>CM021107.1:155709854-155830167 GCA_007115665.2 Sequoiadendron giganteum | reverse complement strand
AAGCCAAACTTTCTATTTTAAGAAGTTTTCCATTTTAAGAAAAAAATTCCAGTATCCATTTCAAAAGAAACCCAGAAAAACCCAAAAAACGTTTTTATTTTTAGAAAACTGCTAAAAATAGAAATTTTCCTAAAATTTATGGTTGAAAAATTGAAATCTGGGTATTGTAGATTTGGTCGCTCTGAGCAGACCCAGATTGTCAGATTTTGAAAATTCTAAGTTTTTGACCCTCGTGCAAGACATGCAAACCCCAATTTTGACCTTTTTGACAGATTTAACAAGATTTTGATTCATTTCTTCAAAATGCCTAAGTGTAGCAATTTTTTTATTTTGGGGTACAACAATTGGCTCCGTCCGGGGACCATGTCGGATACTTTCGGCATAGGAGAACCATAGAATCTTTGGAATTTAAGCTTAGACCAGTGCCTTGTCCATTGGGTATTGAAGTCAGCATCGTTTCCTAATCACCTATTTGCAAAACTTTCCCTAAGTCACCTATGACTGGACTTGCTAGAATCACCTAATAGTTGGACTTTCCTAGAAATTACCTAAAACAAGATGCCTAATCACCTAAAACATGACAAAACTATTACGGGAAGGGGAAACACATCATAACGAACATATCACGGAAAGGGGAAACACATCACGAAACATAAAGAAAAAATATTTATATAAAATTATCATTTATGCCTGAAAGGCTTCACTTCTCTTCTCATGGGTATTGCGGGACACAAATCTTCTAGGATGAAGATTCTCATATCTTCATACATCCAGGTAGAGGCACCTTGACAAGAGTCAAAATATGGCGCAAGGAAAGAAGCGTGTATCACTGAGTCATCAACTTTGTTGTCGCTCATCTGCTTGATGCCTTTGTTGCCAAACTGTGGGATGTCTCTGATGTCAAACTCTGCAAACCAATTGATCATGTTCCAGACCCGATTTCTATAATGTCGTAGATGATCCTTTCTAACCTGGAAATATCCTTTGATTGGCTCGTTGATCAATTCCACATCCCCTTTAACACATAGGAGTTCAATTCCCATGTCTTTTGCATTTTTGAGGCCTAACAAAAGTGTCTTTATTTTCAGCTTCAGTGAATTCCAATTGCAGCAATTCTTTAGGAGGAATGATCATTGTCCCTTCTTCTAAACCTACAGTTGAACAACCCCTATCTAAGTGCATTTTCCATAACTTTCTATCCTTTGTTAGTCTCCTTTCAGAACAAGCAATTTTCTGGTCTTCAATTCCTATTTCTGACAACGTCATGCAATTACCAAGACTCGTTTCTTGATATAGTTGGGCTGGGGTGGTTGGAATTTTCACCACTATGAACTGGGATTTGTGCTCAGGTTCTATTTTGATTTTTCCTTCCTTCATAGGAATGGTTGTGGACGACCAATCTAACTGCATTGCACCACCAAGATCTCTACAGAAGCTCTGGCTCAACAACATCCCGTAGCTTGCTAGAATGTCAGCCACTAGGATATTCATCTTTATCTTTTTCTTTGGGCAAGCTACCAACCTTACTTGAGCGTCCTTCAATTGTTCGACCAATGGCTTTGACTTAGACTCACATGAATAACACTCGTTTTGAGTTTCTGTGCATGAGAGTCCCAATGCATTCATTACTTGTAGAGGCATGATGTTGTTTGAGGCTCTTGAATCTATGATACAATTGCCCAGTTTGTGTCCTCTTATATATAGGGATATATAGAAGGTTTTAGGCTTTTCTTTTATTGAAACAGATGACTCGAGCAATGCAGGCTGAATTGAAGCTTCTTTCTTTACATATTGTATTATTCTATCCAACGACTCAGGATGATCACGAAGATACTCTAGCTGTGAAATCTGCAACTTAGTCTTCATCATGGAGTTTACAATGTCAAAATTTGCTAAGGATGGGTCCTGAGCAACTGCTTCCTTAGCTTGTTCTTCAGCTCTTGGCCTTTGTTCTTCTTCCTTCTGCGCTTTCAAGTGCAAAGCACTTGTAAATGCAGGAATTGAAGGCCTTCTTTGATTTACTTCAAGAGAGTAGTGGCAACGGTCTTCTTTTCTTTCAATAATGGGTTCAAAATATCCCACTGCGGAGTTGCAATCAAAGTTGTCTGTCTGTGGTGAGACAACATTTGAACTTGATGTAGGGACAAAATTGGAACTGGGTGTAGCGCCAACATATCCCATGATTTGATTCATTCTTATATTTTCAAGACATGTAGAGCCGGTATGTGCATCGCTGTCATGGAAAGAACAAAACACTGCATTTTGTGCAGCTTCAATCATTGGTCTCGATGGAGGTGCTGACAACCGTGGCTGAAAATTATTTCTCTTTGGTTGGTATGGTTGCTGAGCTAGAGATTTGATAGAGTCTATTTTCATCAAGCCCAAAGTAATCATATTATCCTCCAACTCGATGGCATGTTCTTGCGCATCCGTCAATTCTATATGTCTTTCCATCTTGAGGAAGAAGGCTATCTCTAATGGAAGAGCATTTATGAAGCAACTCATCAGAATTTCCGGTGATGGATTAAGTGTAGAAGAAAGTTGTGTAACAAGATGATTAAATCTTGCTACAAATTCCCTCATGTGTTTGTTGCGCTTCGTCTTTGAATTTGCAAGTTGGGAAAACAACCAATGACTGTCTTCAACGGGCTTGGATCTCGCCAAGAATTTGTCGCTCATAATTGCCTAGCTTGTGATAATCCCCGACTCTAAGTGATTGAACCAATCAACAACATTCGCAACAAGAGTCTCCACAAAGAGACGCACTGCAATGTCTTCATGTGCCACGTGAAAAATTCTGCAAGCCGTTTAGAAGGCTAAAATATGATCATCAAGATGTTGAGTTCCATCACCGTGAAACCGTGGAAAGTGCTTCCTTGACCCTTTAGGTAACTCATGATGTGCTGCCAAGGCCAAAGGTCCAATGATATTACTCCAAGGTAATGGGGGTGGACGTCTCAAATTCTTGCCAGTATTATTGTTATCACCCATTGCTTCTAGCTAGATCACGCAATAGGGTGCCAAATGGTCATTATCGTGTCATAAAGTGTAAGCTTTCTTCAAGTTCTATGCCTCATGCCCCACGATGGGTGCCATAAAACTGTTGGCATTTCAAACCACACCTCTGGAACGTGGTTTGGAAACGAACAACTATGTGCAGTAAACTGCTCTTCAAATTCGGAGGGGAAGCTCCCTCTTTTGCCAAGTTTGCTAAAAGAAAGTAAACTAATGCTAATTTTCCTAACTTTTTATTTTAGCTGCGAGAAAACAAGGTTATAGAACTCTTGACGTTGCAGCTGAGGTTTTCTCTTTAATAAAAACTATCAACTACAACTAACTTACACTAAATACGTTTCTAACTTCTCAGGTAAATGCAAAGCAAGAGAGTTAGAAATGAACAAAGTTTGATTCTTTGACATAGGTACTTAGATAAACTTTCTTCCAACATACATATACTGAATTTTGATGCAAGCTGAAATGGAGATCATATAAACATAACGCAATAGAAAGAAATCTGAGACTTTATATCAAGGTAGCAAAGCAAGCACAAGACTTTATTTTCTCAAACTTCGGGCACAAGAGATTACACTTCTGGGACAACAAGTTGTAGCAAAATACATGCAACATGCGATCAAAACCAGATTTACACTTAGCACAAGATTGAACAAAAACTGAATAACAATCTTGAAGGCCAAAATAAGCTCATCAATTTCACTATCACAATCCAAGTTCTAAACAATACTTAATAATAATGAGAAGGCACTAAAAGACTTAGCATATTGTTATCACTAGCATGGTTAAAGAAAATTGGGCAAAGATTGCCTTTATTTATACACAAGCAGAGGAGTAGGGAACCCTAAAATCTCCTTGCTTTTACAACTAAGACTTGCCAACATGCAAGCTTTATTTCTAAATTAAAGAAGATAAACATCTAACACTTATGAAAACCTAAAACAAAGGAAAATGCCAAAGCTGATTACATTTGATTTCCTTCTTCAAAGAATTGATAAAAATTAGATGAGAATAGAAAGGTGAAAGCTTCTAGAAGATTGTTTTAAATCTCGATCACATCTACCAAAAAAGTGGGATTTGTTTCTTGATTTTGAATGGAGAGTGTTTTGAAAATAAAATGTTGATCTATCTTGAAAAAACAATTTCTTCAAAAAAGCTGGACCTGGTTTTTGTAGAAAATCACATTTTGGAGAAACCAGATGCTAGAAACCGAAAAAGCTAAATCATCCTGAAAAAGCAGGCCAAAAATAGTTTCTAGAAGAGGGAAAAAATTCTCAATGTTCAAGAGGATGAAAAACAAAGAGACCCATGTGATCGAGGAAATGGAAAAGTTGGTGAATTGTTGAAAAAAACAAAAAGCGTTCCTTTTTATCACTATCTAGAAACCACGAAGAACATTGAAAAAGCTTATGGTTTGGGTCTTCAAATCTTCGTTGAGGAAAAAGAGAAAGTATTCTTGCTCTGGACTCCAACCTGCAAAAATGAATATTGGAAGGCAAAAACTCTCTTAAATAAGTTGAGGTTGAGAAAAAATTGCTTTCTTTTTGTTTTAAAACTTCTAGAGTCTATCCCGAGCAGGTTCATCAAATTTAGATGTTGTTTGAATGCCGAATGATAAAAAATTGGAAAAATGACTAAGGCATTGAGCCTTGGGCACCATTCTCCCCCTGGGGCGCTTTTCCTCTCCATACTTAACCATTTTTTCAATATTTTCAAAAAATTTGCTTGATTTTGACCCCCATTTGATCTTTGATTTATGAGTGCTTGGTGAATTCTGTGTACTAACAAAGGATCTCATCGCGGAGCTGGAGCAAATTTGACGAAGTTGTCTTGGAGGCTACTTTTGATAAAAACTTCATCTGAGCCCTCAAAATCATGGGCACGTATCTCTTCTAGGGTCGCCCATCTTTACCAGTGTTAGCCATTTTTATGCTTTTGAAGTTTTAACCTTGTCTTATGACGATTTCACAATTTTGGGAGCTAGATTGACCTGATTGACTGGCTGTCAGATTCACTGGATAGCTTGACTGGTTCTAAAGGGGGTCTTCTAGATGTTGCATCTTCAGAAAAGCTGATTTGAGGCCTCAAATCCTTGGGCGCCCCTCTCTTCCTGGGGCACCTAAGCTTCCCAGTGTTAGAATATTTTTCCCACTTTTCACTATCTTTTGTTTCTTCTGATGAGTTCATGATTCCGGGAGTTCGGGGGGTCCAATGATTTGGCTGTTTGTTCCGTTGTGAAGCTCGATTGAACTTGAGATGATTATTCTGGAGGTGCCAGTGCCTAAAAACTGATTCTGAACCTTCAAATGCTTTGGTGCCCTTGGCTACCTGGGGCGCCTGTGTCCACCAGATAGAATATTTTTGTTTTCTTTATGATCTTTTGATGAATTTCATTCCTAGATAATCTGGAGCTCAGATGGACTGATGGCTGGGCTTGTCGGATAGCTTGAATGATTTTAGGAGGGGTCTTCTGGGACTAACATCATCTGAAAGTTGAGTTTAGGGCCCCAAAAGCTTGGGCGCCTATCTCCTCCAGGGGTGCCCATGACTGGAAGTGTTAGTTTTTATTTCACAAATTTCAACTTTTCCCTACATTCCTCACGTTTGTTGTTGCTTCAACTGCTGGAGATGAAATTTTTTCTAAGGCGCTTGGAGTCTCCAATGAGCCAAAATCTCACAATTTTCAACTTTGACAGCTTCCCTTCTCCGTTCTCCATTATGTGTGCATGTCTAGTGTTTGAATGTTTGCATCTGGCACTTGGTAGCCATCTGACCTCCATTGATGGCCTTAGTGCTCTTGAAAAAGCAGAATAGACCCACTAGGGCAAAACTGATCTTTTTCATGATTTTGACTGCACCATCTTGATGAGGAAGTATTTTGAGCCAATCAAAATCAGTCTCAACCCTAGAAGAGAAACTTTCTATTTTTAGAAAATTTTGCTGGCATCCATTTCAAAAGAAACCCAAAAAAACCCCCCAAAAAATTCTATTTTTAGAAAACTACTAAAAATAGAAATTTTCCTAAAAGAAAAAGCTGAAAAATTGAAATCTGGGTTTTGTTGATTTAGTCGATCCGAGCCGACCCAAATTGTCATATTTTGGGACTTCTAAGTTTTTGACCCTCATGCAAGACATGTAAATCCTAATTTTGACTTTTTTGACAGATTTAACAAGATTTTGACTCATTTCTTCAAAATGCCTAAGTGTAGCAAATTTTTTAATTTGGGGTACAACACATATATAATTATTTCCACTCCACATTGAACATATTCCATTAAAATTCATTTGTTTGACATGTACATAGTATAAAGGAAATAAATTTTCCTTACATGGAGTGTAGCCTAATCTAATGACAATAATTAATTTAAATCATTTTACATAAATAATTTGTTAGTAAATATTTTTAGCAATTAAATGTAGAAAGTAAATATAAAATAAATGTATCTTACTTTTATAATAAAAATAAATAAAGTTTTTTATTTTTATTAAGATCATAATATTATATGTGCATTATGTAAGATCAATTTTGATTATTCTAGAGATGTCCTTCATTTGGGGACATGATCCAATAATTTATATTTTACTTTTTGCTTCATTTGTTTCACTTGTACATATTTTACATATTTTGATATTTAAGGGGTTGGCGGTATTTAGAAATACTATGGAAGGGTTGACATTGCAAGAGGACAAGTTTGTATACTACGGAAATATATGTACAAGATAAAAAACAACATTATGTAATCAATATACAATGTCTTTATTATTTTTTATTAATATGATTGTATTTGATTGCATCTTAATTGTTGTTGACTTTTGGATAGTTGTAAGAGTCGATAGACGGCTGTTGTTCTACTTGACAACCATTGGGATCTTTAAATAAACCCTGCATGGTAAAATAGATGATTTTGATCCTTAGTTGATCATGTTTGGTCAATAACTTCATGTGTGAATAAAGATATATTTTATTGATTTATTTGTTTATTATTTTAAGTATTAGTTTTATCAAAAAGAATAATAGGTCTCTAAATAGGAGAATAGATTGGGATCTCTGCAACCTCGGGTGGGAAGTCAAATCGACCTCTAGTTGGGGGTGGCAGTCTACTCTAGATCTTAGTTGGATTTTGTGTGGATCTCCTTAGTTCTCTTTGGTGATTTCTAGGTGTGCCTCAAAATTTGTGATTGCTTTGGTATGCTTAATTTAAGGGCTCGATGCTATGGGTCGGGTGGGCTTGGCCCTAATTAGCACAAAATACGAGACTCATTTCATAAGGCTTTAAGGTAGCTCTTATTTTTTTTATGTTAGGCATGGTCTCATGCCACTCAACCAACAAGTTGTACAAATGGTAGTGATCCTATGCATGACAGAGAAATTAATGTCTCTAAAAGAATGAAGGAAGTGATAATAAATAAGTTGGGGGATAAACAAAAGATAGTAGAAGAAGATGCAACAAAACTGACATACAAAGAAGTTGTGGCTGGGAGGCTTTCGAAGGTTTCAAAATCTATAGGTTGTTTTGTTATCAATAATGGAAATGGACTGGAAGAAAGTGGAGGTTCCAAAGGGCTCGACAATCTCAAAGATTTTTTTACTCAAAGGAGGAGGAAATGGTAAGATCCATTCCCTTCCTCGGATTTTTTCGATTGCTCTGAATGATGATATGCTTAAGGCTCTAAAGGATGAAGAGAATAGGATGTGTGACTACTATTTTTTTTGTTTTTCTTGATGTCAATGTCTTTTTTTCTAGAATTTTTTTTGACAATGATTAGGGAAGGTGTGGGGAAGAAATTTGGGTTATATATAACTTTCTATAGAATGTTTCAAAAAGGTTTGTATTGTCATATTCTTGAAAAATCATAACATGCAAGAAAGAATTCTAGAATATAGGGAAGTCTGGCTTTAGAGCCCTGTCATGGTCATCGGAAGCTAAAATAGAAAAGATTTTTAATTATTCCACCCCAATATGGGTTGAGAAATTTTTTGGCCCCTCATCTATGAAAATTCATCCCACAAATGTTAAAACTTGTGGGTGATGTTTTTCATATTGAAGAAACCAAATTCACACTCCCACACTTAAGTGTGAGGGTTTTGGTCTCGTTCAAACCTAAAATTGTTTTACCAAAAGTTGTAGAAATAAAATTGGAAAATGGAAATATGTCTTGTGGTCTTGAATCACTTGGGAGTCTAAATGCATGTTTTCTAGATGAAATATGAATGGGTACTTGAGGAAAGATTACTCAAGGTTTCCAAAAAAACCTAGAAAACCTCAAAATATCAATGAAAACTAAAAGGTTAACAGTGAGGTTAATGGAGAAATAAATAAAGAAAAATAGATTAGTATAAATTTGGATCCTAGAAAGGCAAAGTCCATCAGAAAAGATGTTGGAAAAGTGAATGAATATACTTAGAAGGAGGATGATGGGTAAAATTTTCTCTGGAAGGGGAAGAATATGTGGTTATTACGACTAAATATTTACATGATAAAGGCCCTAATTTGAAATATTTTCTAGAAAAAATGTACACCAATTGGCATTAGAAAAAATTAGAGCTTTAGGTTCTATGCAAATTGCCAAGACTTCACAAATGAATGAAAAATAAATTGGAGCCAGAGGTGGAAAAATTAAATAAACCAAGTAATTCTAATGAGGACAATGATTTGGTGGTGTTAGAGCATACTAACCCACTATTTAATAATAAGCTTAGAAGGTTAGTTGATAAATCTCTGGGGGAAGATTCTAAAATAGAATTTTAGATAGAGAAGGTGAAACAAAAAATCAAAAAAAGAGAAAGAGGAAACATGTCAAAATATTTTGACATGTTGTATAAAAACCAAAAATTTGGTTCCTCCCCTTCCCCTAAAACATGATTTTGATAGAAAGTACTTGTTAAGAGCCTTTTGTAAAAAAAATCCCAAACATAGACATTCTTTGTCTGCAGGAGACTAAAGTTGTGGGTTTTCAGTTAAATCGTGTTATAGGTTTTGTTTGGAAGAAATTTATTACCTTCTCTACACGATTCATGAAAAAGGGAGGGGGGGTGCATCTATCTTGTTAAAGTTCCTTGGGATTAATTTGTTAAGTTATCAGGTAGCTCCCATTGCAATAGGATTGTATGGATTTCTTGTGCAGAGAGAATTATGAATTTGTGCTATGCTACATCTATGCTCCTAACAACTATTCAGAGATATGCCAGCTTTGAGTTGGTTGGGAGGGAACCTCCCAAAAATACCTTGGTTATTTATGGTGGATTTTAACATGACAAAGGCTAAGGATGATAAAATGGGAGGAAAGAATAACACTTGGAAAGGTAATGAGTCGCATCACTGGTCTAAACTGATGAGAATGTTAAATCTAGAAGATCCATTGAAAAACATAAGGAAAAAAGGAGTCGGTTTATGATTTACATGGAGCAATAACCAAGACCCAAGGAAAAGAATATATATTATAGATTAGATAGATTATATATAAATAAATTTTATTTCTCAGTCATGGATAATGGTAGTGAATACCTGATTAACATTGTTCCAACAACAATGTCTAATCATTATCAAATTGAAGCTGAGATTAAACTAATAGGAGAAAATACATCCACTAGTAGATAAAGAAGTTAATAGTTTAATTGAAATACCTTTCTTAAGAGATGAATATTTTAAAGGTGTTATCTTGAATATTAGAAACATAAATGATAAATTCTTCAAGGATTCTACAATTAATAGATGGGAAAACAAAGTAAAAACTTGGAAAGAAATTTTCCAGATCGTGGGTAATAAAAGAACTATAGATAGAAGGAAAGAAGAAGAATACTCGGAAAAAAATGAATGAATATTGAGAAGGAGATTCAAACGAATAGTATGGATAAGGAATTATATGACTTGTTGGTGGACACAAAGCACAACTGAGATGTATACAAAATTATAAAATTTAGGGGGCTAAAATCAGGGTGAGAATGACTTGGCTTAAAGAAGGCAATAAGGGAACTAAAGGCTTCTCTAAAATTATAAAAGCCAAAAATAGAAGAGAAAAATTTGAGCAAATCATGGTGAATTGGGTAGCAACAAGTAACACCTAAGAAATAAAAAAATACCTTCAAAGAATTATATAAAACACTCTTCTCTACCAAGGAAAACCAAAATAGTGAAGATGCTAAAGAATTTTGCAGAAAATTTATCCCTTTTAAGATAAATGATAAGGAGAAGTGTGATTTGAACTCTAAGATAAAGGAGGAAATAATAAATTCAATCCAAGCCTTCAAAAATGGAAAAGCCCCAGACTTGATGGAATGCCTATTGAGTTTAATAAAGAGAACTGTCAATGGATTGTTGAGGATCTACTGGAAGTGTATGAAGAAGCTTTTAGAAATGGTTCTCTTGGTGAGAATATAAATAAGTTTCATTAGAATATTACCAAAAATTGGAGATAAAACATCCATTAGGAATTGGAGGTTGATTGTAGTGTTAAATTCCTCATATAAGATATTAGCTAAAATCCTCGCGAGTTAACCAATATTATGAGTAGACTAATATCAATAAGCCAAATCAGGTTCATTAAAGGTAGATACATTTTGGAGAACTTGTTAACTAGTTGGGAGAGCATGAATTGGGCAAAGCATTCAAGTCAAAATGTGGGTATGATGTTACTAGAATTTGAAAAGGCATATGATAGAATTGAATGGGGATTTGTGCTAATCAAGTTAGAAGAATTTTGGTTTCCCAAGAAGTTTTTTATTGGGTTAAAATGATGCTTAAGGATGCTTGTGATCAAATTGACATTAATGGCAAGCTCATTGATCCTTTCTTTCTTCAGAGGTCTATAAGACAAGGTTGCCCTATTAGCCCCAACATTATTTGTAATTATTGTTGATTCTTTGGATTACATTTTGAAGACTAATGAGTTACCTCTACCTATGAAAGGAATTTTTCTACCTAAAAATTTAAATTTATTAAGTTCTCAATTTTCAGATGATACAATCCTTTTTCTTGACCTTGTGAAAGATAATTTCACAAATCTATTAAAGAGACTGGACATCTTCTGTCTAGCCTTTGGAGCAAAAAATGTTGAGTCTCTTATTTTACAATGAAATTTAAAACTGCAAGATTGGATAAGTAACTCAGGGTGGTAGTAGGGTCATCCAAATCAAGTGGTAAGGTACTTAGGTATCCCATTATCTATTAACCCATCCCTAAAAGCTATGTGGACTTGGTTATTTGAAAAAAAAAAAACATGAGAAGTGGCAAACTTAGTTTCTTTCCTTGGTAGGAAGAGTGCAAGTTTGTCAAAAAATTGTCATCTTATATTATATAATTTGCTCATCTTGGTTATTCAAATGTTATCAATTTAATAAGGTACAAAAAATTAAAAAAAACTCCTATGGTCTAATGGTAAGGGAACAAGGAAGAGACATGTGGTAAATTGGGAATGGTATTGTCTTCCAAAGAACTTAGGGAGATTGGGACTCAAAGATTTTTAAAAATATGGTATTGCCTTGGCTATTAAATGGATTACTAAATCCTTGGAGGTGCATGAACCTTGGAAAATTATCTTAAGAAATAATATTTTTCTCTCTAAACCAAAGAAAGGCAAATTGTGGCCTCGTTTGCACCCTCATGATATTTTATTTGGTAACTTTATTGTTTCTCTATTTGGCTCCAAAGTCTTTGAAAATATTTGGAAGGCTTGGGAAAGTGTTAAGTTCCTTGATTAAAAAAAAAGAGGCTTTCAATAGAAAGGATAATATGGTTATGACCTTTAGGTCAATCTAGTGGAACCTTCACTGGAATAATAAGCCCTCAACCTTAACTCAGGGGTGTTCAACCTATAAATGGATTGTAAAAGGCTTTAAAAAAATTGGAAATATTTTATAGAATGGAGTGATTATGGAATGGGATGCTTTGAAAAAGAAGTTTAAGATCCCCAAAAATCAACTTAGGACTTATTATTTGATCAAGAACCTTTTTTCAATTTTAATTTTTTGGTGAAAGATTTAATACTGAAATGCTTGATAATGTTAAGTGGTCAGATGGGTCTGCATTGATAAAAAAATATTCAAAATAAATTTATAACTTGTTGATTGAGTCGAAAAAGATTTTAGGTCATATCTAGTCTACGTAGAATCTTAGATGGTTTGATAAAGATATTTCTTGTTGTTTAAAAGTCTTATGGCAGTATCCATGTGAGCCCAAAAACAAGTGTTTTAGATGGCTTCTTATTCTTAAAAAACTTGTTTGTGATGAGTCAAATAGGATTGGTATTAATGTAACATGTTATGTCTATTATGTTAACGAATCCTTTGATCATATGTTCTTAAATTGTTCGTTTTTTGTTAAGATTTGCAAATATTTTGGGAAATCATCCTAATTTGGATGGTAGAGAGGGTCTAAAGTGGGTTAATGTTTTATTTGGGAATTTCAAAAGGGTTTAATAGAGGGATTAATAAATTTTGGCCTATCTTCTCCTGTGAGATTTTGTGGCACATCTAGAAGGAAAGAAATGAGGAAATTTTTCAAGGTAGAAGGAATCTTACTGAATCTTATGTAGAGCTCATTATTTTTAACTCTAGGATGCATTTCTCTCTCATACTAGATATCCCAAAGAACAGGGTCTGGATAATACTCAAGGAAGGACTATCTCTAATTTACAAGAAAGAGATAATGAGTGTTAGTGTCTTCTTGCAGGGGAGGAATAATATTGATGAGAAAGAGCTACAAATACTCAAAGAATGCACGAAGAAAAAGATTGAAGCTCCAAAGAAAGAGGAGAATAGAAGTGGTTGTAGAGGTAAAAATAAAGTATTTGAGTATATGCTAGTTGTTAAAGAGCCAAATGAAGAAGACTGTGTTGATCCACCTATTAGTACTTGGGATTGTGATTATTATGAAAATGATAGTAATCAAAGATGTTGTTGGGATTGAAATGTTAGCTACTATTTATATGTTAAGGTTATAATTTTGTATTACATATGTATCTTTTGATAATGGTTTCAGACTGTGACACTTCTGATGGGGTGATTGACACCATATATTGTACTCCTCTTTGTACTTGTTGGTACCTAATGCCTAATATATAAAAAAATAATAAACATTTGGCATCATTTCCTTAAAATAAATTAGGTCCAATATAAGATATTCACGCTCTTAGACTCTAATACAGGTGGGAAGAGACAACAACATAGTCAAGACCAAGAGATTAGGAAATATTTAATATAAAATAAAGAAAAAAAACTAGGAAAGGTAGTTAAAGAGTCTTCAATAATGAAAATCCAAAGCTAAAATATATCCCAAAGTAGAAGTTAGAGTAAGAGTTGCAATTGGAGTAGTAGTCGAGAAAAATGATATCAAAACATTCAACCCATTATGAATAACCGCACAAAGGAAGAGTGGGTGTAGAGAGTGACATATTCCATTATTGCGTGGGTCAATCTTGTTGACCAAATTTGGTATGAAGATGAATCAATAAAATCCATAGTTGAAGAAAGAGAAGGTTGTGAGAGAAACCATTGAGGCATATAAGAGTTGTTTATTGAATGAGAAAAAACCAAGCCAAAAACCCTAGGGCAAAAGATTGGAGTGTACAAAAAGGAATCTAAAGAAAAAAAATGTAGAACATTGAAGTTGTAGGAAGAGTAAAGGATTCCCACATGGCTGAGTGCTAGAAGAGCACTAATTTTTTTGAATCAAGACTCCTTGATGATTAAGTTACAGGCACCAATTTTGCATCAAAATAAAACCATGACGACTCTACTATTGAGCCCCATTGTAGAAAGGTAGAAGTTGCTTAAGTTTATAGCTAATGGATAGAGGATCCTATTAGAAACTATAAGAACTATGTAACAATTTAATAGAAAATGGATAGGGTAATAGAGTATATTGGCCAAGGAAAACTTTAGTGGCGAATCTTCGCCAATTGGAAAATTCTAAAAATCGGCCAAGTCAAAATTGGTGAATTAATCGCACCCAATAGGGTGTCCAAATCACACAGATTTTACAAATTATCAGTCCAATGCATGTCCGTTCACCAACGATTTTTTTATGAGGCATATTTAAGTAATAAATTCTCCATAACAAACTATGCATTTCAAATGGACCAATTAATATTTTCGCTTGGAATCCTGGAAGCATGTAATAAAACACCTACATATTCGCCAATACTATTAAAACAACATTGTATCAGGACCCATTTCACCAATTAAAATTTATAAATAGTTGCTTGTGAAGACCCATTTTGCCAATTAAAATTTATAAATAGTTGGTTATGAGGAACTATTTTTCCAATAACATTACAAAATAATTACATTTGAGGACACATTTCACCTTGAAAATTACAACGTATCGTTGTATAAACATGAGATTCACCAAATTTTTAATATACCATTTAAAAATCCCACAAAGTTAGCCAAATATGGATTGATATAAATACAATTGAAACTATCATTTATTCTTACACATTTTGTTCAGTTCTGAGGTTCTCGATTCAGAAGTCAGCGAAATCCAAAAATGTAGACTTAAAGGTGAGTGATCATTTCTTCATAGTGTTATTAGTTATAATAATAAGATTTCTTTATCTCTTTTCCATTCTTGCTTCAATCTTAAAGATGATATTGAGTAGGGAATGGGATCTATATTCTCTGTCCTTTTTAAACAAGAAGACATTTTTTCCATCTTTTATTCGAAGTGAGAGATCAATATGTCGAGCAACAAGGGTAAGACTCCTCAGGGTAGTGAAGGGACTGAGAGGCCGTCAAAACACCCAAAACATAGAGGTACCATACAATATTACTTTGGAATTGGCAATGCTTCTAATCCATCAGATCAAGATGGAGCTACATCATCAACCCTTCCACCAAATATTAATGAAGGCATTCATAATACCTCATTGCCACCAAAAGGTCAAGGTGAGATTTTCATTGAGTTAAATCAAAATGTATCAAATGAGGATGGAAATACCACAAAAGATGTTCCAAGGGATACCCTAGTTAGCCAGAATGAGATAATTGACTTGGATCGAGATGATGTTGGTTGCAAGAAAAGAAAAGGAAAATAAAAAATGGGGTGTGAGTCGGAAATGACAAGGAATTTTCAACTTGGTTGGTTGTAAAGTACCCATTCATTGTACCAGTGGGGAAAGCAAATGATATTGAAAAAGCAACAGAATGCAAGTGTACGATTTGTAGTTGGAAATATGGAAGAGACAAAAAGTTGTAGCTAAAGCTTGACACTATAGAAAAGCATATCGGTAAAGTTTATGAAAAACAAATCATAGATGGAAAGGAAAAATCAGTCGTATGATGGAAATCAAAGGAAGAATGTCTTCATGTTAAGTATACCGCAAAATATGAAGAGCATAAGAAAAGAATGCCGAAGCTTGTTGCATGTCAAGGTACACTTGAGGCTCAATTTGGAAAAGCAATGAAAGGAGCAAATCTGTGAAAAACTGTTCAGATGAGTGTTGTTTTTCATATATTGTCCAGAGGGTGTCCTATGATAGACCACCCAAAATATTCTAGTTTATTATCCTTTTTGGGTGTTCCTCACTTTCCCATCTCACATTGGTCAATAAACACTGGATGAGAATGGGAAAATTGTCTTGCTATAGTGGAAAAGGAAGATTTAAAGAAGAAAGTAAAAGAGTCAAACTTCATTGCATTATCTTTAGATGAAGTTACTACGGTAGACAATACTTCTTGGGTATGTATGCATTTGTATACTGTAGAACAACATGTTCGCCAAGGTCATCTTCTTTGTGTTCATAAAATGAAGGATAGTTCAACATCACAAAATCTATTTGAACTAGTCAAGAAATATTTGAATGAAATTACAGGTATGGATGAGTTGACAATTGCCAAAAAGTTAGTGTGTGTAGGAGCTGATGGAGCTATAGTGATGTAAGGTCAAAGGAGCGATGTTTGCACAAAGTTAAAACCTACTTGTGCACCATACATGCTTGGCATTCACTGCATGGCCCATAGAATGAATTTAGCATTCAAAATTGTAAGCAAGTTTCCTATAGTATCAAAAGTTGAAAATCTAGTCCGCGAGATCTACGCATACTTTTTCCGAAGTCCCAAATGTTTCATAAAATTTTAAAATTTTGCTGAGCGAATAACACTAGGAAACAAGCTTCTCAAGGATGTCAATACCAGATGGATCTCCCTGCATGGACTAGCACAACAAGTTACTTTAGAATATAAATCCTTGATTGGAGTGATATACGAGCATCACAACACAATAGACAAAGCTCTTGACCTCTTACATAGGTTAAGCGATATAGAGACACTCTTGACTTTAGCTAGTCTTCTCTCCATGCTAGATGTGATGAACAATATTGTGAAGAAATCCCAAGACAAAACTATGTATATTTATGAATATGCCAATCTACGTAAACATACATGCTTGGACCTCGATCATCTATATCTAGATCTAGCACAAGAAGGCCCAAATTATTTTATGTGGCAAAAAATTACTGATTTGAATAATCCTGGTAATTATTTATAGTTAAGTGCAAGCGGGAACTTAAGTACCTATGTGCATGGATATGAGATACCGATGTACAATTGGAAGACAACCAGATGCTCTAGTAGAGAAGTAGCTATTAATGAGGAAGATTTTAATGACATTGTTAAATCTATTAGTGATAATTTTGAAGGAAATTGCAAAATCTCTTTCCTCAAAGATTCGTGAAAGATTCCCTCAACATGAAATACTTGAAGCCATGGGTATTGTGAATCCTCAATTTTGGGTAAACCGAGATAACCCAAAATATTTTCATGATAAAGTAAAAATATTGATCAAACAATTTTTGAAAAGTGTAACATACAATGAGAAGACAATAGAAGGAATTTTAAATAAAGATAAGCTTAGAGAACAATGTAAGAATTTTTCAATAGCTATGAGGGACTAGTATGATTCTATGGGCATGGAGAAGGCCTTTGAACCATGATCAATAAAAAAGGTTTGAACAAACTTAGGTCAGAGTGAAATATTGCATGGTACGATATCAGAATATTTCAAACTTGCTGATCTATGTCAAACAATAATATTGGGGTCGGGCAAGGATGAGAGAGTTTTCAGTACATTGGCCTTTTTGAAATCAAAGTTAAGAAACAAACTAGACAAGAACTTCGAAAATTGCTTGAGGATGAAAGGAACTGCGTATAATGTAAAAAAAATTCCTTTTGAAAGGGCACTCACAATTTGGAGGTCCACATGTGAAAGAAGAAGGACTAGGTTGTGCAACACTCTAATTCCAAACACTCTAATTCCAAACATTGGTACTGGTGGAACTGGGACAAATGATAGTGACACAATGAATGTTGAATTTCAAACACAGGTTGAAGAAAATAAAGAGAAGACTCAAAATCAAGACAACTCTTTTAATTTATCTCAAGTTGAACATCAGTTTGAGGACCCTAACTCCATTTGGGAAATAGATTTGGTGGTGAATTAGCAGCTTTTAGGTATTTATATTGCACTTCATGAATAAGTTTCCATTGTTCCAAACTATAGTTGATGATATTCTATATTGTATTCCATGAAATTATGAATCATTGCACTTCATGAATCATATTCCAAATTGTAGTTGAAGATATTTTATATTTTATATTGTATTCCATGGTATTGAATTTGATATGTGATTCTGCATCATTTTTAAAGAACAACACTTATCACACTACTTATAAATTCCTATTGCATTTCCGTTCACACAATCTTTGAGAAATAAGATAATCCTTGATCACATTATTCATAATTCATGAAACAAGTACATAGGAGAGAAGTGGTTTTGAATTTGAACCATTTTGTATTCAATTGCTATTATTGTTATCAAAATTACATATGTAGATTGATTGACTCAAAACCTAAGACAAAACTCTAAAATATTCTATGTATTCCCCTTACAAAATTCTTTATGATCAATACAAAACAACGAACCAATACTTTTGGCCTTGAATTCCTTCTTATAGAAATGAAGGAGCAAACAAGCTTCGGGCCAGAAGGAGTAATATCCACATGCTCCAAAATTGTATCCACGTACACCAACCATAAAAGAGAGAAAAACATAAAGTGTAGAAAAGTAGAAGAGACAAAATATCTTCCACGTCTGCATCCTTGTCACCAAATTTAAACTGGGGAGAAAACAATATTTTATCCATAATTTAGCAAAAGCCTAATCTGTACTATTTCTAGGCTAGGCATTGTATTTTTCCCATCCATTACTCACTATATTTGTAGACTTAAGACCCAAAATTATATTTCCCAATCAAAATTGTATTAATCAAAAAAGGTTTGACAACACACAAACCCACCACACCATTGCACAAGACTAGGCATTGCTGCATCCGACCTCGTTGGTCTGCTTGGATTTGGTTACATTTGGGATAACCGAGCAATCACCACCATAGGAACTGCGAGTAGAATGGTTCACTCACTCCTCCCAACTCATGGTATCGTTCACAATCCATTCTTCTCCAACGCCTAGCTCCGAGTCCTCCTCGTCTGAGGGCCACCTCTCCCCATCAAGAGCCTCTGCCATCAGAAACGCCTTCACCCATCCCTTCAGACGGTCTTTGAGAATACCCTTTGCACGTAGGAGGAAGTCAATGCACATGTCTATCTCACCCCAACAATTTTTGAGTGTTGTGTGGTCCAGTGAGCGTACCAAAGGGAATTTTAGTATCGACCATTCATTCCCATGGGCCATGGAGTAGTGTAGCAGCAGAGGGGTCATGAAGTTGTCGTCAATGTTGTCCAATGTCATGTCAATATTTCCAAAAGTGAATGTTGAAATATCATTTGGCATAACTTCTTCCCTCAAGATTTCGACACACCCATGTACATGAGCATCTCCAGAAACATGGCAGTGATTTATGAATTCGACCTAAGCTTGTGAGTTGTCTACAAAAATTTTGAACCCAAGATCCCCTTCACCGCTTGGAGCACTAGTGGGTAGTTGGACACCATTATCCCCTTCAACCGCTTCTTTGTGACTTATCCATGGAATGCTTTCTGCTGCTTCATGGAATTCAAAAAGAGTGGAGTCTCCATCACCCCTTAAGAGAGTGTCGAGACTTGAGAGCACAAAAACAATTGGGAAGAATGACCTTTGTCACCCCTATTTAAAGAAAAAATCCGCACAAACATATGGAGACCGTACCAAGTATTAAAGGCCTTCGTGTCTTGCAACTTCAATGCTCATATCTTTTTGAGATCCTACCTCCATATTTCCCATTCGAGCAAGCCTAGAATTTAATGCAAAATACAGTAGCCGTCATTTCACCAATCTCCACCTTAAGTGCATTCTTAATTTGGAATATTGATGCCCATCACCTCTATTTCATCAATCACCTGGGTACTCTCCGTCGCCACTTTTTCTAGCTTGTTTACCACCTCGTTCCCTTCTTTGGGTATTCTCCATCGCTTGTCGCCGAAGTGTTACAAAGATACACTTTCACTTCAGCGAAGAGAGAAACCCAACAATACAAATATATAGCCTTAAGGCTTAGTCCATCGCTTATTGTCATAGTTGATTTGGAAATGAGAATGCTTTCGGTGACTATAATGTGTTGTACCCCAAATTAAAATTTTCGCTACACTTAGGCATTTTGAAGAAATGAGTCAAGATACTATTAAGTCTGTCAAAAAAGGTCACAATTGGGGTTTGCATGTCATGCATGAGGGTCAAAAACTTCAAATTTTCAAAAACGAACAATCTGGGTCTGTTCAAAATGATCAAACCTACAATACCCAGATTTCAGTTTTTCATCCCTAAATTTTAGGAAAATTTCTATTTTTAGCAGTTTTCTAAAAATATAAACTTTTTCTGGGTTTCTTAAGAAACAGATACTTGTAAATTTTTCTAAAAGTAGAAAGTTTTTCTTTTAGGGTTAAGATTGATTTTGATTGGCTTAAAATACTTCCTCATCAGCGTGGTGCAGTCAGAATCACAAAAAAGATCAGTTTTACTCTACTGGGTTTATTCTGCTTTTTCAGAAGCTTTTTCGGAGACCCAAGGTCATCAATGGAGGTCAGACAGATGCCAGGTGTCAGAATCAAATGCTCAAGCATCAAACAAAGGCTGTCAATGAATAACGTGCACAAAGAATGAGGAACATGCAAAGCCAGTTTGAAAAATGAAATGCAAAATTTTGTCTAAGTCTGGAGATTTCAGGTGCCCTAGTCAAGAAGAGGCGCCCATACTTCAATGCCTTAGAATATTTTTGTTTCCGACAGTCAAACACAAGGAGGGCACGTTAAACAAGGTGAAAAGTTGAAAATCTCATAAATTTTTCTAACTCTGCCAGCCATGGGCGCCCCTGAAGGAAATAGGTGCCCAACTTTTCAAGAGGTTAAAATCCAGAATTAGGGTTTCTACCTCCAAGTCAATGTTGCTCAGAATCTTCCCGGCTCCACAACGAATCAGCCAACACGAACATCCAATCAATCGGTCAACCAAAATCTTAGATCAAACAAAGGTCACGAGGAAAAGTGTTTTGAACTCTGAAGACGAAAGATCATCAAAAATGGTTAAGTCTGGAGGAGATGGGCGCCCCTGAAGGAAAAGGGAGCCCAATATTTTGAGGTATCTAATGATGAAATTTGTGAAAGGTCCCTCCAACGTAACTTAGTCAGACTCGATCCAACTATCCAATGCATTCATCAGCTAGTCCATCGGAGTTGGCAGTCATCAAATGTCGCAAGCCGAATAGAGGGAAAAAAGTGTATAAAACAATAGAAGCTGGAAGCAACAAGGACATTCAAAATAAAAACTAAGTCTGGAAGAGATGGGCGCCCTTGAAGGAGAAGGCCGCTTAGGGTTTAGAGCCACTAGAAGTTAGTTTTCGGAGATCAAGTATCCAGAAGACCCCTTCCAGAATCTTATTAGCTATCTAGTGAATCTGTTAGCCAGCCAGTCTGATCAACACAACGCGCAAAATCGTGAAATCGTCTGGAGGTCAAAAGACAAGCAAGGTTTTGAAGATCATGAAAATGGCTAACACTGGAGAAAATAGGTGCCCCTATTAGAGATAGGCACTTGACAATTCGAAGGGTCAAATGAAGTTTTTGACAGACGATGTCTCCAAAATAATATCATCAGATTCAATCTGGCTCCATGATGAAATGTTCAGTTCGTTCGTCGGACTAATCTGGAAGCTGGGAGACAAAGCCGAATCAAGGTTGAAAATTGAGTAGAAGGTGAAAACAGTGAAAAAATGGCTAAGTCTGGAGAGACTGGGTGCCATACCTCAAAAAGGGCGCCCAACTTCTCATGCCTTGGAGAAATTTTTAGAAATTTCAAAAATCTTCAAAGAAGGAAAAAATGCCTTAGGTCAAATGCATGAGCTAAATTTAGGGTTTGAGAAGCTGTTTCTCAAGACAAAAACTTATTTAAGGACATCTCTATGTATTATTTTTTTATATTTTCTTGCAAGTGTCTTCAAAGAGAAGTAAAGCAACAACTTCAAACCTATGTTTTTCAAGATTTGAGAACCTTAGCTTGCTGGTTTTTCATAAAATTTTCAGATCAACACTCAAAGAAGGCTTGCTTTTTCATATTTCTTCATCAAGAACATCAAATTTGTGAAGAAGAAGGCCATTACTTTCAATTTTCAGCAAGCTGGTTCATATTTGTTCTATCTTCTGGACAAATTGTTGAAGAATTTTCTCAAGGTTGCAGCAGTTGCTTTTATTTTGCATGTCAGAGAAAACTTCAAATTCTTCCATTTCTAATCTTTTGGGTCTATACTAAACCTTCTTCTGGACAAAACCCATATCACTTTTTCAGAGAAAATTAAAGTGGCTGCTTTTTCAGTCAGAAGCCGGGGTTTGCAAAATCTAATCAACTAGGTTCATCCAGAATATGCTCATGAACAATACCCAGATGCCAGCTTTTTCTACTTTTTTTGGAGAAAATTAGGGTTTGTTGCTTTTTCAGTATTCACTTCAAATTTTCAAAAATAGACAATCTGGGTTGGCTTGTAACAAAATTCTAATCAAAACCCATATCTTAGAAAAAATTTCAAAATTTCATCCGTTTGAGGAAGAAAAATCAGCAAGCTAAATTTACAAAGTTTGCTAAAACTTGTCAGAACCTAGGCGTGTTTACTGTCAATCTTTAAGTTTTGCATAATGGAGTATATTCCTACATAGTTCAAGACCAAATCAACACTATATCATGATTTCATAGAGACAGCCAAGATTGACTTACACCATATTAAGTTAGTATTCAATCTATGTCCTTTGGAGGATGCAGGCAACACCACCATCAGACATCTTGGCCATTCAGGTCTTCTCACAGCAGCATCCATACCTTTCTCGGTATATAGCTTAGAATTCATAATTGCTTGTATCAAGCATTATAATCTAGCCACAAGGGAAATCCAATCAGTTGATGGAAGAATCACATGCAACTTAAAGCCAAACATGATTGAGAAATGCTTCTCCATCCCACCATGGCCTGGAAGTGTTACCATCAACATTGAAAATTTTGAAAGGAAATGGGAAGAGCATCAAGAAAAATATGACAAGAAGATTACACAAAGGTGACTGAAAGATAAATACATTACATTGCCAAAGAACGTCGAGAGAGGAGAGTTCAAGGACGAATTTTCTATAATAATCACCTTACTCAACCAGATTACTGGTTAAGCAGATGCAACAAAGTTTTAGCCTTGGATTTTCTATGTGATACCTCACATAATGAAGAAGATAGAGTTATATGACTGGCCTACATTGATTGGTGATTGCCTTCACCATCAGATAACTGAATATTTTAATAGACATGCATTCCACATGGTCTCCTACCTAGTCTACTTGGCTACCTATCAAGGTAAATTTAGAGGATTAAACACGAAGGGTTCTCTAAATGTTCAACATGTCTACAATTATTACACTCAGTTGGAGTTCACTACAACATCACATCATTACAAAAGAGTGAATGAAGCATTCTTAATCTACACAGTGCATGACTTGGACAACGAGCTACATGTTTGCATCTCATCTATTGCGAGGGCAACAATGTCAGAATGGGTTGATTGGTTTATTCGGTTTGCCACTTTCACTTACCTAAGGGTTTACAGTTATTCAGGGGCTCCTCTTATGTTACCAAGGTATCCGTCAAATGAAGTCATGTGTATGGAATTTCTCAGACATGTATCAAATGTTCACACTTGCCTACGCAACAAAAGGAAACTAGCCTTCAACTTTCCTTTTGCTTTAGGTATTTACACTTTCAAATCATCCGCAAATGCTAAAATAATGGGTGATGAGTTAGATAAACTTGGTCTCAAGCCTTTCAACGAGAGACATTCATATGATCCCCATGGTGTCTATGCAGCTCGACTTGGTCAAAACTATGCTCATGTGCCCACACTTGAAGACTTTTGGGCTAATTGCAGAGACGAGTATGAGGTGCGAAGGAAAAGTAATAGTAGGCTCACCCTTCACCAAATGAAAGATTGTTTATTAGAAGACATTGAAGGGTTATCAGATGATGACGGGGATGTAATTCTCCCAACCTATACTAGAAATTAGGTTGAACAACAACCTCTTCCACAGGTCAATTGGGCTAACAAAGAATGCATTACAGTGGAAGAAAGGACACGACAAGTGGTAGAGTACAGTAAGACTTTCTTAATCCTCAAGAGGAGGGAGTCCATTCTGGTAGTAGAGCCGCCAAAGAAACATTCATCTCTTCCTTCTTCTTCAAGAGCTCAAACGAAGATGAAAGGAAAAGTTCAGTCTCAAGAGGTTACAAAGGGCAGTAGATCAGAAAAGAGTGCCAAAAGGAGGTTGGACAACACAAGAATTGTTATACAGGAGTAGCCTACAGCTGAAACATAAGTTCCTCCACCAGAGCCCATACTTCAAGAAGAAGTACAAGACGAGCCTTTGATACAAAATCCTTTACCATCTCCTAGGTCTTCACCAATTCACATTGATTTGGAAGACGAGGAGATAAAGGTTGATGTTACAATTATTCCTTCCTTGGATGTTAGTAGAGATACCACATCTTGGCTTGAGAGCTCCTTGGGAAGGACGAGAAGAAGGCCTTCGTATCAGGTGATTGATGATGACCTCAGTATATATCAAGAAGCACCCAAAACGAAGGCCAGGAAACAAATGCATTTTGAGAGGAATCTTGAGGGTGAAATGGTCATGGAGACAGCTATGCTTCTTGAAGAAAAATTAGGGATGAGGTGGATGTTGATGATTTCATAATGGTCAAAGAAAACCTTGGTAAAAGTACCCGATATGCCGATATGAGTTTGTTAAAGATGGTAACTGAAAATATTCAAGAAAGAGTGCAAAAGGATGGAGAAGACAAGGCAGCCCTCAAGGCTGAAAATCGTCAACTTCGGTTATATATATCAAATCTTATTCAAGGCACCTCACAAACAACACAGTTGATACCACAAGTTTTAGAAACACCAGCTGATCAGCAGCAGTTGAGGCAGTTGCTTATTTGTGGAAAATAAACTCAGGAATGGATTGAAGAGTTCATCATCAAAGGAAAATAAATTCTAACACAGGTCTTCTAGTTGAGATACAAATCTCATGACTTACGTCAAGGTATCCAGGATTTTGAGCAGCTGATAGCCGAGTTCAAGCCTATGCATGAAATCATAATTGTGGATTTAGAGATGGCTTATGGCTTTACAATGGAAAGAGAACACAAAAGACAGATCCTGGAGTGGAAAGAAGGTCACCTTTTCAAGGTAAATACATATGTTAGAATATTTGAGGATTTTGCAGTGTATAGACAAAGAGTTATTGATACTCTTAGTTTCATCAGAGAATTTTTTGCAGAAATTCCTTGTCAGTATTGCCTTGAGGATGGTTCATACATTGGGCTTGACGTAGTCCAAAAAGAGTTTCAGAGTGTCTTACATGGCAATGATGGCAGTGTTGGAAGAATGAAGATGATTTCCATGATGTCAACACAGTTCGAGAAAGCGGCCAATGAGAGTGAAGATTTCTTGAGATTTATTGTAGATGGAGAAGAAATCTTGGAAAAGTGGCATTTTTCTATTAATAGTATCAACACTCCCACCATAGATGAAGTTGCCCGCTTTTTAGCGGATGTGATCGAGATTTAAATCTGCTTTCTTCTAGAAGCTTCTTCCACCCTTTCTTATCCATTCTTTGAGGATAGAAAGAAAACAGTTGTAACAAGTTGTAATGAGTTGGCACTTTCCATTTTTAGAATCTTTCTAGGGTTTAGATGTTTTATCTTTTCTAGAATTAGAAATAAAGCTTGCATGTTGGCAAGTAGTAGTTGTAAAAGCAAGGAGATTTTAGGGTTCCCTACTCCTCTGCTTAGTTATAAATAAGAGCAATGTTTGCTCATTTTTCTTTAACCGTGCTTGTGATAACGGAATCGCTGAGCTTATGCCTTCATGTTTGTTATCGTTTAGTGTCAGTTCACTTTGTGTAAAGAGCAAGTTTGCATGCCTCCTTAGCTGCAAATCCTTGTTTAGTGCATTTTTTATGTGTCAATTATAATTAGGTTGATCGCATGTTGCAAGTATTTTGCTACAAATTGTCCCAAAATTGTAATCTTTGTTCCATAAGTTTGAGTAAATAAAATCTTGAAGCTTGCTTTGCTACCCTCGATATAAATATCTCAGATTTCCGTTTATTATTTTGTGTTAGAAGTGTGAGGACATAAAATCTTGAAGGTTGCTTTGCTGCCCTTGAGATAAAGTCTTATATTTCCATAATACTTTTATGATCTCCTTTTTCAGCTTGCATTGAAATTTAGTAGATGTATGTTGAGGAAAGATTATTCAAGTATCTTTGTTAGAAAATAAAACTCGTCTATTTTTAGACTCTCTTGCTTTGCGTTTACTCGAGAGGATAGAATTTTTTTAGCGTAAGTTAAGTTGAAGTTGTCAAGTTTCATTAAAGGGAAAACCTCAACAGCAACATCTAGAGTTCTATAACCTTGTGTTCTCGCAGCTGAATCAAAAAGATAGGCAAAAATTAGTTTTAGTTTACTTACTTTATGCAACTCAGCAAAAGAGGGAGCTTCCCCTTCTAATTCGAAGAGTAGTTTACTGCACATAGTTGTCCATTTCCAAAGCACATTCTAGAGGTGTGATTTGAAACGCCAACATAATGAAGACAAATCCTTGATCATATTATTCATAATTCATTGGAAATCAATGGACAAATAGCATAATCCTTGACCATATTATTCATAATTCATGAAACAAGTAGAATAGGAGAGAAATGGCTTTGAATTTGAACCATTTTGTATTCAATTGCTAGTATTGCTATCAAAATTACATATGAATATTTGATAGACTCAAAACCTAAGAAATTACTCTAAAATGATCTCTGTATTCCTTTACAAAATTATCCGTGATCAATACAAAACAATGAACCTGTACTTTTGGCCTTGAATTCCTTCCTATAGAAACGAAGGAGCAAAACAAGCTTCGGGCTAGAAAGTGCACATGTATCTTTTCTATTAGACCGATACCAAATACATTCCCTTTTCAGTTATATTTACATTTCCAAATGGAGGGAAATGTTTCATGAGACAAAAACCATTTTCATTTGTTGATGGAGATCATATTCCACCTTCCAAAAGGTATCTTCAGGCTGATGTAGCAATATCCACGAGCTCCAAAATTGTATCCATGTACACCAAGCATAAAAGAGAGAAAAACGTAAAGTGTAGAACATCAAAAGAGACAAAAGACTCTCTACGTCTGCATTCTTTTCACCAAATTCAAATTGGGGAGAAAATAATATTTTATCCATACTTTAGCAAGAGCCTAATATGTACTGGTTCCAAGCTATGCATTGCGTTTCTCCCATCGATTACTCACCATATCTGCAAACTTAAGACCTAAAATTGTATTTCCCAACCCACAATGTCACATCACCACATTTATCATCAATTTTCATTACTGAGAGGATACAACATTTTGCAATACTTCATCATAGGCTTAATATGTATAAAATTTTCATGCCATGTCTTGTAATCCTCCTCAGTTGGCCATTTCATATCGAGGAGCTTATGTACTTTTGTGTTATGTTGGTTGTACCTTGCGTCAATTCGCACCCTGACCTCTTTGACAAATGTTTCCATCCCCATCTCTATTTCTGTCATATTATCTATGTTAGGATTCAACATAGAATAATCGACAACACTCAACATCATCTTAGAATGAGGAAGCAGTTCTCCCAACTCTTGCTCCCATTTGGAAAACTCCTTTAATTAACCCTTATCATTCAATATCTTGGGCATAGTAAACTCTTCAATTTCTTTAAAAATTCTCAACTTATTTTGGAGTTGCATTCCCAGCTTTCCATGAAAAGTTGCGATTTCATTTATTAAATCAATGGCCTTCAATAAATCAGGAATGTTGGTGGGAGCTTCAGGGTCTTCCTACATCTGAGGCATCATTTCTTTGAATGTTCCCGCCATAGCACTCCACTTATTCCACTCAGTTTGGAATGCTTTTTGAACCTACAAGTATTTCACATTTGCCTCATGAATATTTTTGTAGGCATCCCACACATTATCAGCTTTATTTAGCAATTTTGTTACTCTATGTTTTAACACATGATCAAAAATATCATTAGCCACTTTGACTATTTCCAATTTTTTTTTTTGTGTTTTCTTTCTCTTCTTGCACTTCCTACTTCAAGCTCTGAATTTTTAGTGACAGGGTTTCTCTATCTTGTGCTGACAAATCTGAAGAAAAACTTGTTGGAGAGGGAAAACCCCTAGATGTACTGGCAGTAGTGGAAAGTACCTTGTTGTGCTCATCCATCAGTTTATTGTACTTATCCAACAATTTTCTATAATTAGCTTCTGTGATTTGGGCTGTGTCTACATCGCATTGTTAACTGTGCAGCTGTAGTAGTTGTCATTTTAGTATCCCTTTTAACAACCACAACTCCAATCTCTTTCTCGATAGAATTTATCACATTAGACTTCCCAGTATTTGGTGCCATAGACCGAATAGCAAGTGTATGTAACTTAAGACTAAAGCCTAAGCCAAAAAATTTGTTATCAAAAATATCCTTACAGATGGAGGCATCTGGATCTTTCCTGATTGCATCTAATGCAATGGATGATGACAGTTCCCATCTAGGAAATAGTAGAATCCCATTTCCTTTGACTAGGGATCTTGCACCCTGTGGTGACATAGAAGTAATTTCTTGCATTATTTTGCCTTCCTCCTCCTTCTTAGCTTCATCTTGCAAAGAAGGGTCAACCTTTCCTTTTGCCTCTTCTATTCTCTTTTTTATATCAAATACTTTCAAATGGATAACAAAATATCTTAATTCTTTTGTTTGAAAAAAACCATCATCACACATGAAATTTTCACAAGCCTTTATTCTGACATCGTCATCCTCAGCTTCATTATACTCCCATTTTACAATTCTGTTGGGAGGAACATCAATATTCAAAGCATCTTCTTTAACAGGAGATAGGAATATTTGATCCACTTCCTCCTCCATTGGGATGTATTCTGTAGATACCTCAAGTGCATATCCTTCACCTTCTTGCTTTGTTTCACAATAATCCACCAATGGGGTGATTACAGTCTGTTTTCCTCTCCTTAGCTTGCACTTCAATGCATTAAGTAGAAGATTGAGTCAGTTGGCTCCTTATTTGTGCTTCATGATTTTGCCTGGCCACCATGGCCCTTATTTTACCTTGCTTAACCTTCTCAAAGAAAATTTTATCTTCAAAATATCCAAACTCAATTTTGCTTGCACAAATTTGTCCTATACCTTAGAGTAAGGACTAATGTAGAAAGGATTTTCTTATAAAATCTTCTCCTTAATTGCACAAATTTTCTTCCTTGTACTTTTTATTTTTGCAACTTCCTCATCATAAGATAGGTTTCTAATCACATCCTCTTAATAGAGGAATTGATGATGTATCCTTGATAATCCTCTAGCTCTTCTCTCTGTAGTAATAACCCCTTTAGGGTCACAAAACCTTTTAATATATTCTTTCATTCTAAGATTGTTTAATAGAGAGCCAAACCACTCAAGGCCTTTCTTTGAAGTGCAAGTGAAATAGGCAAAAGCATAGTAAGGGTTTACCACATATGCCTTCCTTGATTTTATATTTCTAAAATGTGCCTTATCCATGGCATCAAGCTGCCACATTATCTCTATGAATTCTTGTCGGTGTGACATATATATTGGCAGCTTGTGGGGTGGCACTGGGGATCCATAAATTCTGATTGTAGTCAGATTGGAGGTACCAAATCCCCAATTGAATTTATGTGCAGTGCCCTCCTCATACTCTAGAGGCCTCAATATTTCTTTCAAACCTTTTGAAATTCTATAAATGGGATTTAGACCCAATTGCTCCAA
The DNA here is from genome assembly GCA_007115665.2 of Sequoiadendron giganteum. NCBI lineage: Eukaryota > Viridiplantae > Streptophyta > Pinopsida > Cupressales > Cupressaceae > Sequoiadendron > Sequoiadendron giganteum. The sequence continues at coordinate 155,800,819 of CM021107.1, read as the reverse complement.
CAAAAAAAACTTGAAAAATTTGCAAAACATAGCATAATCAGATTGAGAACAGTGCACATCCCACAAATGGGTCCACATTTGCACAGGCAACTCATTATCCATGTTATCCCTTTCTCTCAATTTCATGAATTTTCTAAACACCATTTTGCCTTTCCACAACAACATATGCATCAACAAAGAATAGTGTCTGCATGACAATGGAGGGGTTGCACCTTTCAACTTAATCAAATCCTCATGCAAGTGTTCAACAATATAGGAAGCATAACCCCAAACCCTGTTTTAATACTTATTTTGAATATAAATTGCTAAAACCATCAAAGAACCATCCATTTTTATGTCAAAATTCTTGTGCAGGACTTGACACAATGCATAGTCTATAATTTTGAAATAGTCCTCAAAATCATCACAATCAAATGGTTCTAACTCTAGAGGACTAAAAGGTTTACCATTCTTCTTCGGATCACGTCTCCTATCCCTTGGCAACATATTCTTTCTATATGCAAACCTTTTCTGCTCATATTCATTATATAGTTTACGAAAATTAATGGATTCAGAAGCAGATGGATTCAAGTTAAAAACTTCCATTATTTGACTCCCTAAAATTTCCAACATAGGAAGAAAATCTAGAAACCTTTTGATTGTCCTGTCAGTTGGATCATAACACCTAGCCAATTCAAGCATTAGGTCCACCTCCACAAACACATTGGGGCACATCAATTTTCCAATGTCACAAGTCCATAAGTGACAGGTGGGATGAATGGAAAACCTCCTCTTGAAAGCATATATAAATAGATCCCAACCACTATATGGTAGCACCACATCACCAATCCCAACAACCAAATCCTAAAAATGAGCTGTTAATGCGCCCTCACTAGTCTTTCTCTTTCCAACTAGCTTAACTTCTATAGTTGGGTCCTTAGGGGCCTCTTCCATGAAACAAGGGTAATTTTTATTAGCAACTCTCTTCTTTGTAGGTTTTTCAGGCCGTGTGTCAGGCTTAGGCTTATCATCTTGAGGCTTAGGCCTTTTAACAACTCTCTTCTTTGTAGGTCTTTTAGGTTGTGTGTCAGGCTTAGGCTTATCATCTTGAGGCTTAGGCCTTTTAACCCTTTTTTGGGTAGGTTTTCTCTGTGGTTTGGTTGAGGATTCACCAGGCTCACTCATTGTTACAGCTCAATAAAACTAGGGTTCCAAGATATCTATGAATTACAATTCTATTCTTTGAATTCACAAGGTTCAGACTCAATTTGAAAAAAACTTCACTCCTTTACCCCCAAACCCTACATATAACAGCTGCAATTCCCTTACTAACTAGAGAGCAATAACCCTAAATAAAAAACCCTAGCGACTAGCTATCTAATCACTTTCTCAATTACCTAGTGCTACAAATTACTCACAAAGGTGCATAATTCAACTTACTCGAGAAAATTAGCAGCTTGTTCTTCAAAATTTGCTTTCCTTGGAGCTTCGCCTTCTTCTTCTCTTCACTTAACTAGTTGTTCAACTCTCGAGGATTGAAATTATGGAAGAAAAGTGATCAACAACCCTCTTTACGACTTAGAATTGGAGCGTTTTCTCCATCAATGTCTGATAGATAACTTGCACGAGCGAACCACAAAACTGGCAAGTTGTCGTTCACGTTTAAACTCCAACCGTTGATCTTCTTTGATTAAAAAACATGATGTACGGTCCTCCTCAAGCATCGATTTATGATTTCCCAAGTGTGTTTTAAAACAACAACGATACCCTAGAGAGTTGCCAGGTAGCCGTTTAGAACCCTATCGCTCATCATGGTAATGCTTTGAAGTTAAGTCCATACTTCGATGATGAGAAAAAAACACCTCGAATGGAAGGAATATTCCCCATTATATTCTCCATTGCTTGTCAATGAAGTGTTACAAAGATAAACTTTCACTTTAGTGAAGAGAGAAACCCAACGATAAAAATATATAGCCTTAAGACTTAGTCCATCGCTTATCACCGTAGTTGATTTGGAAATGAGAATGTTTTCGGCAATGGGTGAAACAAGAGATGGCCCTAGTTGCAGACACGTGGAAATATCATAGCCCACCGTTTCTTACCTTCATATTTCTCATCACAGTAATTGAAATAAGCAACTAAAAATTTCTACAATGGTACTGTTGTGACCTATTTCACACATCGCCTCATTGCAAATGGGACCCCTAGTTTTTTTTGTTTTTAGGGTTTGTCATCTACGTTGCAATTTCATGGGCCCATTTGTTTGAGGGTCCAGAGTTAGTGTTTCTGAGAATCACCTGGGTCAAGTTGAGATTTTGGGCCCATATCAGTGCCTAGACATCATGGAAGTGCTTGGAAGGTCTGAAAGACGAGGATCGCCTGTGCTTTGAGTCAATTCTGACACTTCCTATTTTTTAGGGATTATGTTTTTTCTGCTTTTTCGCTTTTTTGATTTTTGGCACTTTTGGACCATTTTGGAGTTCCTATTTTTTAGGGATGCTTTTTTTCTATTTTTTTCTATTTTCTATTTTTGGAAGTTTCTATTTTTAGAAAGTTTCTATTTCAGGGTCATACTAGTCATGAAGCCAACATTCCTTCAGAGAGAGAAAAATCAATGAAAAATCAAGACATATGGCGAAGGTGATGGTTCAAATTCATGGCGATCAAGGATGAGAAATTGTATAAGTTTGGAGAAATTCACCCAAGGAGGATGGCAAGACCTTCTCAAAGTCCACCATGGAGATGGCAAAGACAATGTCAAGTCTGCCTGGAAGGAGAAATGGACATGGCAAGGCATCAAGGAAGTCTGCCATGCCTTGGTCAAGATGGAGACAAAGTCTGCCCACCTCTTGGCATGAAGTCTTCAAAGTCCACCTAGATATTAAGGGGATATGGAATGAAGTTTGTGAAGTCCGCCACCTCTTGGAAAGAAGTCTCAAAAGTCTGCCATTGGCAAGAAAAGGTCAAAGTTCGCCATTGGCAAGAAAAAGTCAAAGTTTTCCCAAGAAAAGAAATGGCCAAGACACATTGAAGTCCACCCTTGAGGAAGACAAATAATTTCCAAGACATAAGGAAGTCCGCCCCCCCAGCATGATAAAAAAATTCTAAGGCATAGAAAAGGATGTGATTGGCAGAGAAACCTCCAAGTCTGCCAAACCAGGAAAAAGAGAGAGAACTTAAAAAATTGGCTAACTATGGAGCAATGTCCAAGCTTGAGCTAAGTCCAATTTTGGAATGATGGAATATGTCTAGCTAAGTATGAAGTCTGCCCTGGCTAGATGAAATAAATGGAATGACTTAGAAGATCAATATTTAGCCATGGGTAAATAAATATCACCAAGTATTAATAATTTAATGGGTTGGAAATTTAAATACTTTAGATATTTTATTAGTTATTCTCCAACACTTTGGAAAATTTATTTAAAATATTCAATGTCTGGAGAAAAATGGAAAATAACGCAAGGAATAACAAATTTTCCTTAGACAAAATTAAATTTCCCCATGGTTCAAAGATCAAAAGAGTTGGAAAATTGAATTTAATATATTTAATATTTAATATTTCCCAACGTTTGAAATAAATATCCAAGACTTAGGCAAATTGTTGAGAAAGAGGAAAAATCTAAAGGATTTTGGCTAAGGGTGGCACTTGGATTGAAAAATGGAAACTTTCTTTCAGATTCTCCAGTATTGGAAGAGATAATACAAGTCTGACTCGATGATCTTAGAAGGAAAACACGAAGTTGCTAAAACTATCAACTTCTTCAGCTTTATAACAAAGTCGACTTGTTTCTTTCAAATCATTCTTTCGTAGGTTGATCAAAAGTTTTCTATTCAACTCTTTCAAAGTTGCGAAAGATAAATTTTGGAAGGAAGAATTTGTGAAGGCAAAGTAGATTTTCTCAGCGGAAGAATAAATTCTTGAACTGGAAGAGTAAATTGGTGAAGAAATAAAGTGGAATTTTTAGCTGAAAATAGTATTTTCCAGCAAAAGGGGCACACTTCTTCTCTTGATTTTCTGAAGTTGGATTTAATTCGTAGCCAAAGGATAGTTTCAAAGGTTTAAAATTCGATTGGCCAAGTTATTTTATTCTTCTTCCATCTTCTTTCACTCTGGCAGAGATTTGTCAAAGAATTAGTAAAGTTCGCCATTTTCAGCTTGCTTTTTCGCAAAATATCATCTTTTTAACAAGTTGAAAGTATAAATATTTCAAATAAAGGCCCGAAATAACCAGATTTTAAAAGTCTTCATATTAATGTTAATTATTTTTGTATTGCAGGTTGATCACCACCCAAGCAGAACCATCAAGATAGGCACAAATGAATTTCGCCAGCAAGGGGCTGCAGCCGGAGTCTAAAATTAATTCTAAGTGGAAAAATATTTTAGACACCAACCTCAGACATGTTGACTTCAAGGAATTCAAAAAGAGGATTTACGGGCACGATGGGTTTCTGCCAATGCCCATTGCTCGCCGAATGATGAGGAATGGCATCATCCAAGTTGCTAGATTCCCACCAGCTGTAGAATGTGTCGAGTTGATGGTAGAATGTGCCATCCATTATAATGTGTAGGAAAGATAGATTGTTGTGCCTAATGGGAGGATATTGGCTCATCTTGGGGAGTTGGTGATTCAGGAGGAATTTGGCATCCCCGACCTACCACAAAACTTCATTCAAGACTAAGGAGGATGCCAAAAAGTTGTATGAAGACAAATTTGAACTTTGTGCCACAAACATTAATAAATCATGGCTGGAAAAACCAAGAGCCTCTACCAAGAAAATTCCCAAGAAGCTGCTTCATACAGACTTCAAGGAAGACTACGAGGACATTATCTTATTACTAAATAGAATGGCTGGCAACCCTTAGGGCACACAATTTGAGACATGGATGTACTATTTTATAGAGGAAATCACCGTAGGAGTGAAAATGTTCAACTGGTCTCACATGATAAGTGACAGTCTTCATGAACAACTAATCAATCTAGACAAGACAAAATCATTCTACATGAGCTCCTATGTCATCTATATGTTGGCCAAGACTTATAGGTATACGAGGTTGATTTGCAAGGGCATAGTTGGCAATAGGGAAAATGAATTAAAATCTTATGATTGCTACCCACAGTTGCAACTCAGTGAGAAGGCCCACTTCAGATGGGCCAATGATGCTTTCCTCATGTACATCACCAGAATACTCCAAGGAGAACTCACCAAAGGCTGACTCCTGAAGCTAAGACCTTAATCAACAAGTATGGATCCTGGTTCATCTAAGTCTCGAGATTCACGTACATTAGAATACAGGGATTCACTAGGAACCCTTAATTCCAATCTTTCCCACCAACAAAATGATCTTGCTAGAAGTCTTGAGATAATTGGAAACATACCAGAGCCTCCAAAGGACAAAGCAGAAGGCGGCTGTCACTTTCCCATTCTTCATCGAAAACATGCTAGAATCCTGTCCTTCAACACAAGCAGCTGAGAGTGCCAGGCTAGAGATACAGTGATATTCGTTCACAACTTATCGGTCTAGAGAAAATTTTGATCCTCACCATCATATTGGGATTGTGGACGGAAGAAATTATAAGCATAGATTTGAATTGGAGGACTTATGGGCAAACGCTGAGACAAGTATGAGGTCAAAAAGAGGCTATGGTTTAGATTGCCGACAAGCTTGATCAAAATGAATGAGCTCTGTCGAGTGCCTGATCAGCTTGAGGATGACGGAGAGTATGTCCAACCATGCTTTGATGAGACTTGGCCCCTTGGGACAGTAAAGTGGTTTGAGCTCGAGCTTGCGGATTTGAATACCTTAATGAGGCCAGTGGTCAAATACTCCCAATGGTGGGTTGATCAACAGATTCAAGAATTAAGACGGAGGAAGGTGACACTCACTTATGATAGGTTGAGTGAGATGGAATCTTACTCCTCAAATGCAAAAGCATCTCACAGTGCCGATTTGATGGAGATTTCTAACTCCAGAAAGAGGAAAGAGGCAACTACAAACGTAGAACCCGTTCAAAAGAGATAGAGGGTAGAGCCATCACATTCAAATGCATCCAGGAATATTGATGAAATAGTGGCCACTGTGGATGATTCATTGGCTGACAGGAGAATTCCCTCCCCAATCCATGATGGAAATATTGAGACAATCTAGTTGGACGATGACGAGCCACCTTCTCCTATGAACACATAAATACTTGCTTCAGATAATGAAATGGATATCCAGAATGATGACTTTCAAGAGGGAATGATTTCCACTCTTAGAGGAGTTCTTGACATTCCAGGTACAGAAAATTCTCAGGAAGAAGACGACATCGAGCAATCCACAATTCCTAACTGGTTGAAGGAAAGATTAAAGATACAAGTGCCAATCGAGATTCAGGAGGAGGATGACGTTGCATATTTCTTGGCTCGATTAGAGCAAGTTGCTGTTAAGAAGTCTACCGAGAAGTTCTCCATGATCCAGAGAGATGAGACTAGTGGTCATTTTGTGCATATTGCAGTGTTGACAGTGGACAAGCCACATGAAGATATTGCTCCGCATGAATACATCATCACCACTGTTGACTTGGGCCCAATGACCAAAGGCCAGGAAGTTGAGGAGTTGGATAACTCAGTTTCTACTATCAAGGTGAGACTTGAGAAGGAAGTGGCGAAGAAGAAGGAATATAAGGAGGTCGAGTGCCTGAAGGAGTATATTCAACATCTGATCAAATCGCTCAATCATGATGATGCAAAAACTCCTCCTCTCCTAAAATCCTCATAAGAAACAAGCAAGGACGTTGGAGAAGATATGGTCATAGCTAGGGAAGCCAAGGAATGGATGGCAAGTAAAGGCACATAAGCAACTACGTTCCTGGAGAGATTGACACTAGCCTACAACCAGACTTCCTCATTGTTTTCCCAACTTGCTACCATGGCAGAAGTTTGGGACAAGCTTCCAGATATTCAGGATAAGATCATTTTGTGCCTCAAAGTGTTGAAGGGAATTCCAAAGCAGGAGTTGATCGACGGGGAGATAATTGTAGCAGGCATTGCCTATGACTTCCATACTTGGTATTGGGCATTGATAGTAGGAGGCAAAGTCTTGGAAAGAGTGAAGTCTAATGGGATCAAAGTTGAAGAGCAAGTCAAGGAGATTCAAAACAATATTTTCCTGATAGCTACATATATGCTGGATAAAGAGGTCATCCGAGAGAACTTACAGCTGGAAAATCTAAGGCACAAGGTTCCAAAAATCTTCTTCTCCATCGCCAGACCTATTTTGAGATAGAACTTGACCAGAGTGGCGAACCTCTCATCTATCCAGGATGCCTTCATGAAAAATGAACCAAAATGGGAGAGTACCTTTGTCGGATGCGCCGAAGACTTTGATGGGCTAGAATTTAGGATCAACATGCTATCGTAGGTTACAATGGAAGAGGTTGTTCCGATCGTATCCAGGTTCATCAAACACACTACAACTCAAGAGGATAGGGACACACCTCCTTGAAAATAGCTCTAACGCCACTTGTCTCACATGCAATTAGTGTTAGTGATATTTTTGGAAACCCTAATTATGGTTTAATGTTTTGATCTTGGTCGTTGATTTGTTTCAATCTGGGCCTTTCATTTATTCTCTGGAACTCTATATAAACTTGTGAACTCTCATTTTCAATTTGTGAGGTGAGTAGTATGAAATTGTTGCACATTGCTACTTCGGATAATAAAAGATCTTATGCATGATTTGCTTTGAATTCCTTTTATTGTCAAGTGGTTTGCAAGGTTACATATCTCCTTCAACATTTAGATTATAATTAAAGTAGAATTTTATTTGAATGTTTGTTAAATTAATGAGAGATTTGATAGTAGTGATTGGTGAGACCTATCTCATACTTTCTTTGGATAGATGATTTAATGAGTATTATTTAAGACATAAAAATTACAATCACACCCCTTGAAGATTGCACCCACTTTGTGTAGTTGTCCTAGGAAGGCGAACAAAAGTGTGGTTACTTGTTTCACCCAATCATTACCGTCTCTTGAGTTCTTAGGCATAGATTAGAGCTCCTAAACCCTTATCTTTTTGCACTTTTTTTTTTAAATCCTAAAATTGAAAAGCCCCAATGGAAAGAGCGGTTAACGTTAAAACCATCTAAGTCCTAAACTTGTGAATAATTTCTAACATAAGTCCCTTTGTGTTACCAACATATCACAACGCCCAGTGAGCTTATCCATGTGTCATGACTTGACAAAAGAAACCTTGGAGTCACCATATGATTTTCTCACAATCTTAGCATACACGGTGACTTTGTTCAAGAGAGGATAGAGTGTCTTTGGAAATTTTATTCTGAAGTGTTCAGTGGATGAAAAAACGTACACCAACAGGTACTATATAAAGGAGAAAATCATGTTCATCTCACTTCCCTGAAGTGGAACCAAAGAACAAAAAATCTTCTGCGATAACTGATATGAAAGGAAATAAGCATATTGCTCATCGTGGAAATTAGACATGGATACCAAACACCTTCTATGATGCGTGATACAAGTAACAAGAGAAAATCAAGGCTCATCATGGTAATGAACCCGATGGGTTGAAGGATTTTGGCGATGAGCAATACAAGAATAAGTGGCAGAAATATGCACGTGCATAAAATTTGTTTTAAAAGAGGGATCGCCTAGGAAGAACTTAGGACCAGGGATTAGAAACTTAAGAACATTTTACGCAAAGGAATGAAATGATGTAAAGGCCAAACAAGGCCGAATTATCAACCTTATAAAATAATTGAATCCTCAGACCAAACTCACTAAAGTAATGAAGGAAATATGTGCGATGAGTAAATGGGGAACTCTAACCACAAGGGGTCGGTGATAGAATAAACCCAAAGGTATAAGATATAACTAAGATGACTTGGAACCGACCATAACAGGTCAATGAAGGATTAGACAAGGGGGAAATATACTAAGTAAAAACCAACCCCTAACATAAAACCCTAAACCCTATCTTTGTAATTCAGACTAAAAGCCACCAAAGTAAGGCATATTAGATCAGTGGAACAAGACATTTTGAGGGTTTGACCAGTGATTCATTACTCAACTCAATGTTTAATAACATATTAATAATAGTAGCATATACAACAATGAACATCAACAATTTTTTAATGTGTCTAGTAGTTGAAACCAAACTTTTTCTTCAAATGACAAAATAAATAAATAATAATATAGATAATTGAACATCAAAACATTACCGAAGTATGAATTTGATATTTTTTATTGATTTTCACATGAAGGATTACATAGAGGCATTGGAAATGCAAAATATTGCCCAAAGAAAACTCTGCATAGAGATGAGTTGGAACTTGGAAACTCATATTATCAAAAATCAAATCATTGTATCACCTTTTCTAGAAACTTCCACTCTTTAGGTGGTGGAAATTTCATTTGTTCTAATTGATGTTGTTTGACTTGAAGTTTTGTTAACTTTTCATGATTGCAATTAGAACCTGTCTTGAATTCTTTAGTCAATTTTGCATTCAAGGTTATCAGTGGTTTGATGGAATTCAAATAGTTCACCACATCTGGGTTCTGAGGAAACTGGTCCAAATCAATCTTCCATGCACCCTCCATCTTCTTTCTGAAATCATCCTTTCGAATGAATCGCTCATTTGTTTCAAAAGCCTTTGGCAAACCAAGCTCTGTGAAGTTCCTTACCTTTTCATCCACCAAATTCATCTTGTTTGCAGCCAAATGTAAATATTCCTTTGTTTCATGCATTCTCAAACACTTTTCAATGATAGATGCCAACTTCATTGAGGTAGAAATCCGATTAGTAATCCATTTTGATTTCAAATCATTGTCATTGGCTTTGTAGACTTTTTGTAGAACTTGATTTTTGGATTTCTCTAATGCCAACACATTTTTGTTGTCCGCTAAATATTTGTTGAGCTTCTTATAATATAGTCTGGTAGCATCAATCAATTGAAGTTACATGTCACACAAATGATCAATCCTCTGCATTATTTCATCCTAGATCTTTTGTTTCATATGCCTCATTGTTTCTCTACAAAATGCAAATAACTTATTTTGACAAGAGTTAATTTCTTTTTTTGCTTCCATTGGCTCTACATCCAATCTTTCATTTCTTTTTCTCTCTTTCTCCAATTTTTGTTCCCACTGTGCATTTCCATTCAAAATGCTTAGTCTTATTTTTTCTGAAGTGGATTTTTCCTCATCATATTTCTTGTTTCTCTCATCTAGCCTTTGCTTCAAATCATTCACTTCTCTCTCATTTTGTTTATCCTTTTTTCTTGTTGATGTAGAGGCAATTTTTTTTGTTCTTTTTTCTAATTTAATTGCTCTTGTTATCTGTTGCTTTCCTCTTTGCTTTCTCATTTGGTTGGTCTACCTATAAATTTTCTATTTGAGTTTATAACCTTTTTTTCTCTCTATATTGCTTTAGCAATGATGTGTACACCAATTCATTGTTCTTCTTTGATACATTAATTTTGTCAGTATTTTTGAGTCCAAAAAAATCCAATTGAAAATTGATCACCTAGTATTCAGATCAATCCATCTAATTTGCTGGTTTGTTTTGAACTATGGAAACAAAAATTATGTACTCCATGATTTATTTTTTCATGTCAAATATGGGTAATACCATGGTTGTTGTAGGCTCTGAAGTTACAACAAACACACTCTCCATCAGTTGCTTCTTTTCTTTTTTATACAAGTCTGATTTCTTTTTAAACTCTTCAATGAAATCAAAACCTAGGGACACAAAAACAATGGAATGCTTGAATGGAAAAGGAATAGGAGTAATTCCAGTTGCTAGTGATGTCACAAACACACTAACTGGTAGTGGGAAAGTGCATGGAAATGACTCCTTTGTGGTGGATCCACTGATAGTGTCACTTGGACCTGTCAAAATCCTTTGCCTCTTCTGTATGCCTTGATCACATGGTGTTTGTGTGGTATCTTGTATTGTTGTCCTCTTGTGTGTAATTTGTTGTTGTAGCACATGTTGACCACTACTAGTACTACTATCGATACCATCACCACCAGTGGCAGTGTCGGTTGCACTAGGCTCTCCACCATGGGCATGTCCTAGTTGTGATTGTATCTGACCATGATGATTAGGATTTGAAGCTCTAACAAATTGAATTGTTTTGGTTGTACTTGTATTCCCTTGGTCTAATTTTTCACCTCTAAGCCCAAGGCCAGATTTATCAACTGGTTTTCTATACTCTACATTTGTTTCTATCTAAGGGCCTTGTCTTTGGGACCCCAAAGGACCACCTTCACCATTTTTCAGCTATACCCGCTCCTGAAGTATATGCTTCTTTTGTGGCCTCACTTAAACCGGGTTTGAAATTGACATGGCTTTGTTCTTCCCTATCACCATTAGATTTCATCATTAGATTCTTTATCTTCCTGTTCATTGGGATGCTCTATATTCCATAATTTCCTAAACTCACAATCTTCTTCATTATCTCCATACTCTATAAGAGCTCTTGGATCTCCTAGATCCTTCCTCATAGACCAAAAGACAACAATTTTTTTTATCATGACCAATTTTTATTTGTAACTTCCTTATCTAGAGAATCTGGTATTTTTACTCTACTAGATGGTTTATCACTTTTTTCATAAAAATTTTTGTACCTCATAATTGTCTTTCAATGAAATACCATAATTTATGCTAACAATTGTTCAAAAGAAATACCATTCTTATGAGCACTTTTCTCCATTTCTATTCTGACCTCATCCCAAGAATCTTTGTTTCTCAAGTTTTCAAGCAAGGGTTTACTTTGATGTTGAATTCTACTTGCAACATTCTTATTGTCCATAACCATTTCTTTAATGGTGTCATATGGACCATACTGCCAGTGATAGACATCATCAAAATTTAAAAAATTAAAATATCATGTGCCACCTTAAATGCTTTTCTCTCAAATGTGATCCCTCCACATGAAAAAGGTAAAGAAGGAAATAAGGACTTCTTCCCCTGATTGACAAAGTGTACTTCATCAGTTCTCTTCATTTGCCTTACATATTCCAATGCAAAAAACCTTTTTGTCACATATCTTGGAAGTTTGTATGGCTGTACTCCCGATCCATAAAATCTTAGCACAATATATTCTTTCATTAAGTACCAATCAGCCAATTGTATTTCTTTTCTTAGTTGAATGCAATTTCTACATGACATAGGCACTCTAGGCATTGGAGTATTTATAATTGTTTGATGCAATGGAGCCAAAAAGTAGTCTATAAAATGACCGTAGTTCCTTTGAGAATCATGCATCCTAATCTCAGTGGTCTAATCATATACTGAAGCCATTTTATTTTCCTGAGCATTGCTATAGGGCTAAATCTGAAGCTTGTTGGTCTGAAACATTCCTCTAAATTTGAGTAGAAAAAAATAGCACAAGTAGTTTGTGAACCTAAATATCTTGGTGGGACCTCCTTTAATCATTAAAAGATGTTTATGCATGGATTCTACAATGTTCTCAATATAGTTATATTTGACATGTGGTCCATAATGGATATCATATACCATTTCAAGGAGGCTTGCAACCACTTCCAAATTGATATCCAGAGCGAGGAAAAATGCTAGCATGGAATTAGTATCCTAAACCCATGGTCTAAAAATATCAAAATCATAAGGAGGCTTATGATCACCTTTCAATTTGTTTCTAACTTCTTTGGTATCTTGAACTATTTTATTTATGAAAGCATTTTTCTCCCTTTCTTCCACTGCTTCATAATCACTAGCAAGCTTTTCTAGGTCAATGTGGACGTTTCCAAATTCTTCGGTTGTAAACCCCAACACTTTTCCAAGTTCTTCTAAATTAATGGATAACCTTATTTGCTATATTTATTAACAATTTCTCTTTTGTTATCATCATAATTTTGGGCACAGACCATGATAAATTCTGGACAAGGGAAAACCTCATGTAACATCATGCGCCCTAATCCAGTTACCCACAGTGCACTGATACTATTAACTTGCATTTTATTTGCAGCCTTATTCTGAGATGAAAATATAAGTTCTGAGGTATGCCTACCATAGACTTCATGATCATAAATATCATGGTATTCATCAGTGAAACCTAGGGTTTTAAGCAATTTTGCATAATGTATTTTTTTATCCAACATTGCTCTAGTGGTACTGGTGGTAGACATGTTTATACAATGTGAAATTGTGAATTCCCTAATACCTATTAGTCCTCCTTAATTTTTCTTAATTCTTAAGTCTCTTAACCCTAAACCCAAACTTCAAAGTTTGACAAAATAAGATTTTAAGAAATGCCAAATGATGAAACGTAGCCGCGAGAATTCTTTCACTTACCCGGATTTTGACTCTTGAAAAGATTAATGCTGACAATCGTAGAAAATTGAATGGCTTTGTTGGAAGTGGTACTGTGGAACCCAAAATAGAGTGGTGCACTGCAATGAGCAATCTGAAAACTAAAATCTCCCCATGTGTTGACCCTCTCACTTAAAAATAAAATCACTTGACACTAGAAGTAGAAATTGATTTTTTTCAAAATTCAAACATTAAAGTGAATGAAACATCTACGTGTTGCAAATTCTAAACCATTGATCTTTGTAAATCTAACATTATAGGGTGATTTTAGAGGTTTAAGTTCGCAAGCCTATTGCTTTGTGCATTTCATTCCAGAATGCAACTACAACCATACATCAAATGTTCATCGAATGGTTGAAACTTGAGTAATTTATGATATAAACTATAAACATGTGTTTTAAAGTTGTTTTAAACTTTAGTGCACTAGGATTGACATCAAGGACAAGGGGTCGTAACTTAACATTGCAAAGGACTTAAAAAAATGAATAATGATATCGGGAACCGAGGGAGAAGGTCAACGAAAAATTAGAAATCAATAACATTTAGGTAAAACCTAACAAGAGTGACAAATTTTAGTGTTTATAATGTTTTTTGTCAATTTGATGGAAACTTTCTTTTTTCATTTGTATTTCTTTATATTTTACTTTTAAATATGCATGCAATTATTTCATAAATAGATAATACTTATTTTCTTAAAGGAAAAAAAATGTTTTTAATAGATTCATAGACATTGAACTTAGAAAATAACTCTTTACTGTAAGTGGAAATGAATAGTGAAGAATAACACAACACAACCATTTATTTTATTATAAATGAATTAGAATGTCACATTATTACATATCTTTTTAAAGATGAGTAGCTGTAGAGCAGGCAAGCTCCTATTTTATATAAATAACATATGTCACTTTACATAGACACAATTTATTCCAAGTTGTTGCTCGTGACAATGGATTACAAATTGATTTCAATTTCCAAGCTTCTGCTGGTGACAATGTAATACAAATGTGACTCTAAAAATCAATGCATGATTCCAAGCTTCTGCTGGTGAAAACGTAATGCAAATGTGGCTTTAAAAATAAAAGCAAGGAATTTTCCTGCCCAACCATGCTGGAGAAAAGGGAGTTGTGAAGATACAAAATGTACTTATCCCCTTTGAGAGCTAGAGTCATGCAGAAGATGAGGGGTAGTAAAATTGGTCCCATCTTCTACCTACAACCTCCATGCACTGGGATATCATTTATCTCCATCAGAGCTCCTCATCTTGGTTCAAAACCTGTCTGAGAAGTCAGGTCAACCAAATCAACTTCTTTCCAATTCCACCCATTCTAAACTTGAAGGAAATTGGTCTTTTACTTTGTAACTACATAACTGGAGGTAGGAGAATTTAGAGTATCCCCAATAATACCACATCATCTTCTTCCTGAATCCTTATCAACCCTACAAAATGAAAACCCTTATGACACTATCCACTATCACTATCCCAATTTATGGGCCACCAATGCCGCTACCAACTTGATCCCTGTTTACTTGTGACTCATGCGTGTGAGGTTGGGTATAATGATAATAGTGATTCACACAAACCAAAAAACTAACTTAATCAATTCGTGTAACTTAATCCTTACATGCATAATTAAAATGTTTAATTTGATTGACGTCTGACTACATGCAAGCTGTACCTCAAGCTGACAAGCTGTCAAAATCACTAGTGCCACTCAAACAATATGAAATCATTACAAATCTTGTTTCATTAAAGCTATGAGTTTTCCAATCAATCGCTTCAGATGTTCATATGGCATTAATTTCCGCCCGCAGTACGACTACCACACTTTCTTAAAAAAGATTGAGAATTTCAATTAAATGAAATGTAGTATGTTGAGGCATTGAAAAAAGAGAATGAGCAATGAGTGATGATCCTTGATCTCACCACTGTTAGAGTAAAGGTTTTAACTTAATTATGTTAATTAAGTTACCTTTATTCCTCTCTTAAGATTTCACTTTAGTTTGCATATTGTGACATTTAATAATTATATTAATTATTAAATGTCTACCTATTAGGGTTTCTTTTAGGGTTGCACTTTCTCCTTTCTTAAGGATTCATCATTGTATTATTTTCACTCTCTAATTAATACATTTTCAGCTTTCAGAGCACCCTTGCTTTTTTGTCTCCAATGTCTTCTTTTGTGATATGTTATTTGCATGTAAGTGATCTTCGGGGTCTGTGAAGTTGGATTTCACAACTTCTATATGGTATCAGAGCTCCAGACCTACTGCTTCTTGTTCGTGTTTTGAAGGATTTTTGGAGCTTCGAGGGTTTGGGGTTTTCTTTTTTGATCCAGGGCATACCTCTTTCATTTGGTGAATTTTGAGTCAATTTGGACCTCACCATTGCGTTTGGAACGTTCGATTCAGTCAAGATTGACCTTTGTTTCATCAAATTTGGCTTCACAGCGTTAGATCTGTGAGGGTTTGAAGTTTTTTGAGGGTTCCTGATCTAGAGCGTACCTACAATTTTGGAGCTTTTTGAGTCCAAACAAACCTCACCATCGCATTAAGAGTGCCCAAAAACCTCTAAATCGGCTGTCAAATCGTCGAAATCGGACGTAGTGACTCCGGGAGGCAATTTTTTTTCATTTCTGGTTCGTACGCCCTGGTACGACACGCAATCCAAGAATTTTTTAAAAGAAATCACAGAGTTAATGGGCGTCGCCGTTAGTTAACCACTAATCGCTAGTGGTTAATGCTAGTGGTTAGCCTAACCGCTAGGCTTAACCCTCAAACCTTTTTTGGAGCTGTTTTCACGGAATCGGGCGTATTTTTTGCATACGATCTTCGTTTTGCGAAAACAAGATATCGCCGGAAAGCTGGTTCCGACGCTGTTCCAGTGGTGCTAGTTATTTCTTCTGATTTTTTTGCTTTGTAGTCTTGTTTTCCATTCAAATTCAGAACTTGTGTTTTTCACTCCCAGGGTGTATCTTTTGCGTCTGAACTCCGTTTTGCGCAAACAAATAGGCGTTGGAAAGGTGTTACAGTTTTATTTCTAGTTGTACAGTCTATTTTATCAAAAAATTTACCAGGTAAATTTTATTCAGCTTTGTGTGTTTTTACACTTTTCTCAATTAATTGGACGTTCTGGCACCTACATGGGTTTTGTTTGCATGGGATGGGTTATATTAATTTGATCTAAATGCAGTAAGGTCAGATTTCTCAATTTTTTTCATTTGAAGAGTTATCATGGGTTTTTCTACTCACCCTTCAGTTGTTATTCTGGAATGGGGTAATTATGAGTCATGGGCAAAGGGCATACTTACACATTGTAGGTGGCTTAATATTTTGCCTTATTTGTATGATCTCATACTTGAACCAACCACTTTAAAGGGAAAATTAGCATGGGATATCATTAGAAATCACATAGTAGGACTTATATTGTCTAGTGTTGATCATGACACGGTGTTGGCTATATCGGACATTGATTGTCCTCACCCACTTTGGACACGTCTTTGGGAGATCTATGGAGACCCAAATCTCTCTCCATTCCTAGAGGATCCTGCTTCAGATTGTCTCTTACCCATTTCTTGGAGAGATAATACACCCTTTGATCATGATACTTTAGAGGAGCTTGAGTATTTAGACACCCTTACATGTTCCCATGGATCAAAGGCTTGTCTCACAGTTCCTACTCTTCAGACTGAGACTTCATCAGCATCACCTGTTGTTCCTGATTCAGTGCAACAGAGAATCATACATCTTCCAGACATAGCTACTTTGGACTCTTATGTTGCAGACATATCTTTCTTGTTTGTTGAGTCTTATATTACAAATTTGGAGGATTCTTATGAGGACATTCATCTCCTCTACCTTGACAGTCAGGTTATCATTGTTCACCCACCATTATCAGTGCATTCAGAGGTTGCATTTTAAGATTCTCCACATCAGTTTGGATTTGACATCATTTGTTTTAGTTCAGATAGAGAGATTCTTCAGCATCCAATCATGGCACACATATTGAGACAGATTGGTTCATCACTCTTCACAGGGTTTCTTCGACATCATCCTTTGGATCTATTTCTTCCTAAGGGGAGGAATATCATTTTTCGCTTCAGGATCTCCTTTTGGATTCTACATCAGGCATCTACCATTGCGACAGTCCAGTTTCTTCATTGTGGGGGGGCCTTCTTCTCTCTTTCTATCTCTCCTATGGAGACCATTGTATATGTACTTGTATGATAGAAGCTATCTATGGGGGGTATCATGTAATCCACCTCCTATCCTTCTTTCATTAGTACATCATATTCATTTCTTTGCATTCTATTTTGGGGAGGAGTTTTGTTCCCACTGGGTTTTCTCTTTTACCCCGTTTCATTTAGTTTGCATTGCTTTTGTAAATGAGTACTTGATCAGGCCTAGTTGCCGGGACCCATGTTTCCTTTCATGCATTGTAGCTACCTTTGCTTTCTTGCACATTTTTGTAACTACACTCTTGCTCATCTTAAGGGGGGATGTTAGAGTAAAGGTTTTAACTTAATTATGTTAATTAAGTTACTTTTATTCCTCTCTTAAGATTTCACTTTAGTTTGCATATTGTGACATTTAATAATTATATTAATTATTAAATGTCTACCTATTAGGGTTTCTTTTAGGGTTGCACAATCTCCTTTCTTAAGGATTCATCATTGTATTATTTTCACTCTTTGACTAATACATTTTCAGCTTTCAGAGCACCCTTGCTTTTTTGTCTCCAATGTCTTCTTCTCTGACAAGTTATTTGCATGCAAGTGATCTTCGGGGTCTGCGAAGTTGGATTTCACAACTTCTACAACCACGTGTCTGTATCTAACAGTTCTAGTGTTATTCCAAAGGTTTCAATTCACAAGTCTAGTGCTTTGGAGATTTAATTCCAGAATGCAACTACAACCGTCCATCAAAAATTCATCGAATGGTCGTGGTTATATTGATTTGCACTAACATTTGGCTACAGATATGGAATATCCTTCACACTATTATAAATTATTTTATAAGGTTGATAATTCAGCCTTGTTTGGCCTTTACATCCTTTGTGTAAAATTTTCTTGAATTTTTAAGCCCTGGTCCTACGTTCTTCCTAAGCGGTCCCTCTTTTAAAACAAACTTTATGCACGTGCATATTTCAGTTTCTACCACTTAAGTTCTTGTATCTCTCATCTCCAAAATCCTTCAACCCATCATGTTCATTATCGCGATGAGTGATGAGCCTTGATCTTGCCACATGTCCGCATCTAACGGTTCTAGTGTTATTTCGGAGTTTTCAATTTGCAAGTCTAGTGCTTCAAAGATTTACTTCCGAAATGCAACTACAACC
Source organism: Sequoiadendron giganteum (assembly GCA_007115665.2). NCBI lineage: Eukaryota > Viridiplantae > Streptophyta > Pinopsida > Cupressales > Cupressaceae > Sequoiadendron > Sequoiadendron giganteum. The sequence continues at coordinate 155,782,169 of CM021107.1, read as the reverse complement.
ATCCATCGAAAATTCATCAAACAATCGTGGTTATATTGATTTGCATTGATATTTCGCCACTGATTTTTTTTATTAGTTTAAGATTATGTTTAATTCGCCAATGTTTTTTCTTATTCATTTTAAAATAGGTTTAATTTTCCAATGATTTTTTTTTTGGTTTGAAAAAAAGTTTTAATCGCCAAAAAAATTGTTTTTTCTATTTTGAAAACAAGTTTAATTCGCCAATTGAAATATTTTCTAGGTTTGAAAATAGATTTTAATCGCCAATGAAAATATTTTATTGGTTTAAAAAAATCTGCAATTCGTCAAGATTTTCCACAAACTTCTAGTGATTAGAAAAGATTCACCAATTAAGATTTTTTTTCTCAAAAAATGAAAAAATTTGCCACTAAAATTAATATTTTTATCGGGAAGTATACAAGATTCGCCAAGCTTTTACACCTTCGCCAAGGGGGGGATTTCTTAAAGTTATCCCTGATATTGGCCATGGTTTTTCTAGCCACTCTATAAGGTGTAGCTACATTGATTGGTATATATATTATACAAACCTCTAGAAATACATGAGAGAAATTAAATAAGGCCTTTGAAGAATAATTCAGATTGCTTCAAGGTGACAATGGAAGTGTAGTAGAAATCTACAACACAAGACAATATAAACAAAAATATAAGAACTTATAATTATAGGCTCAATTTGTGTTTAAAAATTTATAAAAAGAACCAACTGATGGGTTAAACAAAAGATGGTTCATTGAGGGCATTATTCATTCATTAAGAAAAAAGAGATATTTACCAGTGCCATCATCATATGTTGAAGTGTATAATAGAGCAATAGATATAGGAGGTAAAGACAAGATGTTCATTATCTAAAAGAAAAATACATGAAGATGATAGTGATAGTGAAATAGGAATAATGCAAGCATTAAGGAGAGACATGTTTCAAATGATGAAGGAATGAGATCAGAAAATAAATTAGTAAAGAGCCAAAATACCTATGGTGTATTGATTGCAATCATGATGGTTACACGAAAGGTAATTATCCCAAGAAAACATTTTATGATTTTTTTTTAGGTTATGGGTCACTCAATAAAAGAGTATCCATACAATATGAAGAGTAGACACATATAAGTGCTTTTCACACAAGGATAGAAACCCACTCCACCAAGCACTCCATTGAAGCTGAAAAATAACATGGATGCATCTCTGAGCAGTTATTGAAATCAAACAAAGGGAGATTGGAGTAAAAAACAATACGATTCCAAAGGTCATCTCATTATACAATGTTAGTAGTGTGATGAATGGGAACATTTCACAAGAAATTACCATATTAACAAAACAAAACTTGGTTAATATGTAAATGGTGTGGACTTGGAATAATGAAGTATTGGTCGTTACTTGATCTCAGACAAATAAGGATGTGTATCAAGATCCAGTTATAGAAAAAGAAAGAGTGTGTGAAGCAAGATTCAAGGTGGATCATACTATGGATAAAAAATGCTTCCAATCAAATGTAAATGCAAGTATAGTAACAAATCAATTGAAATCCAAAAAAATATTACAATACAAGTACTCCAAACTACTATACCAATTAAATTAGTGTCCATTTATTACAAAGTATTCTTGAACTCTGAAATATTATAATTAACATTGTATTTGGGAAGTATGAGATGGTGTATGCTACAACCCATTTATGATCCTAAGATAAGAAATACCCCATGATTGAATTTCCATTGTCAAGGGACCAAGTGATTGATCCCATGCTACTGGTGATTAACATGTCACATAAACTAGGAACTGTGCATATGGAGATCCTTGGAAGGAATCTCACTAATACAATTATTGATGGTGGGTGTAAGACACCTGGAGAAGTCTGGGAAAGGTAACTATCTATCCCCCAACATTTCAATTGGTGGGTACAAATCTACAAGGAACCAAGGTACTCGAAGTTCTAATGACCCAAAAGGTACTTTATTTTGGTAAGTTGTTACCGTAGGGAGTAACACCCAAAAAATATGAAAGTTTGATATCCACCTAACGGTTGGGGCCATTAACGTATGTATATGGATCTTTTCTATCTCCTTCCCACCAAGTGGTTTGCCAATTATGGCTCTAGAACCTTTCGGGATCCTTGATCCCATGAAATTTTGTGTTAAGTGTGATTAAGGCTTGATTTCATTGTTGCAAACTCGATGTGACATATCTTATCTTGTTACCAATTAGCCCCTTGTGCCACATTTTAATGTAAGTACCTTTGTTACCTAGATTTTATTTGATGACAACTCGTGGCATTAGTTTTCTTTAGTCCCAACATTGATTTCTTCCTCTTCACTCTTTTCCATCATGAAGTTCAATTCCAAAATTATGTTTCGATGGCCAAACTGCATGTGTGAGCTCCTTTATGTTCACATCATGATTGTGTGGTACTTACACAACCCTTTTTTATGCTTAGAAATCATTTTGTAACACCCCAAGAGTCCTCTCAATGCCTTATTTTTGAGTCTATTTCATGCCATTAATGGAGAAGGGCCACTTCTTAGTGAGAATAGAAACACCAATATTTCTCTCTAAGAGGAAAAGCCGATTGGCTTTCTTTGGACACATCACAAGTCAATGACTAAAAGGAATATTGCAAGTGAGTAATTTTTTAATTATCAAGGCTATAAAATTGGTACACTGGGCAAGGGATTTTTAATTCAAAGGAAATATATCGAGTTAATATCGATATCAGTTCTCATTTCATCGCTTCATTGTTGGACATACGAGTATCGAAGGAGATCATTACTTATATGGACAGGGAGCTCTTTGACCCAGACTTGCTCAATGGTTTAGAAGGTGTTAGTGGAAACTCGCTTAGGTAGGGGTATTCCACACCCCAAAGGCCTCGGTCATCATATGGACCCTAATGTTGAACTCCATCCTTTTCTTCTGGATATGTCGGATGATGAATATTGGGTTAATCGCTTTCGAGCTAAGGTTGGGTATTATTTTCTGAAGAGACTCTATCAATTCATTCATGTGGTGGATTTTTGTTGGGTGACATATTTTATTGCATGAGAGGATGATTAGGGTTTGAGGGCATTGTCATCAAAGTTTTGGAGCGATCATGGTTTGTGGAACTAGAAAGGTATCTTTTGTAGAGACATTTTTGGGTGTTAAAGATAAGCATATCCGTCCTCTTGAGGATAGTTTTGTAAAAGAAGTTGCTAATTTAGGGTTTAAACTACATTCTGAAAATAATTTACAAGTATAAGGTTCAAAATATGTTCTGTAAATAGTTACAAGTTTAGGGTTTCAAGACCCTATAACTGACAGACAAAGTATATGAAAACTTCAAAAAGAATGAAAAAATATATGTTTAAATTTGTGATATATCCTTGTTTTGGACTATAAATTTGTCAGTAATTAAAGATAGCAACATTTTAAATACCAGAATATTTGTGTTGGTAAATATTGTTAGAACCATTTTGAATATAATTACGTTTGAATGATGGGAAAGGTCATTGATGTCACAACTCACATCATTTAATTCTTTATTTATCGAACTGGGTGTGTCTCAAAGCAATATACGATAAGGAGGACTCCAAAAATTGAGAGGTTTTGCATTGTAAACAGTGACTTTGATTTCGGTCAGTCTCCCTCGGGAGCCTTTAGGAGCTCTCAAAAGCTCTTTGGGAACAAAATGTAACAACTATTTCTAAGGATGATTCTAACTTATTGGCTAACTAATGCTTATTTAAACCTATTCTAATCCTAATAATTCAATTTAGACGTTACCTTACTCAACTACAATTGGTTCATTGGGAGATCTATGAAGTAAACCAATTTAACTCTAAGTCTAGAATGCAAAATTTAAAGTTGCTAAACATAAATCTAATTATGCTTGCAGGTAATGAACTGTAATCTAGGAAACATTAAATCAATTTATGTTGCAAAGAATTAAACATTTAAAGCTAGAAAACAATAAAACTAACTCCCAAGAACATATTCCAATTTAGCTTTAGTTCAATCCTTACATCAATCATTGTTACCAATTTCACTACAACTATTTGCATCTAAGAATGAATACTTAATGAAATCTATAGTAAGTAATGGAATTTTGATCTAACATCGATCTACAGTAAAATGAATTAACTAATTTAAATGGCAATAATTTAATCCAAGTAAATATGATAGTTGAACATCGAATAATAGGAATAAAAGTGATAACATCTAACCAATTATCACAAAATAGATTTAACCGAATCAAATAACAATGAAACAAGGTCACCTCCTTCGGTTGAGCGGGCCCTACTCTTCCTCTGGTGGGACTTTAAACACAGTGATTGAGATCAACTTTCTATTTTCATTCCAATTGGAAAAATTCGGCGAGTAAAACAAAAGTACAGAGTACCAATAGTTACAATATTCAACAAAATATCGACTCCCTCAAATTAAACCTAAGGATGAATATTTACAATAATATCCCTTATTTTTGAATTCAAAACATTGGTGCTAGCCGCCAAATTATATATTACAAAGACAAATGAAAGTCTAACTAAAAGTATCAAGAGAATTTCATATTATTCCAGCTGTAACAGTAGCTCAAAAATTGGTAGAGAGAGCCAATCCATAATTATAGCAATTCAGGATCTATCTGGAGCCCTCAGGAGCGTGATTAGCGTTATGTTGTTAGACAAAGAGTCTAACAGATCTAGCTCAATAGTCAGCATTGAAGTACCTCCATGAAATCCTCAAAGATATATTGCATTCATGACAACAAATATTTTGATTTGCATAATTATCTCTTTATTAACACCATAAAAGAAGCACATTTAATGTAAAATACCATATCTAATATATCCTTCAATTAGTCAAGTATAATATAAAACAAGCAAACATTAAACATATAATATACCGCCATATTAGTTAAGTAATAATATAATGAAGTTTTTTAAGTTTATAAAAAGATTAATAAAAACAACATTCTTGAGCACTCATCATCCTCCCCCTCTTGATATAAACCATGTCCTCATGGTTGAGGGTCTAGTAAATCTTTGTTCTTAGCCATCATCCAGGTAACTATGTCTTCCAAATCAGCATCATGCTGCACATAATCTAAGAACCTTCTTTGATGAGCATACCCACTCATCCTTTCAACTGTCGCCATCCACTCTCTCAGATTTTCCCCAATAAACTGTGGTGGTGCATCAAATCCTAGAGCTAGCATGATTATAAGAGGAGGAATGAACCTCATTCCTATCCAATTTGACTACTGCTCTTCAATAATATCAATCATAAGTCTTATTCTGGTAAGGCTCCAAGTGATGTTCTTGGGTGAAATAGGTTCTCTTCTTCTCAGCTGTGGTGGAATACTTCTGAACCTATCTCTGGCTGCACTTTGAGCTCTCATTGGTAGATGATATTGAATCCTTTTAAAAACTTGGATACTCTCATTCAGATTTCTCCTATAAGTAGGAGCTACATTTTCTGACATGGCAAAGAATCTGAATTGAGCTCTAAAAGGTCTAGACCACGGGGTCTCATTCCTCATTGGTAATCCTAGCTTCAACTGTGCCTCTTTATATCGAGTCTCCCTGTGTTCCCATTCTACTTGGTTTTGTAGTAATGAAACAAAAGATCTAATTTTAATTTCCCCTATGAAAACATTAAGGAACAATTGTGGAAAGTTTCCAAGTAAAAATCCATGCTGAAAATACTCGCACGTTTGATTCTGGAGAGTGGGATGACTATTGAAGAAATCCTCAAGAAATTCTCTATCATCCTCATAATTTTTTTTTCTTTTGAGTAATAGCTGGTTTATTTTCCACTAAGAAAATCTTTCTCTTAGAAAGAGTGCATAAGATCCTGAGGGTTTCCTCATTGACAACATTGCACAAGACAATTCCACCATATGTTGTAATCTTTCATTCATTTCATCTTTTTCTCCTTCTAACTGCAGGTTTTGATTTCTCAATTGTTCATTCTCATGTTTAAGTCTCACAACAGTTAATGAAAGATGTTTGCTTGGGGCAGATGATGTAGAAGCTTCATATGATTGCAACATATTGGACTATTGCCTTAGCTGGTGTGATTGCTGCCTTAACTTGTGTTCCTTCTACTACAACTCTGCCCTTAGTTTCCCTACTTCCTTTGTACTGAACCTAGCCGTTTCCTCTGCCCTATCTAATGCTTGTGCATTAACCTATTGTAGGTTTCTCTTTGTTTCATTTAGTTTCCCTTGCAGAGTGCGTTCTTTTTCAATCAACTCTTTTTCTAACTGCTTTGTTTTACTAACATAATTTTGCAACTCCTCTTCTTTCCTTCTCAAATTTTCTTCGAGGAATTCTATCCTCCTTCTTTCTTCTTCCAATTCTTCCTATATCCTTGACATAGCCATAGCCTTTTCTATTTCATTTTCTTCCTTTGATTCCTCCTCCTCCTGTAATTGAGTGGAATTTTCTTGTTCAATTATCAGTTCTTTTCCCTCTCTTCTTGCAACAACTGGGGATTGTGGGGGAGACTTTTCAACTTCTTCCTCCTCATACTCTTCTGAGGCCTCTCTCTCCTCAGATTGAGAGTTAAATCTTTCAACATAGTCAAAAGACTCTCTAATAGGTTCTCTTAGGAGATGGAAGTGGGGCTTCAGGAGGACTGTGAGGTTGCTCAGGTAACTGCACAGGTGGTTGGTCTTCCTCACAGACTTCAAAATTTTCCTATTGGCCTTCAAAAACTGGGTTTTCCTCAGGAGTTGAAACAACATCCTCAACTATGCTAGGGTTTTCTTCCTTCATGTCTTGTTTCCTCTTTTTTGTAACACTATGGGTTACCTTAACAAACTCTTGTGAATTCCTCTTTCTCTTATCCTTTTTCTTTTTTATACTAGAGGACTCTCCTTTCACCAATTTTTTTGCGGGCCCCTTTGTGACTTTCCCTTTTTTCTTTTTAACAGGTGTAGACAAAAATTCTAACCACCCCAGTTTACCAGTTTCTTTTTTTAAGAAATGGTGCTTGATTATTAGGTGTATTAACCCATGATACTTAATTGAATACTCTCCCCTAGATTTCACCCTAGCTATCATGGAGGAAATTTGGGAAAACAAAAATGTAGGAAAATTTATTTTGGTGGAAGGGTCTGCATTTCTATACCTCAAATGTATTAATAATCGCATTACTGGACCCAACACAACACCATATTGACCTTCACAAGTGAAGAATTTCATAAGCTAGGTGAAAGAAGTTCTTCATGGCTCCTCCAGACTATTGCGTGAAATTCCTCTTGACTCTCCTTTGTGCAACATAATCTCTAGCTTTTTCTCAAGTTCTCTGAAAATGCCGCCACTAAATCCTTGTACTTTACATGCCCTTTTTCCACTGGCTTTTCTTCAGCAGGAATTCCAGAGATTTCACTTATAATTTCCAAAGTGACCTCAATTACCTGATCCCGAACTCTAGTTACATTCACATGAAAATTCCCCACAAATTATTCAACTAACTCTTGCTAGAATCCCTCATACTTCAAGACGAAATCTAACCACCCAACTTCTCTTAACAATCTTTTAGTTTCTGGGTCAAGAATGAAATTCTTTGGTTCAACATTCCACTTTTTCCCCATTGTACTCTACTCTACAACTTTACTAGAAGATAATGACTATCTCAATTTAGTAAAAACATGGAATGACACCTTCTCCAACTGCAACAGTTTTTATAAAAGCTTCATGTCAATCATACATGTTGTTATTTATTCCATTTACTCATCTGGACGAAATGCACACCACTACCTTGTACTTCATACTTACTATTCGTAAATTTGGCGATGTGGCTAACATCAATGAATTTATGGATGTGGACGTGGGACATCTCACTATTACCTGTCATTATTACTATAGTCTTTTCACAATCACCTCTTGATTCCCTCGCCATATTTGAAATGATTAAAGTCATTTATTATAAAATTAATAACTCTTTTGGCAGAGAGTTCTATGCCAATACTTACTTTATTTTAAATCATACTTATTTAATCGAAAAGATAATATTTTGAAATGACATTCACAATAAATGCATACCTTTTAATAAATGTTGAAGTTAATTCGAGTGCACTAACTAACTCAGTTGGCATTTAATTCCAACGAATTGATTAAAGCAAAGCGTGAAATCAATTGGAAGGTTATCACTAGAAACTTAAGATGTCTTCAAGAGTCATCGGGAGCTTTCACGAGCTCTCATGAGCTCTCAGGAGCGAACTCAAGTTGATCCAAGAAGACTGTCATTTCTGGTTTTCAGCCATTCCTTTAAAAAAAAATCAATTTTTTTTTCATTTCTATTTTTTTCTTTTTTTTTTTAGAGAGATAAATCGCCATTTACTGGTTTTCAATTTATCCCCTTTATTCAGAAGGAAAACCGCCATTTGCTAATTTTCAATCTACCTTATGTTCAAGCCTTTCTTCAAAAGGTTACTTAAGAACACATTCTCCCATGGAAGAAATATCTTCCACCAGAAAATGTTCAATTTTGATAGGAACTCTTCTCTTGATTCAGGTTTGTGATATATTTTCAATCTATGGCCATTAACTAGCATCACTCTTTTCTCTCCATCAATAGGTACTAACTGCACAACTCTATTTTCAAAGACCTGGTCAATCTCGTATGGTCCCGCCACCTTGTGTGGAATTTTTCCTTAAATTCATGAAACTTGGAATCAAACAACAGTGCCCAGTCTCCCTTCTTGAATCTTTTGGTTACAATATGTTTGCCATGCCACTCTTTTCTTTGTTTTTGGATCATCTCTGTATGCTGGAGTGCCTCCATTCTCATCTCATCTAGCCAGTTCAGTTGTAAAACTCTCTTTTTCTCTGCTTCTGATAAATTAATGCCAACATCCAATGTTGTTCTTAGTGTCTGCAATTCAAACTCAATGGGCATGACTGGAGTCTTCCCATATACCAATTCATATGGGGAAAACCCAGTAGTAGTCTTCCATGTGGTGTTATACTGCCAGACTGCTTCATCCAACTTCTCTGCCCAATCTATTTTTCTCAATGACATAGTTTTTGTGAGAATGTTTTCTAACTCTCGGTTGGTGACCTCCACTTGCCCATTTGCCTGTGGATGGTACGAAGTGGACTTCTTGTGTGTTATTTCATATTTCTATATGAAAGATGCCATCATTGTAGACATGAAGTGCGGTCCCTGATCAGAAATTTTTTACCTTGGTGCACCAAACCTTTGAAGAATATTTTTATACAGAAAATTGGCTACCTTATCTTCTCTTGCTACTAGTAAAGCCTTTACTTTTACCCATTTTGTGATGTAATCCATGCAAACCAGAATATAGTGTTGTCCTTTGGAAGGTGGATCAACTAGTCCCATAAAATCAATGCCCCACTTTTTGAATGGTTTAAGAGCTATTTGAGGCTATAGTGGCATCTCCATTGACAGTGTAGGTCTATCAATGCACTGGCACTCATCACAATGTTTCACAAAGAATGAAACATCCTTCATCATAGTCGGCCAAAAATAACCAACTCCTAAGAGCTTATGAATAGTCCTGATCATAGAGTAGTGTCCTCCCTCCGACTCATGATGAAATGCATGTACTACATCATAGAAATCTATCTCAGCAACACACCTGCAAAGAACATGGTCAAGACACATCTTAAATAATAAACCATTAATTCGGTAAAATATAGAACTTTCATGAATTAACCTCTTTTTCTATTTAAAACTGAAATGATTACGACACTTCCCTGTTACAAGGTAATTTGCAATGTCAGCAAACCATGGAAGGTGTATTGATATTGCAAATAAATTTTCATCTAGGAATGCATCATCCAACGGATTCTATTCACCCTGCAAAACAATTCTTGACAGGAAATCTGCAACAACATTATCCTTGCCAGGTTTATCTATTATAGTTACATCAAATTCCTGCAACAATAACAACCATCTTATGATTTGTCCACTCACCACAACCTTGTTCATGAGATATCTTATTGCAGCATGGTCTGTATGGATGAATATCTTATAACCTATAATATAATGCCTAAACTTGTTAATTGCATAAATCACAGCCAAAAATTCTTTTTCAGTGGTTGTATAGTTTCTTTCTGCAGGATTTAAATTTTTACTAATATAATAGATTGCATGTATTGCATCATTGTCATCTTTTTGTCCTAACACTACAAAAATTACAAAATTAGAAGCATCAGAATGGATATGAAATGGCACTCCCCATGCAGTTCCTTTTATGATTGGTGAAGTGGTTAAGGCATGTTTAAGTTTCTCAAAATATTGTTGACAATCATCTATCCATAAGAATTATGCATCTTTCTTGAGTAATGAAAATAAAGGCTCAACAATTCTTCTAAACCCTTCTATGAATCTCCTATAATACCCAACATGCCCAAGAAAACTACGAACTCCTGTTTGATTTGTTGGGATTTCAATCTTTTGTATGATTTCAACTTTCTTAGGGTCAACTTTAATCCCTTGTTTTGAGATATGATGTCCAAGTACAATTCCTTTTGTCATCATCAAAGAACACTTTTCATGGTTTAGAGATAACCTATGGTCTTTACACCTCTGCAAAAATTTATTTAAACTTTCAAGAGCTTCCTCGAATGTCTATGCATGGACTGTGAAATCATCCATATACACCTCTACGCATGAGGTTGTCAAATCAACAAAGATAGCTAAAACAATTCTTTAAAAGGTAGCTAATGCATTACATAGCCTGAATGGTAAAATAATGTAGGTGTATGTACCCCAAGGACAAGTGAAAGTAGTTTTATCCTGGTCCTTAGGAGCCACTTGTATCTGGTTGTATCCACTAAAACCATCCAAGAAGGAGAAATAACTACTGCCAACAAGATTATCAAGGACCTGGTCAATGAATGGTAAAGGAAAATGATCCTTTTTGGTGGCTTTATTTAACTCCCTGTAATCAACACACACACACACCACTTACCATTCTTCTTTGGAACAATAACCAATGGAGAAACCCATTGACTATATGATATTGGATAGATAAATCCTAATTTTAGCAGCTTTTCTATCTCTTGCTTGACAAGATCTCTTAAAACAGGATTGATCCTCCTCTGACCCTGCCTTACTAGCTTGACATCCTCTGTATAAATATGGTGTGTACAAATAGAAGGATGGATTCCTCTCATATCCTTGTATTCCCATGCAAAATCTTCATGATGATTCTCTAAAGTTTACTTTAATTTCTCCTCCTGTGAAGAGGACAAGGATGAACTAATAAAGAGAGGTTTATCTCCTGCTACAGTGATTTCCTTGGTTTCATTCTTTGTATCAAGTGGGTCTCCTACAATTTTATTTAAAGGAAAAGGATGAGTACCTTGTTGATGCAATATTCCATGATAGTCCCTCTTTCCTTTAATTTGTTCAATCTTTTCAAGACCACGACCCTGTCCTTCACATTCTTCCACATGTTCCATTAAATTAACCATTGCTAATTCTACAATACCATCCCTTTCAGACTCCATATCTTCATCAACCCAAGGTCGAGTATTAGATTCAATTGATGGCTAAGCAAGGGGATATAATGAAATTTTTTTTTGCTTTTGTCCATTGGAAATGATCATACTACTTGATCTACAGTCTATCAATGCTGCAATTGTTGCTAACCATGGTCTACCTAAGATGATTAGGTATCTAGAATCTTTCTTCCTAGCTTTAAGGACTAGAAAGTCCACTGGATAATCCCAAGTTTCAATAGTAACCATGACATCCTCTAGAACTCCCTTGGGTTTAGTAGTGGATTGATCAGTTAACTGTAAAACACTTGTGGTGGGTTGAATCTTTGTCATTCCTAACATTTCAATAGTATCAAAGGTAATAACATTAATAGCCGCTCCTAGATCAATCAGGACATTGGTCATCTCCATTCCTCCTATGCTAAGAGTTATTACAGGACTACCAGGGTCATTATATTTCTAAGGAAGTAACCTCCCTGATAATAAATCAGTTAGTTTGGTCCTTATTTGAATGGTAGGAGGTAATTTCTTCTTCCTACTCGGAGTTTTCATACAAAGGGACTTAACTAACTGATTTATTTTTGGTATATCCTTTATAGCCTATAACAATGGTATTTCAATGTTAATATTTTTTTAACTCTCGAAGAAGTTGAGAGTCAATAACATTCATATAGTTAGGTCGAGAGATGTCAGGAGCAATTTGTCCTTTTTTCAGGCGCTCTGGGTAGGGTGCCTGATTAACTTCTTGCTCACTCTTAGATTTTGTTTTTCATTCAAATTCTCTTTTCACTTTCCTTACCCTCTTGATCTTTAGTGGTTGGTACAAATGGAAAATTTTGGTTCTTAACTAAATATCATTAGCTTCAATGATGTTCAAAGTAGGTGGATTTGCATCAGAGCGATTGTTTTTCGAATTTGGAATAGGTTGTGCTGGCATTTGCGACTAGTTTACCTATTCATGAGTGGGATTAGATCCTTGGGTTAACTGTGGTGACTATCCCCATGGATGCCTTGGTCCTTGATTTTTCCATGGCTGAAATTGTGTTTGTGGTTGCTAGCATTGTGGCTAATTCTGTTGCCATTGTGGTTGATTTGTCTACCACTATGGTTGGTTCCACTAGGGATTCATCCATTTTGGTTGACCCCGAAATGTAGGTGGTTGTTGAGGTGGAAAGGGAGGATTCCATTGATTTTCATTAGACCAAGAGTTTTGATTCTAGTTAACTATGGGACCATATTGCCCCTGATTAGAGTTATATCCAGCATTCTTAGATCTTTGCCCAGCATAGTTAAGTTCTTATTCCACCACTGGTTGTTTCTTTAGATGACTCTTAATCTCTGAGAGAAGACTATAAGAACTTGTTGGATGATGTTTCTCATAGATCTCACAAATGTCTACTTGATTCAATGGACACTCTCTTAAAAGGTGTTTCCCTCTACACTTTGATGAATAGATGGACAAAGGCTCAGTGGCATTTTTATCTCCTTGCATATTTAAATGAAGAAGTAGATCTGTTTTTAAATTAGCAATCTCTTCCATCGCTTGAGACACATTAGTGGTGAGAGGTTTGTTTCTTTTGGAACCTCTAGACCCTACTCTAGTACTAGAGTAGTTTTTGCATATTTCAACAATAGCTTCCAAAGTGAGCTTATTAATGTCTCCTTTTACCATAAGATTCAAGGACTCCCTAGAGTCATCATCAATTCCCTTTAGGAAATTTGTTTTACTAATTTTGTTATCTAACCCATTTCCACATCTCTTGTGTGAAAATTGGAATCTATCTGCATAATCCTCTAGACTCTCATCTTCCATCTGCCTCATCCGAAACAATTCCTCTTTCCTATCGCTAACTCGACAGTAATCTTGGTATTTATCCAAGAATTTTGTTTCCATTTCATTCCAAGTTGATATTGATCTTGCACCTAAACCCATGAACCATATTAAAGTAGACTCCTTCAAGGTAGAAGGGAAAAATTTCAAATTCTAGTTATCAGCAGTATAGTCATAAGTTTGGCACAAAACCTTAAATTCGAAGAGAAATTGATCAGGATCCTCAGAAGTCTTTCCCCTAAAGGTAGGCAGCACTAAAGGTGAAATATTCTTCATAGGAGGCTCATCTAATTATCTGTTCAGGTTAATGGGATAAGGAAATTCCCTATTTGATGGGGGATCATTTCCTTCTTGGTCACCCATTACTTCCTCTTGAAAATATTCTTGATTATTTCTTTGATCTCCAATATGATGTTGTAAAATTTGTTGTTCTTGATCAAAATCAATGTTTCATGGAAGAAACCTTCCTAGATGATCTCTAGCTTGTCCCATCCACAAACTACTGTCTCCCTTATCAACACTAAGGCTTTATCTTAATAGCCAGATCTTTAATGTTTCCTTGACAATGACGCCAAAAATGATGGGCAAGGTCGTTGATCCATAACTCGCATCATTTAATTCTTTATTTATCAAACCAGGTGTGTCTCAGAGCAATATATGATAAGGAGGACTCCAAAAATTGGGGGGTTTTGCACTATAAACAGTGACTTTGATTTCGGTCAGTCTCCCTTGGGAGCCTTCAGGAGCTCTCAGGAGCTCATTGGGAGCAAAACGTAACATTTCTAAGGATGATTCTAACTTATTGGCTAACTAATTCTTATTTAAACCTATTCTAATCCTAATAATCCAGTTTAGACGTTAACTTACTCAACTGCAATTGTTCATTGGGAGATCTATGAAGTAAATCAATTTAACTCTTAAGTCTAGAATGTAGAATTTAAAGTTGCTAAACATAAATCTAATTACGCTTGCAAGTAATGAACTGTAATCTAGGAAACAATGAATCTATTTATGTTGCAAAGAATTAAACATTTAAATCTAGAAAGCAATAAAACTAACTCCCAAGAACATATTCAAATTTAGCTTTAGTTCAATCCTTACATCAATCATTGTTACCAATTTCACTACAACTATTTGCATCTAAGAATGAATACTTAATGAAATCTATATTAAGTAATGGAATTCTGATTTAACACCGATCTACAGTCAAATGACTTAACTAATTTAAATGGTAGTAATTTAATCTGAGTAAATATGATCATTGAACGTCGATTAACAGGAATCGAAGTGCTAACGTCTAACCAATTATCACAAAACAGATTTAACTGAATCAAACAACAATGAAATAGGGTCACCTCCTTCGACCGAGCGGGCCCTGCTCTTCCTCTGGTGGGACCTTAAACACAATGATTCAGATCAACTTTCTATTTTCATTCCAATTGGCCAAATTTGGCGAGTAAAAAAAATGTACAGAGTACCAACAGTTACAATATTCAACAAAATATCGACTCCCTCAAATTAAACCTAAGGACGAATATTTATAATAATATCCCTTATTTTTGAATTCAAAACATTGGCGCTAGATGCCAAATTACAGAGTACAAAGACAAATGAAAGTCTAACTAAAAGTATCAAGAGAATTTCACATTATTCCAGTTGTAACAGTAGTTCTGAAATTGGCAGAGAGAGCCAATCCAGAATTATAGCAATTTAGGATCTGTTTGGAGCCCTCAAGAGTGTGATAAGCGTTATGATGTTAGACAAAGAGTCTAACAGATCTAGTTCAACAATCAACATTGAAGTACCTGCATGAAATCCTCAAAGATATATTGCATTCATGACAACATATGTTTCGATTTGCATAGTTATCTCTTTATTAACACCACTAAAAGAAGCACATTTAATGTAAAATACCATATCTAATATATCCTTCAATTATCAAGTATAATATAAAACAAGCAAACATTAAACATATAATCTACCGCCATATTAGTTAATTAATAATATAATGAAGTTTTTTATGTAAATATAAAAAGATTAATAAAAATAAAATTCTTGAGCACTCATCAATAAATATTGTTAAAACCATTTCGAATGTAATTACGTTTGAATTTGTGCATATTTGGAATTCCATTTCAAGAATGAATTGTAAGATGCTCTCATTTTGTGATCTTTCCAAGGCATTGAAGATGAACCCATAATTTTCTGGTTGAGTGATTTGTAAGAACGTTCGTAGAGGTCCTTCAGATTGTTTCCCCTAGGTAGCCCCAAATATGAAGGGTTTCCCTCTTCTTCAAATTGTTACCTTCTATGTGTTATTTAAAATTTGGAATTAACTTTAACATCCTTCCCAATTTTTAGTAATAATTTACCTTAGTCATTATCCTTCGGAGTTCTTTATTGGGATTATTTTCCTATGTTTCGACCATTGTTATGGGGTAGATGTCGAGATGTTCCTATTTCTATTTTCGTCATGACTAACCCTGCATAGTTCCGTATCCTTTTAAAGAAGCTTGTAAGTTATGTTCCATTTCCACCATCAATATTACTAGACCTTTTTTACTGTGTTTTGGTTTTAACATCATGATAGATGTTTGCATTACTTCCCGAAACCCCATTTCTATTTTGTATATGAGGTTTTTGGACGTTCTTAATAGAGGGATGTATAATGTGTTTTGGTTTCAAAATAATTTGGCTCATTTTGGGATTCAAAAATTTCTTTTACCCGTCGATTAACAATTTGTCGAGAATTTAATTTCTATGGTTTGGTATTATCATAATGGTGGATGTTTGCATTACTTTCAAAAACCCCATTTTATTTTATAATTAGGGTTTTTTAAATTCTTGGTAAAGGAATGTATCATGTGCATTGATTCTCAAAATGATTTATCTTATTTTGTTTTACAAATATTCACACACTCATTGATAAACCAATGAACATGTAAAAAATTAGGTTTTAATACCTTAGGTGTGACCTTAGATTTTTGGGATAACAATGAGACGAGGATATCATTCTGCCCAAAGCCAATCCTTATGCATTCAGATAGATACCATAGATAGATTAATCCATGCCTTCAATATTATTGTGATTCCATAGGGCATGAGATAAGAAAAAGGGAAGAGGATTTGAGGACCATGGTTAAGTCGAAAAAAAATCGCTAATAGGTCTTTAAAAAAAATATATGATGTAATCTTAATAAACATGCTTACAATCTAGTAAGTGTTTTCTTTGCTAAACCTATTATTGTTGGTTGGGAGTTTTATGGGTATTCTAAGAAGGAATGATGTATTTTAAGTGGGATTCAGGGATCCCACTCATCCATTGAATTACATGTTAACTTAAGGTTGTTAATGATTCAAAACTTTGATTTTCAGTGAGTATGCTATACTCAAGGAGGTCAGTTTCAAAGGGACTCCCTTTGTTTTAGATTACTTTAAGGAATGAATATGAGGATTTAAATATCTAATGGAACGAACTCGAGTTGATCCTTGATTTTAAGGATGTCATTCGAGACCTTGATGCAAGACAACCCAAAGATAAAAAATAGGTATTCTGATAGCTTCCTTGGAAGTGTTTCCACAAACGTCTTGTAGTATTAATTTTGGGGTTGGATGTGAGTCCATGGATCACAAGGTAACCAGGGATGAAGAAAGGGGTAGTGAGTAAGATTCCCACTACAAGGATTTAATGAGAGAGAGACCACTACAAAGGCTTATTTCAGCCTGTAGTCTTTCAAAAAAGATTTGAGATGATGTTAAGGCTGCTTTAGCTCATAGATAAATCATCTAGATATTGACAAAGAAGGTCATTGGGGTGTAAATTTGGTAAATATGGCCATGTTGGATGCTAGGACAAAGATAGTCTAGGATAAAGGGTTTAGTATCAAGTATTGTGCTTTCTCCTTAGTCGAATCCTCTGAACCTAAGGTCTTCCATTGGCATTTATGCTTCCGAGCCTCCCTAAGGTCAAATATCTAAATGAAAGTTTCCATATTTGAACCTAAGGTCTTCAATTGGCAATAAGTGAGTCTTGACTGTATAACTTCTAGATTTTGCACCACACGAAATTATTCTATTTGATTGTTTACTTAAACATACTTGTCTTTCTTGCAAGATTTATATTAACCTTTCCTTTACTGTTTCTTCCATGGGAAGGGCTTCTAGATTGAACCAAAATTTTCCATTTCATTCATCTTGAAATAGTCTCAAACATAGTTTCCAAACCTGCTACTGATGGAAGGAATATGGGGAGCTAGCTTAGGGTATTATATTAATGACTTGTGCCCCCCCAAGAATCTTTCTAGAAATTTTCCATACATTGTTGAGTTGCCATGTTAAGTGGTCTATAATTATATATTTATAATTCAACACGAAGTTCCACACATGAGATCCATTGCAAGCATTTACAATTGTGAGTATTCTATCTGGATTCAAGTTGTCTAGGTATTTTCATTGCATTATTTTGCATCATAATAATGTTGGATGTTGGTACATTTTCCAAACTAGCTTGGCTCCTAGTGCCAAATTATGTGCCTTCATATTTCTTATACCTGCACCCCCTTCCACCTGAGTTTTGCATATTTTTTCCCAATGAATAAGGAGTATTTTGTGTTGCTCATTTGAGTCCTCCCATTAGAAGTGTTTTAGGATACTTTCTAGGCCTGACACTACTTTGGACATTAATTGTATGCAATACATTGAGTATATAGGTATTGCAAACAGTACCACCTTTATCATTGTTATCTGACTTGCAAAGTTAACCATTTCCCCCACTAGCTTAGGGATTTATCACTACATTTTTCTTTTATCTGCTCCCATAGGCTCGTTCTTATAATGCCTTTGAATAAGGGTACACCCAAGTATTTACATGTGATTTCATCTATAGTGTACCCCAATATTTTAGCTTTTTTTTTGCATTGTTTTCTTTGTATAGAAAAAGTAAATTATTTATTTTTCTTTGTTTATGTGCTAACTAGAGGCATTGATGTATTCATCCATACATTCTTTTATTATTTCGGCCTCCCTTATTGTTGCCTCTCCATATAAAATTGTATCATCTACAAATTGTTGATGAGTAGTTGCGTCTACACCTAGAGAAATCTATAAGCCTTTCCAAAGCCCCTGGTTTTGATCAAATGCAATATGCTTTCTAAGGAATTCAACCATTATAATAAATAAGAATGGGGAGATTGGGTCCCCTTCTCTTATTCCATTCATGCTTTCAAAGAATCCACATAGAGTGTTATTGATTAGGATTGAATACCTTGTTGATGAGATGCAATAGAAGACCATTTGAAGCCATTCTTTATAGAATCTGAACTTTTCCATGATTTTAATTAGAAATATCCATCTTACTTTGTCATAGTATTTACTCACATCAAGTTTTATCATCATGCTTGAAAGACTTTCTTTATTGATGGTGTGCACCACTTCATTAGCTAGTATGATATTGTCTACTATATCCCTCCCAGGTATAAAGCCGCTTTGATTTAGAGATATTATCTCTTTTAGGATTCTTTTAAGCCAATTGGTTAGTGCTTTTTATAGAATTTTGTATATTGTGTTACATAGAGATATTAGGCGATAATCCCTAAAGTTGGAGCATACCTCTTTCTTTGGAATCAGAACCACCACTGTGTTATTTATATCTTTAGCAAATTTCTTTTTCCATCTGAAGTCTTCCATAATTTCTCATACCTCTTCCTCTATAAAGTGCCAACATTTATGATAGAAGAAAGCTAGGAAGCCATTAGGTCCTCGTGATTTGTCTGGATGTAATTGGAATGCAACATTCTTAATTTCTTCTTTTGTGAAGGGTTCGGTCAACATAGAGTTATCTTCTAGAGATATTAGCTTCAGGATGTTTGCTAGTATACTATTATCATTAAATGCATCTTTATCACCTTCCAGAGTCCGGAGTTGTTTAAAAAATCTGATTGCTTCTTCCTTGATTTCACTTGGGTCCTCTATAAAATTGTCATCTAAAGAGTCGATAGCTGAAATCCTTTTGTGTGCTTTCTTTATTTTGGTTGTGTTATGGAAGAATTTCTTATGGGAATATTCTTTGTTCAACCAAACCTCCCTTGATTTGGTTCTCCAGTATTCTTCTTCCTTGGCCAATATTTCATTATAATTTGCCATTAATGCTTTTTCTTTTATATAGTCTTCCTGATACATACCTTCATTCATTACCTTATTATTCATTTTTGCTAGTTCTTCTTCTAGTCTTTCTTTTTCAGAGAAAATATTTTTAAAGACCGTTCGATTCCATTCTTGTAGTTTTCTCTTGATATACTTTAATTTATTGGTGAAGATAAAGTTTTTGGTTCTAGTACATTTTGGAGCCTCCTTCCACCAATGTTCTATTGAATCCACCAAATCTTCCTTTCTAGACCACATCTTTTCCAATTTGAAGTAGGTCTTTGGATATTTATTTTCCTCCATGATTGTTAATTTGATAGGAAGATGGTCTGAGCTTGCAAGGGGGAGTATAGTCGCTTTTAGATTCATAATTTCTTCCAACCAATCTTGTGAATATATGAATCTGTCTAACTTTTCTTTGATGCAACACTCCTCATGTTGTTTATCTGACCATCTGTATGATTCGTTCTTCGTCTGGACATCTATTATATTTTTTTGCAATAGGAATTGACCAAACACACACATTGAAGAGGAAACAATTCTACTTCCCCCATATTTTTCTTCTTTCCTGAGAACTGCATTGAAATTCCCCCCAGAATTATCATTTTTCTTCCAAGATCTATAAGTTTCAGGCTTAAGGAGTCCAATGAATTTTCTTTTTCACAATTCTTGGTTGGGCCATAGATGTTAAAAAGATAGAAATTAGTATTGCTTTTTAGGATTTTGACCTCACATAATATCCAATTTGTTTTCTTGTCAATTATGTTCAAACCAACCGAATTGATTCGCCGCAAAATTTGAAGCCCACTTGTTATACCAAAAGCCTTTGACTAGCTACTTTTGTTTTCTTCTTCTATTTTAGTTTTTTGCAACAATAATATGTCTATGTTTGCTCTGTCTATTTGACGCTTTATCAAGTCTCTTTTGTTAGGGGCATTTAGGCCCCTAACATTCCATGTCTTTATTTTCATGGCTCCCTGTGTAGAGAGTGCTCTTCTCCCTTTATTTCATTAAGAAATTTTTTGATGCTTTTGAAACCCTTTTTTTGAGCTAATTCCTCCCTTCTTTACTTATTCATTTTTCATCTTTTCTTCTTCTTAAATTTTTTTATTGGATTAAGGAATTGGGCAACTGCCTGAGAGATACATCTATTGTCAATGATGTCAAGTTCATCATAATCTTCATTTTCGCTTTCAAAGGTGTTTCCTCTTTCTTCTTCTTGAATTTGTGTGCTTGAATTTGTGCTTAATCTTAGAGATGGTTCAACACTTACTTCCTGTTTGTTGTTACTCTTATAGTTTTCCATTTGCCTATCACTTATTTCGTGATTAACTTCTAGGGAACTTTCCAATTGATTATGCTTTTTAGGTCTTCCTGATTTTGTTCTTGTGTTTTTTATAAGGTAAGCAACATTTACAGGGTGTTGTACCCTTTCCACAGAGAGCCCAAAGGGCCAAAAAAGAGCTAGTTCAAAACAGGAATGAACTATGGGAGGACAAACCAAACACAAAAACAACTTATAGACAACCGTCAAACCACAGACTAGGACAAAATTCCAGAATCTGAGGGGACTAAACTGATGCCCTTAACCTTGGGTCACGAAGAAGCGACAGATCGAGGGAGTCCTTTCTTCTTCCGCAACACCAAAGACCAAGATGACTTAGTCTCCAAGTCCACTGAGCAAGGTGAGAGAGGTGGATCCACAGAAGCCACCAAGGACAAAGAGCCACCACGTAGCGAGGGATACGATAGTGTAGGGGAGGAGGCAAGAAAAGTCAAGGGACCATCAGAGGCATTTAACAAAGTTTGGGCAGGCACAGTCAACACAACGTCAGCAGAACAAGCCAACTATGGCTCCACGGTAGGGAGATCCAGAAGAGAAGCAAAAACATGTTCCTGAGAAGGCATAATAGGATCAACCTCCACAGAAAAAACTCTTGAAGGAGGAGAACCCACTGTGAGCTAGTTCGAGGGCAAGCAAAGGCCAAATGACCCACCGAAAAGCATCTCCTACACTGAAAGGGGAGGCCCTCGTAGTCCAAGAGTTGCTTCAGAGGTCTGTCCTCCACCAACAAGACTACATCACCATGGAGAGGTTTGGAGATGTCCAAATGAACTAACAAGCGAGCTACCATAGTATGCCCAAGCTCCCTAGTTGTCGAGTCCACCATTAAGAAGCATCCAATGGTGTTGCCAATAGCTTCATAACATGATTCCTCCCAAAACTGGAGAGGAAGATTTGACAGTCAAACCTAAATAGGTCTAGTGTTCAACGGTTTCGTGAGGGGGTTGAAAGAATGAGACCAAGACTTGATGGACAGAGAATGAATACCCCACATCCACCCCCTATCCAGCACACTGTTTCGCTCCTTGGGGGAGGCAAACGTAGCAATAAAGACCCCCCTAGTGCTAGGGTAGAGCTCGATCTCCCCGACGACCAAAGGCTTCCAGGAGACCGACACTCAGTCATGAAGATCAGGGAGGGAGGGCCACAGACCATTAAACTTGCAAACCACACCCTGCTTTAAATAATATTCTTCATTTTCAATGACCTCCAAACCACAAACCACAACAGGGGAGTCCCGAGCACAGGGCAAAGGTCGACGAGTCTGAGCAGGAGGTCGAGCACCCACCTTAGCAGCCTTAGAGAAGGACTTCACTCGGCCCGAAGAACCCCCAACAACAAGAATAGAGCTCGCAAACACAACTTCAGCCAAAAAAGAACCCCCACCCTCACTCCCAACCAGGAGCCCGAAGGCTACAGCAAACTCAGACCCTGCCGTAGCCAGAGAGGTCACGACCACATGAGCAGAATCAATAGACAACCCTAAACGTCCAAGATTCTCCACGTGAGTGCCGACCGCTGGGACCCCGTCAGGAAACAAGCAACCCTCAACAAGAGGGCCCCCGTAGACCACAACAGCCTACAACAACACCCGTGCGCCATCGCAAGAGAGCCATTGGCAATCGCCTTTCAAAATCGTCGCCATCAATTTCCCTTAACCCCTTGTTAGTTAATATTATTGTTGCAATGAAATTATTGATTTTGTTCTTGTGTTAATTTCATGCTTGTCGTGGATTTCCTTTTTCCTCCATACTTTTGTATTTTTTGAGGGAATCTTACAGTTTTTTGTTGTGTGATTCCTTCGTTAACATTTCATACAATAAAGTTTCTGATCTTAAATTTCAACACCCTGCAACCACATTCATGTTTTGGATTTTAACTTGATCTCCTTCGAAATTTTCTTGATCGTTGCAATTTGAATCCTTGCATAAAGATAAAAATTCATTTTCAATAGAGGGGCATCTATTTCTATTAATGTGCCTAAAGACCTTCTAATCTTTTCTAGGCACTCCTTCGACCAATATTCTAGGGGCATATTATATAGCCTAATCCATTTTGCCTTTGTATATGGCACCTAATTTCATGGATTGAAATTTGTTTCCCATTTTTGCATTTAAATTGGCTTCCTTCTATCTCCCGAACACTTTTTCCAGATCTGAATTTCTATCCTCTTCTGATAGGAATACCATAATGAAGAAACTATTAGGTAGGAATTTAATGCCATGATTCTATTTTATGTTCGTCTGAGCCCAATCTTCTATAATGTTTCTTCCTTTTTGGGGTCCTATTATTCTACAATGATGGATAGGTCCTATAGAATACCAATATCTTCATCTATTTCCTCTTGGACATTGATCTCTATTGGATCCATCAGACAGTCTGATGGATTGCTCTTCTCTTCCCTCTTCTTATCGGGCCAGTTTCTGGGTTTTATATTTGTCTTATTTTTTCCCTTCTTCTGCTTTCCATGTTTTCTACTTTTCTCGATCATTGTTGGCTCTTTAGACGGTAAGGTTTCCTTTGCGGTGATCTTCTCCTTATGGATTTTTTATATCTTTGTTCCTCCCTTCATTTTAGCAGATGGACGCCTAGATTTTTGGTTAATTGCAATTGTATTTGGCCAAGATACATAGTGTGGCACCTTAAAATCTATGCTTGTCTAGTTTTTCGTGAATCTTGGTTGCTATTTTTATCACATATTGACTTTGATTATTTTTGGTAGACTATTCTTCTAGGCTGTGATAATTCACTGAATGATTTTAGAGAAATTGTAATTTGTAGATTTTCACAATCTCAAAAAAATTCGCAAGCAGAGATTTTTTTTAATTCATTGAAATTTTAAATATAATATGATTTTTGACCCGAAAGGTACTTATTGAAACTCAAATAGTTTTATTAAATTTTGTAGCCATCTCATTATGGAAGAAAGCAGGTGATGCACTATTGGGTCAAGGTTGATTGGTAGTGGACAAGGTTAATCATAATTGAAAAAATATTCTATTGAAAACAAGGGTATAAAGGATATAATTGATTTGAAGAACTAGGAAGTAAGTGAGAAAGAAAACTCCTTGAATTCCTTAAATTTAGACTCCAAAAAATAATGGACAAAGAAGCATTATAAGGGTCACATGGATTTGAGCACCAAAATAATTTTGGGATTTCAGTCATGTTCAAAAGATGAAACAATTTCCTTTGTGGCATATTCCGTTGGCAAATTGAGGATTATGAAGTATCTCCACCGATTTCCAATTTTTATTGAACCTACATAAATTAATGAAGTGGGACAAGGCTTACTTGACGACAAGAAACAACCAGTTCATATTAAGGAAACTTCGTAAAGCACTCCTAAATTGTTGAGTACATGGTTCAAAGTTGATAGTTTATTCTCAAATGTCAGAAGCTTTACATTTGATTGACATTGATGTTCTAGAAGTACCAAAGGAAAAATGAAATTAATGAAGGTATGACTCAAAATATATATTAAAAAATTATATGATTTTAGAGTGTATAGATACTTGTCATAATGAATGTTGCAAAGGAACCTACTCATCTTGTATATTTTGGATAAACCATCAAAGTCAAACCAAAGTAAACCTCATAAGAAAATTACAAAAAAAAGGGAAAAGTACGTTTAAGTGGGTTGCACAAAGAAGTAATGAAGTTGAAGAGGAAAATAATAGGTGGGCCCTTTGTGAGAAGAAAAAAAATTAATGAAGAGAAAATTATGCTTTGCAATGGATAGAAATGGGAAAAAAATTAAATGAATGAAATACTACCATGAAAGAAATTAGAAAATTAAACTATTAAAGTCCTTCCTTTACCAAGTCATATGACCATATACGAAGTAAATTAAAATATATAATAAATATCCCCTTTTGATATCATGTAGACCACCAATCAAATGCTAAAATCTCCCATATGGTTACCAATGCCAAAAGAAATCAACTTTAATAATTTCCAAACTCCTATAATCATACAACCATTAGGGATTGTTTTAAAAAATTGATAATAAAGTTCCCTTCTATAATATCATATGACCTTCACATAATGAACAAAGGATGCAAGTTGCATCATACAATATGTGGGAAGGATTTATATAAAAATTGATTTCTTGTCTATCATCCAGTGAGCTATAATAGGTTTTATTATATAGTAGAATTATCAAAATTTCACCAAAGTATTTGAAACTAATTCTTTTTATCTTGTCCTACAACCTCATCTTCATTTGTTGACCATACCACACTTGGGGAAAAACAAATTTATAATAAACTTCAAAATTTCTCTACTTATGACATATCCTGAAGGCTTTCATTGTACAACTACTCAACTTGAAATCTAATATACAATTTTTAATTCATTTCTCTATCCTACAATTCTACCTTGGTCTTTTTCATACCATATGCCCCTTGTATAGGCCTTTTTTAGATTTCTTACACAATTTATGGTTGTTTTTGTATGCTCATCTATAATGCAATTTGCTATAAACTCATTTGGACAAATTGGCCATTTCTATTCATCTTTTCTTGTTGTATGATCTAATGTTTTATACATTCTTAATGTTGTTGTAATGTTTGTTTAACATATTTTCATTGGTTCAATTAGATTCCTAGGATGCAAATAATTTAGTTGTATGACTATTGATCCTTTTACAAGTGACCTCTTTCTTACTAGTTGGTGAGTTAGATGAGTGTACATTCATAGAATATGGGGACATTGAACAAAATTTTATGATTAGAATGCTTTTAAAATGCCTACATTATTGTTTGGGCTTAATGATTTATTATATGTAGCAATTTTAGATCAAAATTTGCTCTTACCAATTATCTTTTCTCCTTCCAACTGAAACCATCCTTGCAAATTGTTGTATATCTTTCATCACAAAATGTTTACTAGTTATGAAAAGCTCAGTTATGATCAAACTATTTTGATTACTAGTGGAAAGCATCAAACCAAAATTTTTGCTTTGTCTACAGTGTTGTCACAAATTTGAAAAACCTTGCCTAATATTGCTTGACGATTATTTGTTTTCATTGTTTTCTAAATATATATTTTATTTGACAGTTGATGTAGTTAACATACAAGGCCTTAATTATGTTTTATTAATATGGTTATATCTAACTATGTATTAATTTTTGTCAACTTTCAAGTAATTATTGAAGCCAATTGGTAGATGATTGCATTCTACTTGGCAACCATAGATCTCTTTAAATAAACCTTATGTAGTCAAAGAAAGGAATCTAATCCTTGGGATCATCTTTGGCCTAATTTTATAATAATTGCATGTTTAAATAAAGATATATTTTACTACCCTATATGTTTATTATTTCAAGTATTACTTTTATAAAAAAGGAATAAACACATTCTTCAAACATGCATGTGCGTGTGTAATGCTTGTGTAGACCTAAATTCCCTTGATTACACCAATCAAAGTGTCATAATGCAAATGATATGCAAATATAGCTTGAAAGATGTAATGTTTATTGGATGTGTAAAATGAATGCATTGGATGTGTAAAATGTCATAAAAATAAAGTGTTAATTTTTATGTAGACAACCTTTCACAAGAAATGAATTGGTTAGTCAACCAAAATTTGAATTTTAAATTTGAACTTAAAAGGTTCAAGTCTAGAGATTCAAAATTGATGCAAGGGAACATGCTCTTCTAAGTCAATCCATAAAATTTGTGTACAAAATTGAAAACAACATCTTCAAATATGCATATGCTCTTAGAATGCTCTTGCAAATTTAAATTCATTTTATTACACCAACTAAAATATTGTAATGAGAATGATATGCAAATATAGCTCAAAAGAGGTTAATGTTTTTGAAAAGATAAGCAACATTTACAGGGTGTTGTACCCTTTACACAGAGAGCCCAAAGGGCCAAAGAAGAGCTAGTTCAAAACATGAATGAACTAGGAGAGGACAAACCAAACACATAACAACTGATAGACAGTCATAAAACCACAGATTAGGAAAAAATTCCAGAATCTGAGTGGACTAAACTGACACCCTTGACCTGAGGACGCGAAGAAGCAACAGATCGAGGGAGTCCTTTCTTCTTCCTCAACACCAAAGACCAGGAAGACTCAACATCCAAGTCCACCGAGCAAGGTGAGATGAGCGGAACCTCAGAAGCCATCAAGGACAAAGAGCCATCACCACACGAGGGGGACTGCTGCATAGGGGAGGAGACAGGAATCACCAAAGAACCAGCAAAAACATTTAATGAAGTTCGGGCAGGCACAGTCATTACAACGTCAGTAGATTGATCCAAAGGTGTTTCCTCAGGAGGGAGGTCCGGGTGAGGAGCAGAAACATGTTCATGAGCAGGCACAATAGGGTCGACCCCCTCAAAAGAAACAACTGAAGGAGCCACCATGAGGTGATCCAAGAGAGCATCCTTCCACCAAGTCACAACGCCCTTGCGGCGGGCATGAGGACAGGCAGAGGCCAAATGACCCACCGAAAAGCATCTCCTACACCAAAAGGGGAGACCTTCATAGTCCAAGAGTTGCTTCCAAGGTCTGTCCTCCACCAGCAAAACAACATCCCCATGGAGAGGTTTGGAGATGTCTAGATCAACTAACAACCGAGCAACTGTGGTATGCCCAAATTCCCTAGTTGTAGAATCCACCATTAAGAAGCGACCAATGGTATTGCTAATGGCCTCGAAACATGATTCCTCCCAAAACTGGAGAGGAAGATTTGGCAGACGGACCCAAACAGGTCTGGTGTTCAACGGCTCCGTAAGGGGGTTGAAGGAACGAGACCAGGGCCTGATGGACAAAGAGTGAATACCCCACATCCACCCCCTGTCCAGAACATAGTTTCGCTCCAGCGGGGAGGCAAAGGTAGCAATAAAGAAACCCCTAGCGCTAGGGTAGAGCTTGATTTCCCCACCGACCAATGGCTTCCAGGAAACCGACACCCAATCGTGGAGATCTGGAAGGGAGGGCCACAGGCCATTGAATCTGCAGACCACACCCATTTTTAAATAATATTCCTCATTCTCAACGATCTCTGGACCACAAACCACCACAGGGGAGTCCCAGGCACAGGGTAGAGATCGATGAACTTGAGTAGGGGGTCGAGCACCCACCCTAGCAGCATAAGAGAAAGACCTATCCTTTCCCGAAGAACCCCCAGAAGCAGGTGGGACAACCCCCCAAGAGGCAGGAACAGAGCACGTAACAAGCCCAACCACTGTCGCCAACCCCAAAGCAGACACCTCCTCAGGAGGTATGGAGGCAGCAGAAGCCTTCCTGCATGCACAAGTCACCGGGGCAGGGTTTGGAGGAATGCCAGAGCCCCCAGCAAGAGGGATCCTGCTAGACAAACTAGACAAAACCGCACCAGGAACACACCCAACATTGCTAGACGTAGGGGAGAAACTGTCGCATGGAGTCGGGGCCGATGGAGCCGTAGTAGACGAGGGAGCCGTTGGAGCCTTTGCCGTCCAAGGAGCCATTGCAAAGCACATTTCAAAAGAGGTTAATGTTACTTAGATGTGTAAAATAAATACTTTGAATGCCTTTATATACAAGAAGAGATAAGTAAATCACACAAATTTGTGTTTAGTCAAACCTTGTTAAGAAATGAGTTGGTAGGAGTTGGTGGATTCAGATAAATTTAAATTTAAAATTTGAAAAGTTCAAATTCAAAGCTTAAAAGTCAACCCTACAAAGTTACAAAGTTGATCCAAGACATGAAAGAGACCAAATTAGAGAAGGTAATGTATACATTGAAGTGTGTGCATGTATAAGTATAATAAATGTATGATAAGACAAACATCTTAAAATTTGATGAGATAAGTGCATAAAAATTCTTGTAACAAATAAGTGGCATAGGGCAAGGGACCAAACTTCACACAAAATTACATCTCCTTCAGCTCTCTTTCATCCTGATGATGGATCATGTAGTGTGATTTGAAACGTTCATGGAAAAAACCAACACAATCAAATCTAGAAACTTTTACTCGAACAACAAGATGGATTGTGGAAACATATCTTTGATTGTAATATTTTTTTCTTAATGCTTAGATTTTAAGCGCCATGTGAAAACATGACAATCAATTCTCACCAGGTTGGTTTTTATCTATAAATAAAAAATACTCTTGATTCCCTCTAGATCCATATACTATACAGATAAAAAAGTTTCTATTAGAAAATGTAGATCAAATCGACATTATCAAAGGGGGTCGTAAACTCAAAATTATAGATAGCTAAAACTTCAGATGCCAATTATCCAAAAGAATGCTTTGTAAAGAAATAAATATTTTTATAATCACAAATAACTTCTAGAACATTGTCAACATGTGCAACACTATCAAAACCACCGAATGTGATTGAATACCCGTCATGTTGTTACATAGTATTTCTCCTTCCAAAATCAATGCTTCGTTATAACACTATATCTCTAGTTGGAGTAGTGGATGATAAAGGGAAGTATATCACAACTGAATAGAAATCAGTACTCCATGGGGACACACCCCCTCCACCCCCGCCCCCCCCAAACCTCGTGTTTCCTAGATGTCCCTGTCTCAGAGACTTGGGGACTTAGGGGGGGATGTCCTCCCACCAGCCCACCACCAACACTACTATTCCACCACTAGTATCACAATCTCCAAGACGCTACTAGGACTTTGAGGATGCCAAGGTGTCCTCAAGACATCTAGGGGACTCCTAGTTGTCTCCAAGATGTATAATTCTTATACATCTTTTTATAATTATTTTTTCAAGCACTATATGAATTTTAGCTCCTTATTGCCACCCCATCACCATCCCCTATGTCATCCCCAAAACCTGTCCCCACGTGCCCCTATTAGGAAACCTTGTGGAACTATAATAGAAATTGAAACAAAACCAGAAACACTACAAAAAAATAAACAAGCCTACAAAAATGCAAAATTTATGATATTTTGCAATAGAGTTATTTTCCATTTTAATTATATCCCATCACAACATATTTCAGTCATTGTATAAAACCATTCCCATTTTCCCATATCCTTTGCAAACTCTCAGATTTGAACACAAGTCCTTGTATTTTCTTTTTATTTATTTCCTTTTAATGCAAGGGTAAATGCCACATGATGTTTATAGCCCGCGATGCATGGACCAAGTGGGTAAGCTGTTGAAAGACATAGATAATGGTTATAGGTTCAAATCCCCATCTTAACTGGTGCATGAATAATAGGGCCCGACCATATTATTAGGACCTTGCAAATGGGGTCCCAACTAGTGCTAATTCCTCCATATTAAAAAAAAGGCCACATAATGTCACAATGTTTATGGGATAACAGAAGTACATAACATGGGCCTTTGTATTATGGTTTTTACCACACATCTAATAGATTGGAGGAATAGCATAATTGAAGGTTAAGTGTGGATTTTAAATTAAAAATGGGTGATCCCACAATAGTGGTTTACACTTTTTGGGACAACATCAATTTTGTTGAAATCACATATTTTTAAAAAATATAATGATTTAAGCCTTGAAAAGTTTCATTTAAAGAATTCCAATTGAAGAGGGTTTGATCAAACCACCGTAGATCGAACCCCCTTGGATAAAACCCCGCTAGTTTTAAACCATACCTATAATGGAGTCTCCTTTACACCTATCAAAATGCTGATAAAAAACCACTTTTGATTTACCTTTTGGGGGATCAAATGAATTGATTTAAAAATTATTTTTTGTAAGTATGTAGTCTTTATTATAAGCTTTCCAAAAAGTATAATTTTAAATATATTTAATTTGATTATTATATTTATTTCTTTCTTTCTTGTGAATGTAGGTTTTCATCGAAAATCAAACTTTTTGTTTTGCACATGTGGGAAAATAGTAGATTACCAAAAAAAAAATCTAAAAAATATTTCAATGCTAGGTATTGATGTCCTTGATCCAACAAAAAAATAATAATAATTTTGATACATACAAAAAAAATATGTTTTATATGGTCTGCCTAAGTCTAAATTGTAATTGGTTTGACTTCAAAACTTAATTAAGAAAAAAAATTCAATAAAATACTGTGAAACCAAATGAACATGCTAGATATTGTAGTTAACCATCTAAATTTGAAAAAATTAGAATTTTATCCTTCATAGAAAAAAGTTATGTTGTATATAGTGAACATCACTCTTTAAAAATGGTGTTTACTGTTAAAAACTAGTTTTTGAAAGAGATGGAAAAAGAAATGTAATTTGATTCCAATTTTTTTTTTTAAATATATTTAGAATCTACAAACAAAATGTCATAAATCACTAGTTTGTATCATCTTCAAATTCTTCACGATTTAGTAGCTATAGGTGTTCGAAAGTGAAGAAATGGTTCAAAATGTTTATTTCAATGTCAAGTTTGGCCAAAAAGTGTAAACCACTATTGTGGGATCACCTAAATTTGGTCCAAATGAGAAAGAACTTATCATTTGTGTAAGAGAAAGTACCATAGAAGATTGTTTTACTGAATGTCATCAGCATAACTAGCTTATTCCAAACAAATAAATGAGATTTTATCAGATCCAAAGCATGTGTTTTATGGAGTAATTTCCTCTCAAAGACATCTTTTTGTTAGGAAACTCTTAAGGGTTTATGACAAAAGAGGGATGTATCGTAAGGCATCAAATAGTTAAATTGAAAGTGATTTAGGAAAACCTAATGCATATTCATATAATTAAATTGAAAGTGATCTAGGAAAACCTAATGCATATTCAAATAGTTAAATTGAAAGTGATTTAGGAAAACCTAATGTATATAAAAGACTTTAAAAAAACAAGTTTGCAAAACAGGACCACAGAGTTGAGTTCAATTGGTTAAAGCATTGGGTTCTTAGTGCACGGAAGCTCAAAATCAAATCCCTAAAGGTACATCTAATGTGGAATTCTAAATTGTGATTCTTGGTCTTCCATTGTTGGCTTCTAGAGTGGATGTGATATTTAAGGTGGATTTCTAAGTTGTGACAATTGGTCTTCCATCATAAGTTTCCAGTGTGTATGCTCAAAAGGAGCTCGTATTGGTCTCATGTTGTTCATATGGACAAGCATATTTGTAAACAACTTGCAATAGGAAAAGAAAAAACTTGCAAATCAGTAACAACTAAAATAATGCTCTAGAAATTAACCGAAATACAATGAGCCCTTGGCATATCTAACTTAAACCATACCAATACAAGTTCAGAAAAAAAAATCATAATCCTAAGAAACTAGTTCTTTTCCTGAAATTGAGTTCTACTTAATAAGGTTGTTTTGCTTCAGGAGCAAAGATTTTTAACGAAGTGTTGATTTTCTAATAGGTACAAATACAATTTCATGTCAAATCAAACAATGCCAACCTTTGAGAGCAACTATGGAATGACACTTGACTTTTTTGCTAGCATGAATAGCATTCAGAGCATTTAAATAAAACTATGTCAAAGAAACACTTAAAATTTGAAAATTTTAACCCTTGATATGTGTCCCTTGATTTTTTTTACTTACTAGAACTTGTTTCAGGATAAAACATTAATCAGTTTAGGAACATAACAGTTAATGAAATCCATTGGACGAGTTTACATCTATGAGATCCCAGATCTGCATCAACTCTTGTTTGATGTTTTGGTCATATGATTTGACTAATTATGATTTTTGAGGGTGATATTTTATTTCTAAAGTATTATGATTGATAGCTTGGTTTACATGGGAATGATTTTTATGTTTTTAAGGTTATATGGAATATCTTGGATGTAGAGTAGGTAATGGAACCTAGCTAATTGATACCCGTTATCACTATCTTATATTTTGTTTGATGATTAAATACAAAAGTAATTTTCCATTTCTAGATGATATTTGATTTTCATATGGCTATTGATTTTATGTTGATCAATAGATATGGGTTGATCATGCTTGATTTTTATTAGTTGGATGAATAATCATGGTTGTTATTTAATTGTTGTAGATAGAAAGGAGTTAGTAGTTGTGCATGTTAGCTATTCATGATATGTTTCTAAATTAATTGATATGACATCCTCTAATGAGATCTTTTGATTGATGCATATAGTAATTGGGAGGAATAAGGGGTGTTGGTATGGGGATTGTGTGGAAAAGCATTATGGAGATGTGATTTGATGATTGTATATATTTCTTTCACCCATGTCTAGTTGAGTCCCCAATCCCCCTAAGTGGTTTATCTTGGGGTAAACCAATGTGATAGTTTTGCTACTTGTGCTTTTGGTTTGATAATGTGAGAGATGATGTATATGTGAGTAAAGTGGTTCAAACCAAATGTGTTTTGTTGTGTTGAGTCCGGCTGAGTGGCTAAGTGTTAACCACATGCTCGGGGGTGGGTTGATTTACAACCCTATGGATGGGAGGATAGCCCATCAGTATCATGTTGTTTTTCCATACTTGTTTGCCTTTCAGGATCTTGAGGAGTTCTTTGAAGATGATATGAAGATGTGCAAGTCATTTGGAAGAAAAAATATTGCATGTAAACAATTAAGACAATCTCATTTGGTCATGCTTTTGCATTTGTTTAAGCCCTTTGAATCTTGGGAAAAAGTTGTAATGTATTCTCATAGAGAATGATAAAACGGTATTATTAGTAGCTTTCCAAATGATTATTAAGAAAGTTTTTTAAAAGAAAGAGGACGGGAATTGAGAATTACTTTTTTTCTCTTAGATATTGTATTATGCTTTTATTTGTATTGATTAGAATCCAGGGAAAAAAACTTGCATGACTTCCAAGTTACTGGAAAGTTTTTCTATATTAAAAAAAATAGCATTCAATTACTGCAATAGAATTGCGATGATACTTTTTGGAATTTTGGTTTAAAATCTGGCATTTCCTTATTGAGATATTAACATATATTTAAATGCACTCATTATTCTATTGTCGAACAAAGTCTCAGCAATAAACAGGTAATGGCTTATCCTGAATTATAATCAAATTTGGCAATCTGTAGCAATGTCGACTTGGGAAAAGAAGTCATCTGAAGTAATTATGAAGGTCGTATCCTCGCCTGCCTTATCAAGTGCCCAACTCTGTGTAACCTTAGGATGTCGATCTGCTAACGTTATAACTTTCTAACGTGCCTCGGCGGCCAACAACGATCTGTACCGATTCGACCAATCTGCACCGTATACTAGCGTAGGTATATCCTCAAACGATAGTCTTATATATATAAACATTCTAAATAGATTATATTTGATAGAGTCTTTGGGACGGGTGTGATGGCGACCTGGGTGGTCGGCCTGGAAGGCCGCCACTACAGGGCGTGACCCTTCCTTTTTGATGCGGAGTCATGCTAACGTTTAATTCAATGGGCAGACTTAGTACACCCCATAATGCCTCTATGAATTCTGTAGTAGGAAGCGGGGAGTTAGGCGAAGCCGGCGACAAACAAGCCCATTCTATGATCACCCTGAACATCAATCAACTGCCATGCTGTGCGCAGCCACTAAGTCTAGGTAACTGAAATATGAGCAAGCAAACGAAATGGTATACATTCCTAAAACCTTCGCTGACAATTTCGATCCTTAGCCAGTCGAGTCTGGCATCAAATAGAATTTCCTGAGATAAGGCAATCTGCAGCCAATTATGTAACGTCAACAAAAGAATGAGTTAAGATCTTCCGCAAGGTAGTTATCAATTAGTTTCAGTTAGCCTGAAAATTCGATCAATGCTAGGGATCAACTTCTGGATTATGAATAAGGCATTAAAAGAGAGGGTTACTTCATAAGGAACCCGTGAACGTTTAAACGAAGAGAATCGCATCTATTAAATGTACAGTAGTTATACCATAAGAGCTTAACCACTCAAAAAAATAAAATAAAAGAGAATAAGAAGTACAACAGTTACTATTCTGGCTGTAGAAAGAGATGGTCAGCATAGAAAGAAATGGTTTCCAATTAATGTTGAATTTGTTAAGCATTGCTCTGAATAGAATGTCTTCACAATAACCTAATTTTGTCAAGTGTAACCTTTTCCTTTTCGTTAAGATTGGAGAATTAGAAAAGAAATACAAATAAATTACATAAATCAAGGAGTGGAAAGTATGAAGTATACTTTTTGTTTCTGATGCAACCCAACAATCTATTTGGCTTTGCCAAATCTGATATCTCTATAATTAGAAATTTACAGCTCTTAGTAACTTTTTTGGGTGCTCTTTCACTGCATGGAAAAAAAATTGTTAATTGAGAGTAGATTCTAAATTTAGTAGAAAATAAAACAATAATTCTTATATAACTCTTTAAATGTCATTTAGAAGGTCCCGAGATCTATAAGACTTTTATTTTATTCTTTCATGAATAAATTTTATTCCACACACAAAAATACCAATTGTATACCATGAGATTTGGTCACACATCAGCTCTTTAGAAGCGATTTTATTCCCACATTTAAGACTGTATGGGTTTCTCAAAGACCATAACTTTCTTCGTAGTTCTTATATTTTCCTTATGGGACATATCGTGTTATGCATTAGCCTGCAATTAAAAGAAGTAACTTAGAACAATAGGGTTAGTTAATAGTATGAATCCGACTATTAATGGTAGTTAAGTGAATAGGCATAATTAATGTGAGAGCTTATAGTTGAGTCTTGGCAATTAATAAAAGATTTTAAAAAGTATCGTTAAAGACTATTTTAGGGTGCCTAAAATGGAATGAATCGATCAATGTATCTTTGAACGAAAACATTTGTAAATGTATACTATATAATATAATATTAAGAAGTATGCATAATGTTTAGAATATGGGAAAGAAAGAGACTAATAAAGGAAAACAAATACAATGATAATAATGTTTTGAATAAAGATTGAAAAATTTATCTATTGAAAGAAAATTGTGGAGAAAACTCATAAATCATCACGTTAGTATTTATCATTTTGCAATTTGATCCTTTAGTGTCAACGAATAAATCAATAGATGTCTAGTTTCCCTTTTTGTGCATTAAATATGTAGGATTAAATAAAGTACTGAATATTAATTAAATTAGAGTTGAAAAACTATCATGCCTACCAATTAAAGAAGTGGACGATTAACCTTAGTAGAGTATGAAGAAGGTTTCTTGAAAATTAAATGCGGAACCCAACCTCATGGAACAAGTTTTCCTTTAAGCGTTGATCAAACATACACCCTTAATTTCAGATATGAAGAAGATCACATGGGGATTATTAAATTTAATATTAAGTGAAACCTCAAATAATTAATCTTTGGAATTAAGACAAGATTTGTATTAATCTAGGTTGGAAGGGCTACCATCTCTGAAGTTAACTTAATGCTTGTGTTGTCCCTTATCCTTGTATAACCATGTAATTTTTTGTTATTAATTGTATTTTACTTATTGATTTTAAAATCTCAATGGCTAAGTTTCATTTAGCAATGATATATTCTTATAATTAAACTAGAAGAATAAAAGGAGTTAGGTGGATATGATTTGGTTATTGGTAGTTTATAAAAATCATAAACCACTTAGGACAAGAAGCCAACCAGAATAGCTAATTTAACGAGGATGGCACATAAACATGATGTTATCAAATTTAGTTTGACATTAGAATTCAAATTTACCCTTGCGAGTGATTGCAAGTTGAACATTTGTAGAAATTATATAGTGTTTGATTAATGTTGAGTATTAAGGGTAATGTCATTGTTATTATACTAGCACTTGCATCAGAGGGGTGCAAGGGTTACACCGATAGAAAATATAGAGAAGTAAGAAGGGGAGTAGTGTGCAGTTTAGCACTTGTATGGACATCAGTAGTAGAACAAACAATGTTTTAATCTAACAATAGAAAATAGACACTACAAGAAGGTAATAGGTGTATAACCATGTCTTTCACAGAATAAATAAGTAAAGATACAATGTGATTATTCCATCTTTGTCGAAATATATAGAAGAGTTCAATAATAAATAGGGAACACCTTTGGCATGTTTTGCATACTCCCAAATATATACAATTTTGTTTGAATTTAATACAAATTGTTTGTAATATATGGATATATATCATGATGTTTTCTTGAAGCAAGATGTAAGTAGTTGCCCCTAGTTTGTAGCAGTGTATGGAATGTAATGGGTGGATGCATGGATAAATGAATGGATCAATGGATATGTGGGGCATGCAAAGGAAGGCATGGAGTATAATTTGGAGTGTGTGTGGTTATTTGGAGAATAGTTGACGCCTAAGGTAATGGTGGGTACGGTGAATGATAACAATCCATGTCAAGAAATTTACCATAAGCAAGTGTTACATGTACTTTGAATGTTGACCAAGATCAAGATGATTTGGAATGTGGGTGGCGATGAGTGAACATGGATTTGATGGATGGTCCATGGATGGAGTGTTGGATTTACTATGGATGGGATAAGATGCTTCTACCTGATTTGGCGCACGTACATGTTCAATTATACACATGACACCTTTTTTTTGCCATGATTTTTCCTTGGGAATTTTATTTTTCTTTTTTGTAATTATCAGAGTGAACCTCATCTAGATGCACACATCGTGATAGGGAGCCATTAGAGTCCTTATGATAAAGATTTACTGTCAACACATGATTATTCTGAGATTTGGATATCATGGATGTCACAATTTATGGTGGTGTACGTTGAGAGATATGAGATGTAGATTGATTGGTTGACAGTTTGGATATTTTTTTTCCAAACTTGGGAGATGAGCAATGGTAGGTGGACATGGAGATTTGGTTGGGGAAAACTTTTGCATATGTCTTGTAGGTCGCTTTTGAAGCTTTCCTATGCACTATTGGACATTTTTGATGGAAAACTTCCCTTCTTGATTTTTCCCCATAGTTTCTTTGACTAATGCACGTTGATAGGGATGATTTTGTGTTGTATTTAATTGTATCCATTTGAATATTATTTGTCCATTTTTCTTCATTTGCTCCTTTCTTTGATATAGCTTATTCTCATGTGGTTGGGCACAATTTGTGGATGGGATGATACGTGAATGATGGTTGAAGTTATGAATAGTTGTAGCATTGATAGCAGTTTTATCATAAGGACTTTGCATTCTCCCAATGTTGGTGTTTGCACTAGAAATTAAGAAGTTGTGCAAGATTGTTGAAATTTAAGAGTAGGAGACTCTTGCTCACTGATAATGATTTTTAGAGTAGAAGACTCTCTTTTTTGTAGAACATCTACATGTACATTTAGGAGTAAGCATCTCATGGGTAGATGGATGAGTAGGTGGTATATGGATATGATCATCATATGCGCCATCCTATATGGATCAGAGAATCCTTAGTAGATCATGGTAGTATATTGGAGGTTCAAATTCTTGATCTTGATTCTGCGTGGTATTGTCTTATTTATGCTTTGGTTCATGTTCTTGACATAGATCAATTTGAGAGGATGGATTGTTTGCAAAGGGTTTTTTGATTTATTCATTAGGCATGGGAATTGGCTCAATATTTTGTTGATTGGAAAATTCTTCAGATCAGAGCAATCGTTGTAGGAGTATATGATGTTGGAACATCCACTTGCATGTGATTGCAAATGTGGTGTACATATAGAAACAATAATATGTATTTATATGAATATGGTAAGTAGAAGATTAAACAAATATAGCTTTTTTGAGAGAGTGGTGTGTTTATGTATGTGTACCTGTACTCATTGGAAAGAGAGAAGGCGTAGTCAGAGCTCTTCTTTTCTCCTGATAATTGTGTATGGATTATTCTTCATTCTTGAGTATTGATCGAAGGAAAACGGTGGGTCGATCCTAAGTATGTGTATTGATTTAACTCTAGATATAGTTGTAAAAGTCAATTCTTGTCTTTCCTTTTTACCTATATTAATTGTTTCTCTTTCGATTGTCAATCCTTGGGATTTATGTATTGTAATCGCCCATGCCATGCATAGTGGTAATTGCCTGTGAGCACCTAGAGATATAGGTGATATAGGTATAGTTGTTGGAGCATGGACGCTCCAAGGTGGGCCATTATAAGTATCAAATTTTACTACCACTTAGAATCATTTACAAGGCTTGCCCGAGTCCATAAGTTTGTAGTTAGCATGATGTGTTGGCCTCTACATAGCAAGAGTTCATGGGGAAGCTTGTTAGCATTATTGTCGATCTTTAATGTTGTGTTTGTTTTTATTGCAATATTGAGTGCAATAGAAAGATTTAACAACTCTGTATCATTTTTTTGTTGTGTGTTCCAACTAAGTCATTGGTTGGTGAACCACAAATTTTAGGGGAAAGATAACATTCTTTGTACTTCTAGGGTTTTGCACCTAAAATGAGAGAGATCCTTTCACACCCAAAATCTGGAGGGTTCATTCAAGAATAATATGCTAATGTGTGTGGAATGTGTCTAAATGAAATGATCTAAGTACTGGAAATAGATAAAATAGACTAAATGCTAATTCAAAACCTAGAAAATGAACTATGATTGAAAAAACATTAAGATATGCAAAAACGCCTAGAAAGATGAATAGGAATGTAAACAAAACATAACAGAGAAGAAGAAAAAAAAGCATGCACCTAGAAATGTGTTGAAGATTGGGATGGAAGTTGGAAATGTTACTAAATCTAGAAATTTGGCCTTTTGGGACATTTTTGCCAAGCCGAGCGATTTAGTCCTAGATTTGGCAAATTGTACCAAAGCCTGTTTCGGCCAAATGAGTATCCAAATCTACAAAGAACTCCAAAAAACATGTACAGTGGGACTAAGTCACCACTAATGGTGACTTAATCCACTTTGGCTTTTTTGAAAGTCCGAAAGTGGAATCCGAAGCCCTTGGTCTGCACTTCTTTGTTGCTCCAATTGTCTGGATTTGAAACTTTGATTTACGACACTATAAGTGACTTTCTATGAATGTTCTACCCTAGCCAACAAGGAGATGTCTTCAAAAATATTTCAATCCATTCTTCAATGATTTCCAAGCCTTCAATGTACCTAAATATGCAAACACATAATGAAAGAAAGAGAAATGTTGATTGTTAGGGCATGGGGGTTTGCCTTGGTCAAACCCCTTTTAGATAATTAAATAAAATGAAGAGACAAGATAATGAAGCATGAAATATGAGACAACGGAGTTAGTACCTTGCCATGGAGATAGATCTTGAGTTGTTGCAACAATGGTTGAAGATTCAACCCTTGAATGCTTTGGAGAGATATCTTGATGACTTAGAATGCTCAAACCCTAACTTGCTTGAGAAGATTGGTGGATGAAGGATGAAAGATGAAGAATGAATAAATAATCAACTAGTTAGGGTGAAAATGAGGGGAAAACCCTTTATTTATACATGTTGTGCCTTAATTTCCTGAAAATAACACATCAAAGGCCGACCTTAGGGTTTAGGAGACAATATCCCGATAGAATTTTGATTTAAATTTGATTTTTATGCCACATGGGACTAAGTCGCCACCTTAAGTCGCCCAAGGTGGCGACTTAGTCCACTTGGAAAAATTTGAGTGGATGTTGGGAATTAAAATGTGATTAATGATGTTTAACGAGATTGTCTTTCGAAACACACTTAAGTGGGACCTATAAGTGAATTAAGGGGTCAATTTAACATAAGAAAGGGTTGATTTATTGATGAAAAGCCTAGGAAAGTGTGAGAATTTTTTACAACTCTTTACAACACTTTGAAATAAGGCTTGGAAAAGGGTTATTTCGGGGCTAAGATGCCAAAAATAGGATCAAATTATGCACAAAATTGTCCTTTTCTTCAAAGGTATACAATTTTTGGCGACACATTTAGCCCCCACTTTAGTGAGAGGATGAACTTGCTTCAAACTCACACTAAAGTAGCCAAATGGTGCCAATGCAGATGGCAAAGAATGACAAAGATGAAGGAGGCGGTCAAGCCCCCAAGATTGAAGATCCTAAGTCAAATCAACATCAAGGCAAAAGGACACATTCAAGGGTGAATGATTTGTAGCAAAACAAGATGCACGATCATGCAATGACAAGAACTAAAGGGAAGAGAGGAATGCAAGTGAAAAGGTGGATCAAGCTTTGACCGTTTGTCCAGCTATTTGTGGATCAGATCTAGGTTGTTTGTTCAAAAATATGTGTACTCGCTCTGGGGTGACGAGACTTTTGGATGTCCATCGGGTGAGAAGGCCCAAAAGGTGAGAAACATACACTCCTGGTTAGTATGTACTCACACATGCAGATGGCTATGGGGAAATTCATGTCGTTGGTTGGGCTTCCCACTCAAACCATACCAAAGTTATACCTCATGATAACTTTGATAAGGTGCCACAAAA
Source organism: Sequoiadendron giganteum (assembly GCA_007115665.2). NCBI lineage: Eukaryota > Viridiplantae > Streptophyta > Pinopsida > Cupressales > Cupressaceae > Sequoiadendron > Sequoiadendron giganteum. The sequence goes on along the minus strand of CM021107.1, from coordinate 155,741,178 downwards.
AAGAATGATTTTTGAAATGGTGTAAGGAATGTTCAAATGGATTTTGCTTAGTTCGTGCAAGGTCTCATCTTAAAGAACATAATGCTTAATGTCTCCAAGAGAGGATAAGTGCAAATGGTCTCATCTCATTTCCAAGAGAGGACAAGTGCAATGCCTCATCCTGAGCAACATTGTACTTAATATTTCCAAGAGAGGGAATCACAAGAAAAAAAAAATCGCACAATGAAAGATGAGTGTCGATGTATGCCCCCACTTTAAAGAGGTTGCTAACACAATTATTGTCAGCAATTTCTTTAAAGTAGAAGAAGGTATGAGAGTTTGTTCATAAATCCCTATGCCAGTTCTTTTTTTTTTTAATGAAGTGACATCATGAAAAATGGATAGTATGTCACATGTGAGTCAATTTTAGACATGTCATCCACATCCCAATCTTGCTCCTATATGTTCATGAAAGGTTAACGACTAGTCAAAAGAGACAACGACGATTGAAATACAAGGATAAGGCTAACTAGCCCCTTGCCCCCACTTAGTGCAAGACAAGAGTGAGCCGAAAGGATTGATGAGATGCAAGATAGAGTGAAAATCAGTATCGATTAGAGCAATGAGGTGCCCCCACATAAGGAAGAGCTCCAAACTCCTTAATATGCTGAATTTTTACTACTCAAAGCCTTACATTCATTAGTAGAATGACCATGAACTTGGTGACAAGTGCAAAAGGAATTATTGTAATAAAATTTCTTTCGAGTTCTTGGCGGAAGGGATATCAAGTGATCTTGGAGGAGTCTTGACAAGATACCTACTTGATCAAAGGTAGAAGGTGTTCCTTTATCGTGTAACAAAGAAGTGTCTTGCTTAGTACATAATGTCATACTTACGTAAGGCGCTATAGATTGTGAGATTTTGTACACTCCTTTAGAGGAGTTTGTTAAATCTAAATCATTAGTGTTGTGCGAGATGGCATTGACATTAGACGAAGACTTCTTTGTTGGTTTTAATTGTTGCAAAGGATCACTTTCTAGACCACTAGTGTCTATCAATTTAGGATGCACTAGTGCTAAGGTTGGTTTAGAAGGGTGGTTTGTGATGGTGTTGATGTGAGGTGAAGGCTTGGCGATTTTGATCAAAGGACAATAACCAAGACCATGATTTGTTGTTTGCGTATGAGACTCGATAGGGTTGCAGATACCTTGTTCATTAGCACCACATCCTTTTCCATTATAGCCAAGTTGTTTCATGAGTTCATAACCTTTTCCATAAAGATGTTTCAGTGCTTTTGGATTGGGTGATTGTTCATGATTAAGTTCATCAAAGTTTGTTGTGTAATTTGTTGGCTTTTTTTTGAAGGTGGTTGAGGTGGATGCTTTCGAAGGATCTGCCGAGTCTTGTATTGACAAGACTATGTTTTCCTTTTCAAAGTCTTTGTTTGTGATCTTGGATTCTCCTAGTAAAGGAGGTGTGAAGTCTAAGGAACCCCAATCATCGGTTAAGGGTGTTTGTTGTACGGGTTCCACTTGTTTGGTTGGTGTTGAAGTGGTCAAGGCATTGGATTTGTTTTTCTCAAGTTGTAAGACACTAAATGGCTCAAGATCAGCGTCAAGTGTGTACACTTTGTTGTTGTAGATGTACTTCATTTTACAATGAAGAGTGGAAGGCACCTAATTCATTGCATGAATCTATTATGGCCTACCTAAAATGAGATCATATGAAACATCATGTGACGTAACATGGATCAATGTGTCTAATGTGGCCATTCCAACTGGAAGAGGCAAAGTGATCACACCAACCAACTTGTGTTCTACACTGTCAAATCCACTGATAGATAAAGTGGTAGGTTGAATGGTTGATTTATCCACATGCAACCTATCTAAAATATTTACACTACACACATTAACAACAGAGCCATTGTCAACAAGGATTCACTTTATCCCTATGCTTTTGTATTGAGATATGATTACGAAAGCTTCAACTTGTTTTTGCACTTCCAAAGGAGGGAGCTCACTTTGGTGGGAAACAATGTCAACATTTATTTCGTGAATCATAGAAGTTATGTCATTTGGTTGCACATTAGAAGGGATAGGAACTTGTTGTGAGGCCATTTGCATCATGTTATGATAGTGAGGAGAGGCTTGAATAAGGTCTCATAATGAGATTTTAGCAGGAGTATTCTTAAGTTGGTCAACAAGATCATACTCCCTAAGGATTGAATTTAAGTGAGGGGCAGTAGGTAAGATGGGATTGGGCAAAGGTGTTAGGGTTGGTTGTTGTGGTCGTGGAGCATTTCTTGTGTAATGTGTGTGAGCAACAATATTATAACTCAGTTGTTGCAACACATTATGCTTAGGTGGGTAAATGATAAGTTCAAGTTTATTTTGATTGGAAGGTTTGGTTGAAGGGGGGTAAAGGATGAGTTGAGGTTGAATGATATTAACGTCCTTTAGGGAAGGACAAGAAGCCAACTAGAATAGCTAATTTAATGAGGATGGCACATAAACATGATGTTATCAAATTTAGTTTGACATTAGAATTCAAATTTACCCTTGCTAGTGATTGCAAGTTGAACATTTGTAGAAATTATATAGTGTTTGATTAATGTTGAGTATTAAGGGTAATGTCATTGTTATTATATTAATATCAATAATGATAATGTTAGTAAATGTAATTACTAGAAGGAATGGTAATGAGTCAAAGTAATCATAATAATAATATGAATGTTACTAAGGCATTATTATTAAGGATGTTTTTGAAAAGTTAAGCAGCATTTATAGGGTGTCGTACCCTTTACACAGGGCTCAAAGGCCAAAAGAAAACATAGTTCAAGAAGAACTTGAACTAGAGGAACAACCAGCAATAGTTGACTGACAGCTGTAAAAAACCAAAGAAATTAAGCAAACCCAGAAACATAGAGGTCAAGGCTGGTTCCATGAGTCCGGGGCCAAGAAGCAACAACAGAATGGGGGAGCCCCTTCTTCTTCTGCAGGACAACTGACCAAGGAGGCTCGGAACCGGCAACCAATGGGGAAGGAGAGAGGAGCGGCTCCACTCCCGACACCACAGGAGAGGAGCCACAAAGCAATGATGGAGACGGCAGCAGAGTAACAGAGATCGAGTCAACCATAGGAACAATAGAGGTGTTCAGCAAAGGGTAGATCGGAACCGACAGAGCAGCGACAACAAAAGCTGAAGAGCGGTCAGGCACAGTCTTAACAGTGTCAGCAGATTGATCTAAAAGTAGATCCTCAGTAGGTAAGTCCGAGAGAGGAGCAGCATGTTCGTCCTCCCCCATAGAAGAAGAATCTCAAGGAGAGCCCACTGTGAGGTGGTCCAAGAGAGCATCCTTCCACCAAGTCGCAACGCCCTTGCGGCAGACATGATGGCAAGCAATGGCCAAATGACCCACAGAAAAATACCTCCTGCACTGGAAGGGGAGACCCTCATAATCCAAGAGTTGCTTCCAAGGTCTGTCCTCCACCAGCAAAACCACATCCCCATGGAGAGGTTTGGAGATGTCTAGATCAACAAGCAACCGGAGTGTCTCCGAACTCTCGAGTTGTAGAATCCACCATAAGGAATCGACCAATGGAGTTGCCAATGGCTTCAAAGCAAGATTCTTCCCAAAATTGGAGAGGAAGATTAGGCAGACAGACCCATTTCGGTCTGGTGTTCAACGGCTCCGTAAGGGGGTTGAAAGAATGAGACCAAGGCCTGATGGACAGAGAATGAATACCCCACATCCACCCCTTGTCCAAAACACTGTTTCGCTCAAGAGGGGAGGCAAAGGTAGCAATAAAGAAACCCCTGGCGTTAGGGTAGAGCTCGATTTCCCCAACAATCAAAGACTTCCAGGAAACCGTCACCCAATCGTGGAGATTCGGGAGGGAGGGCCACATGCCATTGAATCTGCAGACCACACCCGTTTTCAAATAATATTCCTCATTTTCAATGATCTCAAGACCACAAACAACCACAGGGTAATCTCGGGCGCTGGGTAGGGACCTACGAGCATGAGATGGAGGCCAAGCAACCCCCTAGCAACATCAAAAAAAAAATTTGGCCTTCCCCGCAGCAGTAGCAACAGGAGGAACCAAATGATGGGCAAGAGCAGAGCCCGCAAGCCCACTAACAAGCTCAACCATAGGCATCGGGGCAGAGGAGCCCCCTGCGGAAGAGAGTCCGGGGACAAGCACCGGGCCAGAGGAGCCCCTAGCGGGAGAAAAACTGGGGACAACGCTACCAACAGGAACATCCGCACCAGGCAAGAGCGGACCCTTAGAAGATTGCAGAGGGCCATTTGAGACGACTAGAACAGGGATATCGCCCCCATCACACATACCAGGAGCAGAACCCCTGTCCACACCCCCAACTAGAAGACTGGTCGCATCCAAAGCCGTGTCCACAATCACAGCCTTCCCATCGACCCGTTGCAGAGCAGACTTCCTCCCACCCATGCACATTTTCAAAAATTCTATTTCGGAATGCCTTTTATTAAGGATGCTAATACAAACCTTGTCGTTAGTATGATTCAGGTTCATGGGTAGTTAATAATTATTAGTGTTATGCATGCTTGTGCAAAAAAAAAAATGGTGGTTGTGTATTGTTTAGTGGTGTAAATTTTAGGACATGACAACAACAAAAGTAACTTTTGCCAACCCAAAAGTGGCAAGAGGAAAGGAAATGCAAAGTCCCTTTAAGGTCAAAAATTCCTTACACCCTGCCAATACTACAATGTCACTTATAGCATGTGAGACCACCCTGTAGTCCCAGTAGGGAAGCACCTTATGTGCAAACGTATAACTCTTTACTATAATGGTCAGTCCCAAATATCAGATAAAGGAAGAGCTAGTTTTTCTCTCTCCCATGCCAATTACAATATCTTTGCATTGTCTAAAATCATACCCCTGAATAATAGGAGAAATAACAAAACAACAAATATGAAATAGTCCTAAGGGTGACTACAACTTAATGGATTTTGATACAGAATAATTAATCCACTGCAATACAGTATTTTTGCAGATATGCATATTCAGTTTTACAGGTAAAGATTTACATAGGACCATCACAAGAAATACAGGACATTTACACAACGTTGGAATCAACAAGCTTTGCACACTTGTATCCTGTGTTACATTTACTAAGTCTGACTAAAAATCTCAAATCTTTAAACATAGGACATGTACCAAAGACAGTTGTCCCAGAGAGACAAGTATCTTCTTAAAACAAACAGAGATCTTCTTCCTTCATCAACAATTGAAATTATTCAATAGACAGCTTTTCAAGTGCATCCCATGACCAGTCCAGCCCATGTTCTTACCAACATAAAAACGGGCAACTTGGATGACTCTATCTTGCTCCTAAAAACCTTACTAATAACACATTTCGTGTTTCAATGAAGGGTGTTCCTCAGATAAAAGATCTTGTTGCAGCAACAGCATCTTTCACCCTTTTCAAAACCTTTTAATAAGGTATCCTGCCCAACCTAGATGAGATAAAAAAATAAATAGAGAGAGTTGGGATGGAAATGTCATGTTCTTTAAACCATCTGTAATACATAGTTCTTCAAGTTTGACATGAAGAGAAAGTACCAATCAACACAAAACTTGTAAACCAATATTTTCTCTTCCATCAATAGCCTTTTGTAGCATTATACCAGAAACAATTAATTTAGTGTACCATCTAACTATCCTACACCCAGCCCTTTGGAACAATAATAAAAAATATTCATCAATATCCTCTAATGCCAGAACTATTTCAGGAACCATACAACCACACGGCTGATGTTTTCCTTATAAATGCATAAACTGTACAGGAAGTGTGGGACAAAAAAATTTAATATTATGAATGAGAAACACTAGCATGAGAAACGCTAGCATTTGAACCCACATGAGTTTCCAATTTTGATAAATCTGGTACCCATAATGCTAACACAGATGATCCACTTGCAAACATTAGGCGTCTTGGAGCCCATTTTACCACTGCAGGAATGACTCCATCGTTCATCCAACAGGCCACCTGAAGAAAAATACAATTAGCAATTTAGTAACAATTTTGGAAACAGACAGCCAATCACATCATCTACAATACAAAGAGCACGGCCATAAATACGTACCTCTTTGCCGCTGTTGACACTCCATGCATATATATTACCATTCCCAGATCCTGTATGAGTAAAGTAAAATAAACTGAGCACCAGCATGAACCAGAATATAATTGTTGAAGAGAAACTTGAACCTATAAAACATTTAAGACACCAAAACTATTTCCAATTATGAGAAGAATCCTATATCAATTTCTAAAATTTCTAAGGCAGGATCCTCAAATTATAGCAAACAGAGCTCAAACAACACAAAATCTTTGCCATCGATCTCTCCAAAAAACACTCTTGGTTTTTGAGGAATCAATTAATATATATCTTAATTAGAAAGATATTAAATTTCATTGATTCCTCAAGCATTGTTAGAAACTTAGAATTATGATATTGCCTAATCTCCAAGAAGAATTTGTGCCTGATTACTAATTGGACTTTGATCCAGATCTTATATTTCTGGAGGATGTCTAAACCATAAATGATGATTCTGAACTGATCAGACCATGTAACTCACTGTCCAATGCATTCTTGATTCTCAACACGACCACCCCTGCAGATAAACCTTAATCCCAAATATGTATCAAAAGAAAATTAGCAAAAACTGAAATGACAATAGTTGCCCCCATAAGGATTTGGCATTTTGGGCATATTCTACAGTGTACTAAGGCTAATTGGTAATAAATTATAAGCTTGAGCAATTTGCTATGGCACCTTACTCACATATCCACCAGATTTGGGTGAATATGGATTTGAAAAACCATTGCTCAGGGCCACTTATCAATATTGTTTGGATTTAACGTACAACAAACTGATTGACTACAAGACAATTCCTTTCAGATGCAAGAAATTTTACACACATGGTCATGTGGCTCATGTCTGTTAATCACTTATGGGGCACAGATCCTTGCCTCCATCAGCTTCCCAACAGCCTTTATCAAGAGTTGTGCCTGCCCATTTGATGCCATCTTCTGCCGGATTCCCTCATAAGTTAGTTCCTATTTCTGGCTGTTGTGATTAAGAAATGCTAAGCTTTTCTAATTATCTTCGAGTATTTATATAGTATCTGCTCCATTGTTAATGACGTCAATGTTAATGGACCAAAGTTTTCATTACTTGCTATCCAGTCCATTCAGTCACAAGTTATGGGAGATTCTGCATTGAATGCAAACTGGATATTATTAGAAGGTGAATTGGCAATGGGCTCTTCATTTTTGAACCCTCAGCAGTTAGTCCTGAATCCTAACAAATAGAAAACAGATGAAAGAGATAATACTATAATCTGCCCCTTTTTATTACAATCATCTTTGATAGATGTTGGCGTTTCAATTAGCACCTCTGGAGTGCTTATTGGAAACAACTGACAACTATTGCAAGTGTTATAGTACTGCTCTTCAAATTATAGAGAGGAAGATCTCTCTTTGCTGATATTCTACGTAAAAAAGGGTACTAAGGTTCCTATCTTTTTTACTCAGCGGCAGGCACAAGGGTGCATAAACACAATGCGCCATAGCTAAGCTTTTCTCTGGTTTCTGCAGATCTTAACTACGACTAATCTAGCTTCTAAACTATCCTACCTTCTCAAGATAAACAGAGCATGAGGGCATAGGAGCGAAATGGATGGGTTGGATCACTTGAATCCGCCGTCTTTGTAGAATATGGCCGAGGCTCTGAACTCTCGAATATATGTCGAGATAAGGTTTTATGCAAGTAAACACTCTTTACGATAGGTTGGATCTGAGACTTGCCAAGGAGGAGGAACCCCTATCTGAGGTATAGGCTGGGAAACAACATATTAGAAACAACAAGGTACAAAGATATGGATATCAGGATTTCAAGGAGGAGGAAACCCTGTCCGAAGCGTAGGCTGAAATCCGGATCTTTAAACAACATCAAATGATAGCAATCGATGACAAAATATCCAAGGAGGAGGAACTCCAATCCGAGGAGGAGATTGAAACAATAAACTATTAAGACAAAGATGTTGGATCAACTCAAATCTTAGATCAAATATGCATGCACCATCTGACTTTCTTCTTCAAGCTTTTCCAAAGAATTACAAAGATTGGGACAGCAAAGGCATGAAATCATGCACAATTACGATCAACCAATAAACTCTCATCCAAGAGTGAACAAATACAAACAAGCAAACTCTGGCAACAATGGTGCAGCAATTTTGTGTAGTAAATAAAGGTTAAACAAATAATGAGCCCAAGGCTCTTATTTATAGAAACTCAAAGGAGTAGGCAACCCTAAAATCTCCTTGAGTTAACAATCAGTTATTGCCAATCAACAAGATTTATTCCTATGTCTAAAAGTAGGTGAGCAAGTAGTTAACTGGAAATCTACTTCAATTAACTGAAACTAAACAAAAGTCAAACTAAAAGTCTACCTCAGATGACTGACACCTAACTAAAAGTGAACTTAAATTACAAATGTGTCTCCAAAATAGACATCCACCTTTAAAGGAGATCTGAGATCCATAAATTGTGGAAGTCAATTAGACATCCTTGATTAGTGGGATCTGACATGCATGATCTGTGGAGATCTAGAGTCAACTTGGAAAGGGGCATCAAGTTGACTTCAATCATAGTTATTGCTACTTTGGAGGGTAGGACGTCCTTCTTGAAGTGCTTGACACCTCATCACTCCTAGTCAACAATTCTTCTATTCATTTGTTGACTTCTTCTACCTTACACAATCTGCTTTTGATATTCGACCTTCTTTACAGCTGTGTCATCTGGACTTGTTGACATGAAGTGTGGAAGGTAGTGTGATAGTAACCTGATGGCAGCTCTATATTTGAACTGATTACCTTCCGCATTCGGCTATCCATTGAATGGTGATGTCATTCATGCCTTCCAAGGCGTCCAACTTGAATACAAGCTTTACTTGATGAATGTTTGTGTCAAGTGTTTTCATGAAATTGTGAAGACCATTTTGGTTTTGATTTCAACTTGAGAGTATTACACTCTGAAAAACTTGATCACTGCCTGTAAACACGGATACGTTCAGACAAATTCTGAAAATTCTTAAAAATAGCCATCCGCCGAGAAGTATTTTTTCGAGAAAATCTGGCACATGGGTTTTGTTTGTGCTTTGATGCTAAACAAACCCAATTCGTTAGATTTTTTATTCTGAGACTTTTCCGAAAAAATCCCTAAAAATAGGGGCAGCAAGTTTGTTGTTTCTTGAAAATTTGAAAAGATGGGTTTTACTGGAAAAATATGTTGATCATACCCAGTTGGTCAGATTTGTGGTAGCCTACTGTATTCTATGACATGCAAGAATTTTAAGACAGAAGAGAGGAAATAGACAAGAGGTGGATTGGAAGTTATTGACTGCCTCTTTGTAAAACTATGCCTCTGAATTCAACCTCTGAGAAGAAATCCCTTTCTACCATTGATCTTCAAAAAATATTGAAGAACAGTCCATAACCCTTGCCAGATTTGGAAAAGACGTTCTTGAGAGAAATTTGTGTCAGTTTTATGATCAGATGTAATGCACAAATTCAACACAAAGACACAGCCAATACCCTGGGAAAACCCTCCAACTTGAGGGAGAAAAACCCAACCAAAATATCTCTTATATATTTATTGAATATGAGCAAAAATCTGCTTACAACTCAAGCACTACACAATGCCTAATAGATACAATGAACAACACCTCTCCTAGATGCAAAGATACAAATGAATATCCTTCTCCTTGAAATCGATCTGCTGCTACAGAATGAACTTCTTCTGGAATGTGAATATGTTCTTAACTTGATGGTCAAATGAAGAGAGATCATGTGTATATATACACCAACAAGGAATCGTACCTCTTCAAGAAACAAGTTGGCCTCAAATGCTGAACACGTCTTTTCAAGAGGGGATGCGATTTTCAAGGAAGGTCGGCTTTGCTTAATAATTTAATTATTAATGAATAAAAAAGCATTTGTTTATAATGAAGCACCTCTTCATGCATTAAATTGATTATATATAAATTAAATAGCCAAGGCTATATTAATTTATTTATCTTCATCAAACTTGGGCCTGGAAGTAGAGGACTGCTGATAGAAGTCATCAACACTCCCTTAGCTAGGGAAGAATACTTCTAGCTGTACAAAACATATCACCTCATCGTGATGTCAATCAACATGGCTACATCCATGTGAGAAAAGAGCTCGTCACCTCATCGTGAAAGCATATCACCTCATCGTGATATTAGCTATCACCTCATCATGATATCAACCATCATGGCTACCTCCATAGATGGTATGTACAAGTGCTCATCACTCAATGTGATATTGTCACCTCACCGTGACGTTCACCATGGCTCTCCCAAAGGATGAAACACAAGTACAAGTGAATCATCACGGACTCCCTCACGTGATGTTGTCATGGAGTCACACACATGACATCCACCATGGCTCTCCCAGAGGGTGGAAACAAGGGCTTGCACCTCAAATCTCTCTCAATAGAGAAATGCATTAACAGAGGATCACTAATACTGAGACTCCTTCTCAGCTAGGGCTTGATTCCCCACCATACCAATCTTATCTCGAAAGTACACAAACTTTATCTTGGAGAGAGGCTTGGTGAGAATGTTTGTTGTCTACTCATCAGTGTTGATATACCTCAACTAAATTGCCTTCCTCAATACCATATCTTTGATATAATGGTATTTGATCTCAACATGTTTAGTTTTGTCATGAAACACAGGATTGACAGAAAGCTTCACACAGCTCTGGTTATCACAATGAATGATAGTAGGCTCCATTGATTGTCCAAACAATCCTACGACGAGCTTTCGAAGCCACACTGCTTCACGAGCTGCCACACAAGCTGCAATGTACTCGGCCTCTGCTGTACTCAATGCCACTAAAGACTGCTTCCTACTGCACCAAGATATCATAGCAGATCCCAAACTGAAGCAACAACCAGAGGTACTCTTCCGATGAGTGACACACCCTGCCCAATCAGAATCAGTAAAACCATGCAGCTTCAAATCCAGACCTAAAGAATATCTCAACCCATATCCAACTGTGCCACACAAGTATCTCAGGATATGTTTTGCTGCAACAAGATGTATCTGCCTTGGTTCACACATGAACTGACTAAGTGCACTCACTGCATAGCGTAGCAGATATCCGGTCTAGTGTTAACTAGATACATCAGTGAACCAATCAACTGCCTGTACATCGTGGGATCCACCAGATCTGAGCTAGCTACAAACTCTTTTAACTTAAGTAAGTTGGTCTCCATAGGTGTAGACATGGGTTTGCAATCAATCATGCCAAACCTTTTCAGAATGTCAATGGTATACTTCCCTTGACTTAGAATGTCAATGGTTTTGATCTTCAACCTGCAAAAGAAATAATGAAGAATGGATGCATTGATGCTTTGATATTTCAAATTGGAATTACAAGCATCAATTGGGCGTCCAACTCATGATTGAGCCTGATTTGGAGTTCTAAAAGCTGATTTCTACTGATTGTGGAGTGTTTGGCCTCTTTTTGCCTGCAAAATTTGTCAACTCAAGTCAATAAATTTCCTTTGACCTTTTAGGCGTCCCTTCTGAAGTGTTGAGCATATTTTTCATCATTTTCTAGGTTGGAGTGTTTGTACAATCCTCGCTTTAGATCGTTCAGTTGATCTTCGACAGTTGCTAACAAATTTGTTGTTGAGATGGGACTAGCCTAGAGAGATATGCCTGTGAGTCATCAAGCAAGAAAACTGAGTTTGAGGCTCTAGATTAAAGGGCGCCTTTCTTCAAGAGGGGCTCTTTTGACTTTGCCTTAGTCAATTTTCAATGACTTTTCTTCATCTTTACCATTTAGACCTTCGTGCTTTGATCTGATGTTGATTGATGAGTTGGATAACTCTGCTTGATTGTGCATCGGGTAACCAACTCAGTCCTAGAAAGGACGACTGACTTCTCAACTTCTGGCAAAAATTTTAGGCCCTTCAAGTCCAAGGGCGCCCCTAGCCAGTAGGGGCGCTTTTCGCTTGTTGACTAATATTGCTCATGCTATAAACTGCCTACTTTGACCTCTATCATCTGGTGATCGAATTGTCAGATGTCTTCGTAGATGATTTCGTTGTTGAGATCGATCAAAGTGGAGAAGGTCGTCTTGGAGGTCAATGAGCAATCAGGTTGCATCTACATGTTCAAAAGAAAGGGCGCCTTTCTTCAAGAGGGGCGCTTTTCTTCTGTACTTCCATTTTCTTCTCATTTTGGCACGTTCTTCGTTCAACACCTCCATGTTTCATTGATGATCACTAGTGATTCTTGAATCAGATGATCTTACTTGAAGATGCGTTGATCTGGTGCCTGCATTTGCCCTTTGAGATCAAAAGGCACCTTTCTTCAAGAGGGGCACCTTTGACCTTGTGGATTGTATTTCTGCCTTGGTAACAAGGCGTCTTCATTCCAAAGTTAGCCAAATTTTGGCCTTTTTCGTTTTGAGAATCTCCTTCATCGAACATCATCCTTTTCAACCTTTTCCACGATGGCTTCTTTGTTGAAGCTTTTGAAGCTTAGCTATCAACACCTGGTACTGGCCAATCTACCATTAATTGCTACGGAGCTCCTAACATTGTTCCTGAAAAATGAGAATAGACCCACCAAAGTAAAACATGTCTTTTGATAATTCTGACTTGACTAGTGTGATTGTGAAGTCGATTAATCCTATCAATATCATTTTCAATCATTTCCAGGAAGGTCCTATTTTCGAAGGTTTCCCTAAAAATAGGGGCACGAAACCCTAATTTTCAGTTTTTCAGAATTTTAACCATAGGTTCCTTGACAGAAACCCACAAAAACCTTATGTTTGGTTTGACCTAAAACAGACTTTTGACGACATTTTTACATGATTTAGCTCAATTTAAGCAGAATGCAAAAAAATTATTTTGGGTACAACAATAGAGAAAATCATTTCCTCTCTTTGGGATCTTGAATCACTGATGTGAAAGATTCTACATTAACACACCCAATAGCTCACAATGTGAATTGCCAAAGGACTCTTCAATATTAATCCTCAAAGTACTCTTCCGGGGGAGTATCACAAAGTCCCTAGTGCATTGCAAGACCTTCACTATGGAAGGTGCTAGATGGACTAGCACAATGATACTTGAGCACTTGAGTTTGCATAGCGCTATGTGGCAGGAGCTTCTTTACTTGACAAGAACAGGATCCAGGCTCTATGGACATTACAGCTTGACCCACAGAGTTGGCACAATGATACTAAAGCATCTGAGTTTGCAAATGCTTGAGGACAAGCAAGTTTTGTAAGGATGGATTGTCATGTCCTTTTCAAAATTAAAAAAATAATAATATTTTAAATGGGCCCAATTACTTTATTTTCAAATGGCCATTTAAATATTATTTAAAAAGTGTTTCTAAAACTTCAATAAAAATATAATTAAAAAAATGGCAGAGGGGTGCACAAGGAGTGAAAAATGTGAGGTGGAAGGGTGCAAAAGAGGTGAAAAGGCTGCTCTAGATGGTGGAAATCTTGCGGTTGTGGGAGCTGAAGAAAAGATTCAGCTATGGGCCGTGGTTGCGGATCATGAGGTGCCTCTCGATCGACTACAAAAACAAGCTGCTAAGGAAGGATGACGCCAACAAACAAGACAACACCCTGGTCATCATCGTGGGAATGGCACTTGGAATGGACATCGAAGGAGGAACCAAAATTGGCAAGGCCGAAGGCAGCAAAATGCCCATGACCCTCCCTACAGATCACCCAATAATTTGGGGTCTGAGAATCCACCCCTCGCTCTAGGAAAGGCTAGGGCATCGCATGCGAAGAGGTTTTTTGAAGGACCAAAGGCGGGTAATCGAACTTCTATGGTTTTGAGTATGAATATACTCAAGCCCTCAATTGAGTTATTAAAAAATGGGGTTTAATAGCTAAATGGCTTGGAAAAAAGCTGAATTGGGATAGTTTGATCCGTTGGTGGCAAGGGCGTTGGGGGGAAAGCCTGAAATTTAATATGCTTGCAAACGGTTATTTTGTGGTCACCTGCCCTTCTTAGGAAATCAGAGAAGAAATCATCAATGGGATCTAGTTGATGGACGACAATGGGTTTTACATCCGTAGATGGGAGATTGTCTTTGACCCTATCTGACATCAAATGGAATGAATATAGGATTGGTATAAACTTCCTAATTTACAACTAGAATTTTGGCAATCAAACACACTGGAAGAAATTGGGAACCATTTGGGTAGATTCGTGAGTGCAGAGGAAAGATTGAATCAAGACAGTATCAGCTCTTATATCAGGATATTTGTAGAGAGAAAACCTCATAGTCCACATTGGAAAGAAATCAAGATCATTACGGACTAGGGTAATTGTTGGCGTTTCAATTAGCACCTTTGGAGTGCTTATTGGAAACAGGCAGTTGTTGCAAGTGTTTTAGTACATGCTCTTCGGATTATAGAGAGGAAGATCTCTCTTTGCTGATTTTCTACTGTAAAAAAGGGGTGTACTAAGGTTCATATCTTTTTTACTCAGCGGCAGGACACAAGGGTGCATAAACACAATGCGCCATAGCTAAGCTTTTCTCTGGTTTCCGCAGATCTTAACTACGACTAACTAAGCTTCTAAACTATCCTACCTCCTCAAGATAAAAAGAGCATGAGGGCGTAGGAGCGAAATGGTATTGGTTGGATCACTTGAATCCTCCATCTCAATGGAATATGGCTGAGGCTCTGAACCTTCGGATATATACCAAAATAGGGCTCGATACAAGCAAACACTCTCTTATGGTAAACTGGATCTAAGACTTGCCAAGGAGGAGGAACCCCTGTCCGAGGTGTAGGCTTGGAAATAGCTCATTGAAAACAACAAGGAACGATGGCCTGTCTAGTAGGATTCCCGAGGAGGTGACGACACCTGTCCAAAGTCTAGGCTGCAAGACAAATCATTAAACAACATCATACGACAATGATTGATAACAAAATATCCAAGGAGGTGACGACACCTATCCAAGGAGGAGATTGAAACAATACACTATTTGAAAACAAGACTATGAATAGACTCAAGTATTTAGATCAAGCAAGCATGCGCCTTCTGATTTATTTCTTCAAGCTTCTCCAAAGAATTACAAAGGTCAGGACAGTAAAGGCACGAAATCATGCACAATTACGATCAACCAACGAACTCTCATCCAAGAGTGAACAAATATAAACAAGCTAACTCTGACAACAATGGCACAGCAATTTTGCTTAGCAAATAAAGGTTAAACAAATAAAGAACCTAAGGCTCTTATTTATAGAGACTCAAAGGAATAGGCAACCCTAAAATCTCCTTGAGTTAACAAACAGTTCTTGCCAATCAGCAAGATTTATTCCTATGTCTAAAAGTAGGTGAGCAAACAATTAACTGGAAATTTACTTCAGTTAACTGAAACAAAACAAAAGTCAAACTAGAAGTCTACCTCACTTGACTGACACCTAACTAAAAGTGAACTTAAACTTATAATTACAAATATGTCTCCAAATAGACACCCACCTTTTGAGGAGATCTGAGATCCACAAATCGTGGGAGTCAAATAGACATCCTAGATCAGTGGGATCTGACATGCATGATCTGTGGAGATTTGGAGTCAACTTGGAAAGGGGCATCAAGTTGACTTCAATCATAATTAATGCTATTTGGAGGGTAGGACGTCCTTCCTTGGTGCTTTACACCTCTTCACCACTAGTCAACAAAGTCTCTATCCAGTCATTGACCTCTTCGGCTCCTGGGCAATTAATGTTTTTCAAGGTGACTATGTGGCACCTAAGCATTTCTTCACCCGTCACAAGCTACTGTTGATAGTTTATGCATTGGGTAGCTGCTTCATTTAACTGGATAGACATGGCTGCAATTTTGGCTGATTTGCAGCCATTGGGATCTTCAAGGAATGAAGATTGGATGACATCTTGGAACCGTGTCTGTACCGTTTCAAGCTCAACATATTCTCCTCCTTCTCGTTGATATTCTAACTCAGGGAAGGATATTACCAACGTTCTTGCGAAGTTGATAATATTGGCGACAAAGCATCTATAGTCAATCAGCTCCACTGAGTTGGCATCGTAGGCTCTCACCTTGTATGCCACCTGTTCTTTCCACTCAAAGAGATGGTGTTTATTTTTTGTGGTTGTAACTGATTCATAGGCTTGTCGCAAATCAGCAACTGTCGCCTCCTCTCTCGGCCTCTCTTGAGCTGCTTTCAAGTCTGACTGCTGGATTTCTGATTGAAGTCCATGTGCTCTGTCTCTCAACTGATATGCTTCTACTAATACACACCTTCCTTTAATGACAAACTCATCCACTTGACATCTCAAGTGTTTGCCGTATGTAATCAACTGATGATGGTTTCTTTCAGCTGGGAGATCCAATAGTCCTTGTGGCAAGGCCGAGGAGTTGGGAGTGTCATGTATCAAACTAGAAATGTACAATTTTAGCTGACGGATTTCAGCCTTCAAGGCTGCTTTGTCTTGTCCATCTTTTGTCATCCTTTCTTTGATGCTCGTCAAGGCAATCGCAAGAAGGTCTGCCTCCACCTATCGAGTGGTCTTTCCAAGGTTCACCTTTGAAAGCGTGAAATTCAACCCTCACATTATGCATGTCTTTATCTTCAAGAGGGGCAGCAGTCTCTATGACAACCTCGTTCTCTGTATTCCTCTCTACATGTGTCTGCTTCTTCAACTTCTTTGCCGGCATGTCTTGTGGGATATGGTGGAATTCAGAGAAGTCAAACTGATAAGGTGGTCTCTCCCTTTTCCTCCCAAGCGGGCTTTCCAGCTAGATAGAATCTCGGCTAGCATCACTAAGAGGAGGAACATAGGCCCCCTGAATGCTGGAAGAACGAGACTGTGCCGTGGCAATGCCTCGTGGTAGCGAGTCCAAACCAATAGGACTTTGCGACCTCTGTGATGGTGGTGAAGTCGGTGGTTCTGTTTCTATTACAGGCACTGCTTCTGCTGCAACCTCTTCTACAATGGGTTCCATCTCTGCCTCGATTATCTCAATCACTGGCTCTGGTGTAGCTGCAGCGGTCTCCACTGTTTCAGGTAAATTGGTGGCTGTCTCCACCTGTACCTCTTGTCAGCTTGTGCAGGCAATTCCTTTTCTCCCCCATGTGCTCCCTGACATCCGCATTCCTTCTGGAAGAATGCTCATTTTCTTCTGTTTGGGTTTCCTCCTAGACGAGGAAGGTAGTGTAAACTGAACTGTTGGCGGCTCTGATCGGGGAAGTACTACCTTCCTTGTCCTTTTACTGTCCAGGTAGAGTTGACTGTGTCGAACTACTCTACCCATTCTTTCCTCAATAGACGTACTCTCTTTCGCGTACCAGTCTACTTTGCCGAGTGGTTGTGAATCCACTAGACCCGTGAAGAAGGAAGAAAGAATGACTTCTTCTTCGTCATCAGATAAGCCCTCGATGTCCTCTGACATGAATTATGCAATCTGTGAGAGCTTGAATCTGCTATGATTCCTTCTTCTCACTTCGAACTCATCCTCGAAATTGACCCAAAAATATTCCATGAAAGGTTCATGTGATGATCTTTGCTCAAGGTGTGCTACGAAGATGCCTTTGGGGTCATAGGATGGCCTCCTGTCAATGAGGTACTTGAGATTAAATCTCACTATTTCCTGGCTTATCAACCTGGCATCGGCTACAGTCCTGCATCTGTAGAATCCCATCTAAAAAGGAAGTTTGCAGCAGACTTCTTCTTTATGTGAAGGTAAGAGTGAACCTCGGCCAACTGCCTCAGGAATTCCATGAACATTACCTTATCTGAGGGGTAGCGTGGCATCATGGCGGGGTGACCATTGTAGCCATACACGCATATGTAGGTGAAATTGGGGAATTGGATGAACCAATCCGCCCAATCCACCATTGCTGCCTTAGTTGCTGGTGAAATACAAACGCGCATCTCATGGTCTAGCTCGTGCATGGTGTGCATAGTGAAAAGGTCATTTATCTTCTTGAAGTGCCTTTCCGCTAGAATGAACTCAAGGTGAGGAAAGTATTCTTGGACCTTTTGCACACCCAGGGTTCCCACAATGTTTAGTGTTCTGAAATCACCTTGGAAGGCTATCAGGTAGACCAAGTATGAACACATGTGGAAACAATGCTCTTCTAGAAACCCGGTGAATTGTTGGTGGAGTGTGTCACTGATCAGAGAGGCCCAGTCGTAATGTTCTTTCTTGCTGATTACTTTGCCAACAATGTAGAACATCCATGGCTGGAAGGATTTTCCCTCTTCTTGCCCAGTGACTCTGTTGAGTAGGGTGATTAACACTCTGTACTCATCTTTGAATTCTCCTCTCCCAACCAATTTGGGCAAGCTAGTTCTCTTTATTTTCAACCAATGTTCAGCCATTATAAGCAAACACTCATCCTTCGAAACCTCGAACGCCTTTTCGCATTCTGTCACTAATATGACCTTCTTGGTAGGGCATGGTGGAATTGCAAAACAAGTCTCTATGTCCACCGGCTTCAAGCTGCAAATCACCCTCCCGTCCACTGATAGGATCTCTCTTGTAGTCGGGTTGTAATGCTTTGTGCAAGTAATTACAAGCTCGATGCTCTGTAAGGTGATCGGAATAGATGCAGCCTGGAATAAATCGGATTCTTCAATGTTTTGCAACGTAATTTGGTTCATGCCCTCCAAGTCTTCAGAACTGACCTTTGGATTTTTCTGCCATAAGTCTATGTCAGTCGTTTTCAGCTAATCATGGTATAAGACCGTTTTGGTCCTGTATTGTACCTGAGAGTACTGCATTCTGAAAACCTTGAAGATTGATTGGGCACTTGACCCTATTCTGACACTTTTCTGGAACTGCTAAAAATAGCCTCGTCGGGGGGTAGTTTTTACGAAAAATTCTGACATGGGTTTTGTTAAGAATGATTTTCTAGACAGACCCAGATCGTCAACAATTCGGAAAAATGGGTTTTTCTTTGACATGCAAAAGCCCTTTGGTGGCAGAGGCAGCGGGGTACCAGAAAGTGATTTTTCTTGGAAAAATCTAACACATGGGTTTTGTTCGTGCTTCAAAGCTAAACAAACCCAGTTTGTATGTTTTTCAATATTATGACTTTTTCTGGAAACCCTAAAAAATAGGGGCAACAGGGCTACTTTTTCTGGAAAAATCTAACATGTAGGTTTTGTTGAAAAAATTGTGCTGATCATACCTAGTTGGCCAAATCTGTGATTATCTGTCATTTCCTGTGACATGCAAAGAAATATAGACAAAAATAGAGGAAGTAGGCAGAAGATGGATTGAAAGTTATAAACTGCCACTTTGCAATAATCTGTCTCTGGAAACAATCTTGGGAGAAGAATACTTTTACTGCCAATGATCTTCAAAAATATTGAAGATCCATCCAAAACCTCTGCCAGATCTTGAAAACGTGTTCTTGGGAGCTATTTGATGTTTTATCCTTCAACCTGCAAAAAGAATAATGAAGAATGGGATGCCTAGCATGAATATGTGGTGATTAGGGTTAAGATCCACAAAGTATGGAAGATAACTCATCATTTAGGTCTGACTTGGAGTTCCAAAAGGTGATTTCCACTAATTGTGGAGTGTTTGGCCTCTTTTTGGCTCCAAATTTGCTAACTCAAGTCAACACTTTTTGCTTTGACTTCTTGTAGGCGTCCATCTTTGAAGTTGATCATTTTTGTCCATTTTGCAAGTTGCAGTACTCCTATTTGATCTTTGATTCAGGTTACTCAGTTGATCTCTGGCAGTGGCTGGCAATTCTGTTGTTGAGGTGGGATCAACATGATGAGATATGCCTGGGAAGGGTTAACTTAGAAAAGTGAGTTTAGGTCTCCAAAAAGAAGGGCGCCTTTCGTTGAGAGGGGTGCTTTTGACAATGCCTTAGTCAATTTTCATTGACTGTTCTTTGTTTTGACCTTTTCAGACCCTCTTTGCTTTGATCTGACGTTCCTGATGTTAGATGAATCAGATGACCCTGCTTGACGATGCATCGGGTAGCCGGTTCGGTCTTGCTCAAGATGGTTGACTTCTCAGTTGAAGCTAGCAGGTTTAGGTCTTTCAAACTAAAGGGCACCCCTGGCCAGCAGGGGCACTTTTAGCTTTTGATTGAATTTCTTTATGTTGTGAACTGCCTGACTTTGACCTCCTTCATTAGATGTTTGATTTGTCAAAAGTTATTGCTGATAGTCCTACTGACGAGATAGGTCATAGCTAAGAAGGTCATCTTGGGAAGCAGTGAAGATTCTGGTTGAATTTGGATGCCTTCAAGAAAGGGCGCCTTTCTTCAAGAGGGGCGCTTTTAGCCATGCCTTAGCCATTTTCTGGCTTATCTTTCCAGTTCTTCAATTTTGGCTTTTTCTACTTGATCTCAACTCGTGATCGTTTGGTGTGTCTTATGGACCTGCTGTCAGATTGATCACGTAGCTGGGAGGAGGCTGGAAAGATATCGTGTATAGAGTTGCTACTTATGGATTCATTTGGTGCCTGCAACTAAGGGGCGCCCCTGGCCAGTAGGGGCGCTTTTACCTTGAAGCTCTCTGCTTTGGCATCTTTGTCGTTGATGGATCCTCCATACTTTGCTGACGGTTGGTCAATGATTCCTGAATCAGATGATTTTGCTGATTGTTTCGTTGTCGAGCCAGCATGAAAGTGAAGAGGATGACTGAGTTGAAGATGCCAAATGATTTGATTTGCCCTCTGAGATCCAAGGGCGCCTTTCTTCAAGAGGGGTGCTTTTAGCCACCGAAGACTGTGTTTTGCCTTGGTAGACAAAATGTCCATCTTCTAGAGTTAGCCAAATTTTGGCCTTTTCCGTTTTGAGAATCTCCTTCGTTGAAACAGCGTCCTTTTGATCTTTTCCGCCATGGCTTCTTCGTTGAAGCTTTTGAGGTTTAGCTTTCAACACCTGGTACTGGCCAATCTGCCATTAATGGCTGTGGAGCTCTTAACTTTGTTCCTGAAAAATAGAAATAGACCCACCGGAGTAAAACATGTATTTTGATAATTTTGACTTGATCAGTGTGATCGTGAAGGTAATTAACCCAATCATAATTAATTTCAATCATTTCCGGGAAGGTCCTATTTTTAAGGGTTTCCTTAAAAATAGGGGCGTAAAACCCTAATTTTCATTTTTTCATAATTTTAACCATAGGTTCTTTGACAAAAACCCACAAAGACTTCATGTTTGTTTTGACCTAAAACATACTTCCGATGGCATTTTTACATTGTTTAGCTCAATTTAAGCAGAATGCCAAAAAATTCATTTTGGGTATAACAATAATCTACTCCAAACCTTGGTCTCAAACCCTTATCCACAAAATTCTCTGATCAATACAGTTGGCCAACGATTGTTGAATTGCCCTATAAGATCGAACGTTGAGGTCAATCAGAGAATACCCTCAGTACACTTGGCCGTGGAGGAATTAAGCACGGGAGTCGGTGCCCCCCTGTCTCCTAAGGCACAATCCCCTTTCATGGAGGTGAAGTTGGTAGGCCAGCCTCAGAGGACAAAATTGCTCAGGATATAGATTGGGCCTTGAATACCAAGTTGTCGGAGGTTATTGACCTAATTGGCAACAAGCGTATAGACAATTTAGATGCCCTAATGGAGGCAGGTAAAGAATTAGTTGAGATTGCTCAGGAGGCGAGAGAAATTTTTGAGGGTAGGGATGAGGAGATGCTAGAATTGGAAGACGCTTGGGAAAAATTTCATGAGCCTGTGACTAGGAACCATGGGACTGATGATCAAGTGCTTTCTACGCCCCTAATGGGGTTGGAGAAACTTGGTATCCACCAACAGGTTCCAACAAAGACTTCACTAGATTGTGGTGAAAATAAGAGGCACGAGAGAATTCCGAATTTGGAAAAACTTAAGGTGGATGCAAAGGACAGCAAGCAAAAAAAGATCAGAGAGATGCTAAAAATAGGGAAGAGCGAGGCCCTTCTTGAAGGGAAATGAAAGTCATAATGTGGAAAGGGGCTTAAACGACCCTAACAAAAAATGCTTGATTAACCATCATTTAGTGATGTGTCAAGTAGATATCTGCATGTTACAGGAAACGAAACTGTGCCAGAATGAGGTGGAGAGTTTTGAAAAAAAAAATGCGATCTTGGAAAATATTGACCATCAATTTAGTGGGTCAAGTTAGGGGGTTTATCACCATCTAGAAACCACAAAAAGTGATAGTGGAAGAAATTTTTGCAAGTGAAAGATGGTTGACATGCAAGGTGACCTGCCTATTGCAGAATTTGGTGTTTTTTCTGATCGTTTGTGGCCCGAATTCATGTCTCCAAAAGAAGGTGGTCTAAAGGGAGCTTGATTAGTTCTGTAACAATCTTGACTATGAATTTATATCAATTGGTGCAGACTTCAATGCCATCTTGCATCAGGAAGACAAGCACAGAGGATGGGTCAAAAGCTTCAATCCCAATTGAATTTTGAGAGTTTTGTGGAGAGAAATACTTTGATTGACATCCCTACAACCAATGGCATTTTCACTTGGACGAATAGGCGGCAAGGCTTCTGCAGTATTGCTAAGAAGTTGGATAAGTTTCTATTTAAGGGGGATC
Organism: Sequoiadendron giganteum; assembly: GCA_007115665.2. Taxonomy (NCBI): domain Eukaryota; kingdom Viridiplantae; phylum Streptophyta; class Pinopsida; order Cupressales; family Cupressaceae; genus Sequoiadendron; species Sequoiadendron giganteum. The sequence goes on along the minus strand of CM021107.1, from coordinate 155,718,543 downwards.
TGGCCACCTTTCCATCCTCTTTGGAATGTAAGATTCTCCCAATTTCAAGCTCGGACCACTTCACCATGCTTTTGGAATTGTTGGGGGAGAAAAAGCCATTCAACTGCCCCTTTAAGTTTTTATGCATATGGTTTAAGGATCCAAACTTCATGGATCTAATAAAACATTGGTGGAATGAAGTCTCCTTGGATGGCTCAAAAATGTTTAATCTAGTTACCAGGCTGAAGTTGGTTAAAAACATCTGAAAGCATGGAACAAAGATTACTTTAGGAACATATTCATGGAAAAAAAGAAAATTGAGGAAGAACTAACTAAATTGAATGAAGAGGTTTTTTCTTTTGGGATGGATTGTGACAAATACTTGAGGGAAAAAGAACTTATGCACAAAATGGGGGACATTTTGGAAAAAGAAGAAATCTTTTGGCGTCAAAATCAAGGGAAGTGTAGCTCAAAGCAGGAGACAAAAATACTAAGTTCTTCCACAACTCTACAAAAGCAAGGAGAGAAATGAACATGATAACTAATATCAAGAAAGTTGATGGCAGTTTGGCAGACACTCTTGAGGCGATCTCTGTTGCCACTGTGGACTTCCTCCAAAATCTTCTAAATGATTGGCAAGGGTCCAATCTTAAGGATATGCAACAAATTCTTGGTTGCATCCCTAAACTAGTCACCGAGGAACAAAATGCTATGCTTCACAGCAGTTTCATGGAAACAGAGATTAAATAAGCCCTTTTCTAGCTACATCCGGATAAGTCACCTGGGCCTGATGGTTTTTTGGCTACTTTCTTCCAACACTACTGGGAATTGTCGAAAAGGATGTGGTGGAAGCGATATAATTATAGAAGACTCAAGATCTATAGGGAAGGTCCTCAAGGAAATTAACAACACCTTTATTGCATTAGTTCTGAAGAAAGATAAACCGGATAGGCTGGAGGAATATTGCCCCATTCCTTTATGTAACACTATGTATAAGATCCTTGTGAAAGCGGTGGCTAACCGGGTTAAATGAATTCATCCCTGCATCATATTTGAAGAACAAACTGGTTTCATTCTTGGGAGATCAATCCTTGATGGTGTGATCATTGCCCAGGAAGCTATACATTCGATCACAAAACTAAAGAAACAGTCTATGTTGATGAAGCTCAACATTAGATAAAGATCGACATTAAAAAGGCTTATGATAAGGTTAATTGGCGCTTCCTCTTCGAAAGTCCTTGAAGCTTTTGGCTTTCATTCGGAGCGGCTCGACTAGATTTTCGACTAGATATCTTGTCCAAGATATTTTGTGTTGATAAATAGTTTGCCAGCTAGTTTCTTCAGGGCTTCTAGGGGACTCAGGCAAGGCAATCCCCTGTCGCCATTTCTGTTCAATATTATGGTAGAGGCCTTTGGCAAGGTAGTGACAAAAGCCTCAAAGTTGGATATGATTGAAGGGATACAAATCACCCGGGATTTGCCTTCGGTCACTCATCAGCAATCTGCTGATGATACCATGCTTTTCAGCGTTGTTGAAGTTCGTGAAGCAAGGAAATTCAAAGAGATCTTAACCCTATACTCCTCTGCTTCTGGTCAAGAGGTTAGTATTGAAAAATCTGATTTTTTTTGAATTTTTTACTAAACCGGCTATTGAGAATCAAATTCTTCGAGTTCTTGGCTATCAAAAGGGAAAACTCCCATGCAAATACTTGGGGCTGCCTCTTGCTGTTGGAGTTGAACATGGCAAGATTTGGGATCCCCTAGTGTCGAATGTGGAGAAAAGACTTGCCTCATGGAAAGGAAAATGGCTTTCGTGGGCAGGGAGGCTCACAATGCTTAAGGTCGTGATTGCCGCTCTCCCCATCTATATGATCTCTTGCTTGCCTTTACCAAGTGAGGTGCATGGAAAAATCAACCAATGTATGAAGAGATTCTTTTGGTAGGGTACCTCAAATCAGAGAAAATTTCCTTTGATATGCTAGGACAAAATATGCTAATTGTTGGGTGAAAATTATGTAATCATCTTTTCAATAGATTGCACAACCTAGATTTCAACCACAGTTGTGTGAGATATAATCTCTCCTCTCAGAAAGGGGAGGCGCCCTTCTTACTGCTTATAGAGGCTAAGTAAAACTAACTAAATATTCACAAAATGTACACTACAACTACAAGATGGGGTGTGTGTGTTACATTCATGCTTCTCTCTTTTTTCAGAGAAGATGTTTTACAATGCTTCATGGTTGATAGTTCTGATTCAAAATAACTTTAAACTAAAAACAAGCAGTAATACCAATACCTCTATCTTGTCAAAGCAAAGCGTAGAGATACCAAGTATGATAATAATAACAATAAAATGGGAAAGGAAAGCTCACTAAGGCACAAAGTCGTTTCGTAGTTTTTTCACCGATGGATCTTGTTGATGGGTGTTTTATGACCGCACCAACACAGAATAAAATTTCCCAACAGATACTCTATCCTCTCTTGAACAAAGTATTCTGCATGCTAAGATTGTCAAAAAGATCATGCATTCAACTCCAAGGTTCCTTATGCAATGGATAGTCTCAGTTGGCTTGATGTGATTTGTTGGTTATTTCAAGGGGACTCACACAATTATTCGTTCAAAAGAGAAGAAGTTGCAAGATACAAATGATTTGTCGATGATGCTCGGGTTCCTAAATTAACCAGGAAAATACTGAAAGTAAAAGGATAGGGATAGGGGTTCTACTATCTACTCCTAAATGTGGGATACGAAGATCAATTTCTGCAGGCTTTGAACCAGGTTCTATTTTGCCTCCCTTCGGATAGCCTCTACTAAGACAATGCAATCTTCAAAGGATAATGAAAGATGTTCAAACTACAACCCGACATGCAAATACCATCACAACAATACATACTAACACATGAATCATAATTGAAGTCAAGTGCAAAAGTACTCCAGTTGACCACGCAAGGCGAACCCACCATCAGTGAGCCCGCTAGTGGTATGGATAAATAAAACTTGATTAAACCAAACAACGTATTCCACAACTACCAACTACTTGCATGAAATAACACCTATTTTACTTTAATCTACGCTAGAAAGATGAAAAGCCTTGCTAGCTGCTCACAACAAAAGAAGGAATCACCAATCAATGAGAACTCTTTATATCATGAGAGTGTTCACAACAACTTTTACAAAGCCTTCAAAGGGAAAGCTTTCTTTCCTCCTCAATCTAAGCTATGCTAACTTCTAAGTTAATCACTACATGCTCCCTCTATTCTCTGACTTAACTCTACTCTGATCTAATTCTAATTATTTACAAATGAGGGGGGATGCCCCTTTTATGTCTAGCTCAGTCCAGTGGACGGCTCAGATTTGATTACAATGAAGGGCTCAGATTGAGCCACATATGCCCTAATCAAGGCTCTGCCCTAAAAACCACCATAGCGAAGAGTGAGACAATGAATGCACAAAAGATTCTCCACTCCTCTGCAGGAACTATTACAAGCAATTAATGCCCACCACCTTCTTGCAGAAAATCATTATCTAGAAGGGTGTTTCCTTTCTCCTTTTCCTTAGCCACAAAGTCAATGAATCTGGTTAGCACGGCCTCAACCTCCTGATCTGAAATAGGCGAGATGTGATCAAGCTAAAACTCCAGCACCGTAATTGTTTGCCCATGCTGAGCACAAGACTTTCTCCAAGCAACTAGAGCATCCTAAGTATTTTGAACAATGTTGGAGAAGGTGGAGGTGTTTTCAAAATCATCTTGAACAAAATTCTTCACCTCTGAAAAGAAAGGTACAAGTCTACTCTTCAAATCATCTGCAGTTATCTCCTCAGAAGTCAGCCTCCTAGCAAAGATAGCCTCCAACGTATTGAGGACTCCATCAAAAATATTTGTCATGGCCTTTCTAACTCTGACCGAATCTGCCTGTGCTGCATCAAATAATCCTCGGCCTGTGACCACTGAAGAATACCAGCCGGCAAAGTCATATCTATCACCCTCCTATATCACGCCTCCACCAACCAAAGTTTGTAAGGGTGTGTGCATCAAAGCCTCTAGGCGAAGAACAACCTGGGTCTGTTAGATGCGAGCCTCACCCCAAGCCTGATTAATTGCATCCATTCGCGCCATAATGCCGGAGGCCTGCCAATAGACATGAGCAAGATCCTCCTCAAACTTCTTCGTCTCAGTGCGAACATTAGCAACCCATTTATCTGCCTCTTGTGCCATCCTCCTCAAATCCTCCAAACCGCTGACTGACTCTCTAGGAAATTCGACTGGGAGCTCAATTGCTAGATTTTCTTGCCCACAAGGATGAGACAAGTGTTGTACATAACCAATTAATGTTTTGTGCTCCTTCAATCTTTTATACTTGCCTTCAGTGTGAAGCAATTTGTCCTTGAGTGCTTGATAGGAGTTATCACACTCCTCAATTACCTATGTTCCAATAGGGCGGCTCAGCTCCATGGTAGTGATCACATAGTTTTTTGGAACAGCCTCATCTCGATCGCACTCCACCCTAGGTACAACCATGTGAAGTGTATGAGAGCCATCCTCATCTGTTGAAATCTTTGAAAACTTTTTAGCCTTCTTTGTTGGAGGTGCGCTGATCCTACTCAAAAATTCTTCCATCTCAATTGTTGGATCAGTTTCTTCATCGAGCTGCAAATCAAAAATAATGAATGATTGTTCATTCCTTGCTTCTTCTTCACGAACTTCTTCTCTATCCTCATCCTGGCGAGACTCATCAATCTCTATAGTCTTAGTATCTCCCGAGCTTTGGGCCTCTTGCCCTATAGTAGTGTCCTCCTCGAGAGCTGCCTCAATCTCATGCTGGATGTGAGTATCTATGGCTGTTTCTTCTTCTATCTCCTTCTGATTTTCTTCCCTAGGTACATTGACGCTCTGGCCAACGGACTCCCTACGAGGTGGCTGATTTGTCTCTTGTAATTCTTGTTCTTCGTTCAACTTTGCTCTCTAATCAACAAATAGTGAAACCTCCTGCATGCTTGGAGAATGTGCCCTTGATGGCATATGTGATGCCTCCTCAATTCTTTGAGGCTCAGGCTGGACTGGTTCTTTTCCTTGTGGCTCTGGAGCTTGAGCAACTTGTTTCTTCTTCCTAGCAACTAGTGATCTATGATCTCCCATTAAGTTATAAGTAAGGGGAATTGACCTGCCTTTAAGCCGGTTCACACGCCTCTCCACCCAACTCCATGTGAATGTCAAGACTGGTATGCAAAGCGTATCCAAATTTGTAATCTCTGTCTTTGACCAATCCGAAAGTGGGAGTGGCGTATTCCTTACTGTCTCATAATTAGCCTGTATAACATTTATATCTTCATCCACCTGGTCTGGCACCGGGGCAATCTCACATTCTCTAATTGTAACAACCCCCAAACCGGGTAAACAAAAATTTTCTACTTTCACTAATAAGATACGAGGAAAGATATTCATAATGACAAAGTAAATAAACTTTTCCTTTCATTTCATTCTAATGCAACATTTCATCATAAAGAAATAATTGACACAACACATCATTATTCTCTTTTCCAAGTAAATAACAGAGTACGCATTTCATAATTACTTTTCTTTCAAATAAATACAAAGTAAGAATCTTACAAGTTTCAATCATAGCTCGGAAGCTTTTGAGCAAATAGGCATAAGACTGTCCAGGATCTTCCCTTTCAAACCTTGGTTCATTAGAAGTCTTCTGTGGAAGAGAAACATCACTCAGGTGCTTTTCCGCCAACCACGGACTTATATTGCGGTCCCCTGCACATTTACTGTTAAGTAGACGGCCCTCCCTTCTACGAAGAGATTGGTTGGGTAACCGATTCTGTATGACCAACTGAGCATAGTGTGTAATCCTACATAACTAAATCCTTGTGCCCTCACAATCTCAATCTAGCATGTAACCTGGACTACTGTGAACTAACAGTGTAATTCGTCTCACAGTCTAAGTGGACGTTAGGTATACTACACTACTTTGGCCAAAGTGTTTCGGCAGTACTTAAACTGACGGTCATCTATCACTTGCACTAAGTCAGGTTCAGTTTGACTTAAGGCTGTCTTATCCTACGCGTAGGTTGAGTCCTTTCCGTGGGTAGTCAATCACCCTAGACTTCCTACATCAATTACTTAAACAGGAAATGGAATACAGTCAACAAGGGTCCCTCTAGTAACTCCTAACACGGAATCCTTTATCCGTGGAGTACATAGATTTCCCTAGTTAACCTATTTAACTTTAAAGCTTTAGACTACTTTGGTACTGGTTCCATCCTCGACCTAGTATTTAATAACTAGTTCCTTTTTCCTTTATATAAGGAGTTCAAGCAGTATTCAAGTAATACAATTCATAATATAACTTCTATTAAAAAGTATTCAAACATTTTTTATGAATTTAAGCTATCTCTATTCAATAAGCTCTTTTTATGAATTTAAGCTAATTCTATTCAATAAGCTCTTTTTATGAATTTAAGCTAATTCCCAATTTAACATGCTTTCACTATAAAATGAGCTATACCCATTTTAATGAGCCTTTTCTAATGGAATTGAGCTATTCCCATTTTAACATAATTCCTTAGAAAACAAAATCGTTCTAACATTTTCCTTTCCTACTTCATAACATAATGCAAAGCATAATCAAGCAAGTAACTCATTTTTAATTCAAATGACAGAGTATTAAAGACATTTCTCATGCCTGATTCCCTTGCCGCGAAATGAGTTCAATCAGTAGCTTCTGCTCTTCCTCCACAGTCCTTCTCAGTCTTTTTCAGATACTTTTCACAGCATGAGTAGAGTATGACTCTTAGGTAAATGCAATACAGCAATGATGGATTATGGCTCTCAACAATACAATCACAGAAAAGATAGAATATGGCTTTCAACAATACAAAACATCAAAGATAGAATATGGCTCTCAACAATACAAAACAGCAATGATAGAATATGGCTCTCAGCAACAGCAATGATAGATTGCAGCTCTCTAAACAGAAATTTGTAATTTGCAAGTGTAGATAGCAATTGGTGTAAATGACAATGAGAGCAACCTCTTATATAGGTTTCGAATTCTCATTCTTACTATATTGTAGGCATGAGAATTCGACACCTTTCATATTGACATTGTCAAAATATGCAGTGGCAATCATTTAGCAAGACACTCAGCAAAATAAGAGATGATTCCACCTCATTCTTGAAGAATGTTTCCACTCACATGGTAAAATTCGAGAGACAGCCACCTACAGGTGTATTCACCAAAAACGCCCAAAAAAATGGCGATTTACTCTCAAAGAAAACGTCAAGGTAAAAAATGCGGCCTTCTGGATTTTGTTCCGCCCCTTTCATTCGCGTTTCCAGTTGGAGATCATGCAAGTCGCGCCCTAGTCTTATGGCGTAAAGAGCTACAATCGATTTAACATTTACATTCACCATTTTCGCCGTTCACAGTTCGTGTTTTTTTCCAGTGTGAAGGAATTTCGCGATTTTCATTTAAACCAAAGTTTTTTAAATGCTTTTAGATTTAAATCTTTTTAAAAGACTATAGTCTTTATCATTTAAATTTCTCAAGATGTTTCCAACGTATTTCTCCAATAGTCTATGGAAATCGAAATACTTTTATTACTCATGGTAAATGCATTTTATTACCAAATGACTATATAAGTCAATTTTAATTATTTCCAAGGCAAAGTCATTTTAAATTATAAATTAAAATGTTATGTATATATTTTGCATTATATTCAATATAACTTATTATAGTTTTATTTTACCTTATCTAAATATATGTATATATCTATATAATATTTAAATATTACTATAGATATATCTATATATTTTATTATAGGTAAAACTATAATAACGTTTATATTAAATATAATATTAAATATATTTATAAACACATTCAATATTTACACTTAAATATATCTATACATGTTTGTATTTAATTATCCAATTACGTGTATTACAGGCCAGTCAGAGTACCCTTAATACATGTATTTGTACAAACATGTATATATACGTTTAACTGTAAATTCCAGGCATCAGTATAACTTATCAGTTCACATTTCACATTCAAGGTTCACAGAACAGTAAGTCAGTCAACAAGTAACACCACTCAAAAGCATAACAAAGTAATCCAAAACTCCTAAGCCTAAGGGTGACTTACTAAGACAACTCAATCTGACTCAGTTTCCAAAACCCTCAGTGAAGTGTGTGTATGCTCATATGATCAACTTTACCGGTTAGCCGACCAAGTTCCTCTCCCAAGTGATGTTTCCCCTCCACCTGGAGGAATAGTTCCTGTCCCTGCATCCATTGGCACAAAACCACGACAGTCACTTGCTCATAACATTTGCAGTATACATAAATCAAATATAAAACAGGACTAATTATTCTCCTCTATGCATTGTTTTATCCAAGAATAACATCAATCAAGAATACAGAATGAGCCAATCATAACATGTAAACAGATTCTCAAATTGATAACAAGGTTCAAAACATTTTATTCATTCAAAACCTTCCTTACAATCAGAATGCTCTAAGCATTACTAAAATAGTAACTATACAAATTCCGGGGTGTAACACTAATCATGTCCAACGGTATCCTTGAAAACATCCTTCTTCTGACCTCAGCCTCGTCCATTGCACTCGCCCAAAAGTCTTCAATGTGCGCTTTATGTCTGAATTCCTCAGACAGTATCCATCTGATATTTCTCTGAGTATCA
>CM021107.1:155488638-155709754 GCA_007115665.2 Sequoiadendron giganteum | reverse complement strand
CTTTCAGCAACTCAACACTCCGAAATAAAATAAACTCTCAAAGAAATTCTCTCCTCAACAACTTCGAAAATATTTCAATCTCTCAAGAACTCCTTCAGCAACTTCAACTTCAAAAAATGTGAGGAGAAATGAGAGAAGAGACTGCTTAAATAATTCTTCTCGAAGAATCCTGCCAAATAAGGCTGGGGCTATTTTTAGCACCCTCATCAATTCTCCAGTCTCTTCGTTCAGAATCTTCTAATTCAAGCGCATTAGTGGGCTAGTCATCAGCCAGTCATTATGGCAGTTGCCATTAATAATGATTCCTTCCTTGTAAAAATTCGAATTTTTCCTCTTGGCCTGCCAGTTAACTCTTGGTGATTTAAACAACTTGCGAGAAAAATCACTTGATTTGGTTTAAAATCCCACTTTAAAATCTCGCAGCGTTTAATTGAATTCAACTCGAAAAATTCGTGGGAGTTGTAAATTTATTTGCAAGCTTTAAAATGTCTGTCATTTAAATCCTCGATTTCATAAAATTTGTCTTAGACATTTTAAATTCTCTCTTTGAAATATTTAGCTCCGGATGATTTAAAATCACTCGCCTGCTTGAAATAATTCATCCTCCGAGATTTAACTTCCGTCAGGAAAATAATCTAGGCAAAACGAATTTCTTCCGAAAATATTTGGAATTTCCCTTAGGAAATTAATTTTAAACTCTGTTAACTCATGGGTGCCTTTTGAACGGGTTCATTTAATTTTTACTTGACCCATGGAAAAATATATCAGTTGCTTCCGCCTTGGAAATAAAACTTGGTCACTGTGTCCACTTCATTTAAATGTCTCTGGAAAATTTTCTTTACTCATATGAAGGCGTCTTTTCTCCAGTGAAATATTTATCTCACTTAGGAAAATTTCGAACATCTTCATTCTTCTGGCATTTTATTTTCCATGACTTAGGAATTTTATTAAAATCCTTTTTCTCCCTTAGGCGTATTTGATCTTATTCAATTTTTAATTTCCACGCCCTAGACATTCTTCACTTCACACACCTGATAGAAAATTTAAATCTTCACCCCCCTCAGGCGTATATTTCCCCTCGGCAAAATATTTATCTCCATGCCTTAGGAATAAAATTTAAATCCCTCTCATTTCTTGGGCGTATTTCTTCTTGGTACCCTTTAATTTTCATGTCTTAAAAGATTTTCAAATCACCCACCAGCTGGGCGCACTTGATATGCTAAGCCTTCACTTTGCCTTAGACATTTTGCCACTTAGAAAATTTTCAAGCGATCACCTTACCCTTGGGCGCAAAGTAGCCTAGAGGCTTTCACTTTATTTTCCATGGACTTTGAAATTCTCTGCTTGCTTGACCTAGGCTTGGGCGCATTTGACATATGCTACTCATACTTCATGCCTTAGACGTTTTAAGTCTCCAGCAACCTTTTACACTTGAGGTGGGCGCATTTTGAAGGGTATACTTTTGTTCCATGCCTTAGTTTATTTTTCACCTTTTCTCCTTCTTGAGGGCGCATTTGTATGTGCTAGCTTTTATTTTCTCACACTTAGGCGTTTTCAAGACCTTGCTGGAGATGGGCGCATTTTGCCATGGCTACTTTTGTTTTCCAGACTTAGAAATTTTTTTATAAATTCATCTTGGCTTGCCTTGAGGGCGCATTTAACATAGTCACTTTCATTTTTTTACACTTAGAAACTTTTAAGCCTTCCCATTTACCTTGAGGGCGCATTTTGCCATGGCTACTTTCATTTTGTGACTTAGACAATTCCAAGTTTCTCATCCCTCCTTGACTTAGCTTGGGCGCATTTGCTAAGGTGAGCTTTTGCTTTCTCACACTTAGGTGTTTTTAACTTCATTACCTCCATGGGCGCAAATGAGGGGTGGTGCTTTTATTTTTTCCTTAGACAATTTTTTACTAGGCAACATCCTCCTTGGGTGCAAATGAGGGGGTGAGCTTCCATTTGAGGGCGCAAATACATAGGCAAGCTTTCATTTTTTACCATGGGCGCATATTGGGTGTCGTGCTTTTGTTTCAATGCTTTAGCCGCTTTTTCACTAGGCAACATCCTCCTTGGGCACATTTTGATGGAGGAGCTTCAAGATGAGGGCGCATTTGACATAGCTTAATTTTATTTTCCATACTTAGACAAATTTTCACATGTGAGCCTTGACTTGAGGGTGCATTTGATGTGCCATGCTTCCATTCTCAAACACTTAGGCGATTTTCACATGTAAGCTTTGACTTGAGGGCGCATTTCATGGGGGGAGCTTTCGTTTTTGACTTAGAAATTTTTTTTTTAAGTGTCTTCAACAACTTGAGGGCACATTTAGACACATGAGCTTTCATTTGAACACTTAGAAACTTTTTCATACCTCTGCCTGCCTTCATCTTCACCGTCTATTTTGGGTAAGTCAGGCTATTTTTAGAAAGTCCCTTGATTTTCGACCCACATAGCTCCGTTTTGCCTGAAAATTTCACCATACGACCCTCTTTGCCTTGTGAACCCGTTTCGCCAGTCCCACATGTCAGCCTGCTATTTATAGCCACCTGCTATTTATAGTAAGTTCTTGACTTTCTGACTTCAGTAGCTCCGTTTGGCACGAAAATTGCACGCCTGATCCTGATAACGTGAGTGTCGTTCTGATGCCAACCTCGGGTGCAGACCTGCTATTTATAGCCATGCCCTAACTTACTAAAAATAGTAAGTTCTCCGATTTCGCTCAAATTTTGCCAGTAGGTACCTTGAAGCGTGCTGATGTTGGTGAGGTGCTTCGTTTTGACAATTTCTGGATTTCACCCCCTATAAAAGTGGAAACCCTAATTTGACCTGCATGTATCCCGAACGGTCTCCGCTTGACTTCGTTCCTTCCGCATGTCGTTCTACTTGCTGAACGGGAGTGTTAGGCGGTTGCCAGAGTGTACCTGCTAAAAATAGAAACTGCCTGAAAAGTGACTCATCCACCGCCAGATGATTTTGCATGTCATATTGCCTGTGGGATCTCAAGAAACCCAGAAAAACCCAGAAAACTGGTCTGCATGCATGCACTGGCTAAAAATAGTAAGTCCTCGAAACTTGATCTTCCCCGCTTGCATGTCACATTGTTGCAAAGCTCTCGAAAAACCCATAAAGAAAAACCCGACATGCGTTGAAAAACACTGCATGCAAACCCTAAAAATAGCCTCTGAAGGCTAAACTCTGAAAGTGATCATCTTGGTTTGCATGTTACATCACTGCGAAGGTTTCGAGAAACCCAGAAGTAATCTCCGGACATGCAATGAAGAATCATATGTTTGACCCCTAAAAATGGCTCCTGAAGCCCGAGCTACTAAAAATAGCAAATTGTCCGATCTGGCTCAAAATTTACGTGCAAGCAGCTTGATGTTACCTGAATGTGGTGGAACTGACAGAATTCCAAAAGTTCGACAAAATAGTCCCAAATTGAATACTTACTAAAAATAGCAAGTTGTCGGAATACAGTGAAAATTTAATGGGACCCTGCCGGAAGCTTTGTGATTGTTGTACTAAGCCTAGATTTCAATTTTATAACTCAGTTTGACCTTAAATAAGCCTGAAGGATGAAAACCCTAATTACACAGACTTAACCAATACTTCAACCCAGGTCAAACGACGGGACATCCCCGGAAGGACCAAAGATAGAGATAGAGACGCACTAACCAAAGCCAAAGACCGAATGGAGCAAAATTAGGGGGTCCTAGGATGGGGTGATGTGTGAAAACAACACTTCCAGCCGTAGGGGCGCCGCTTGTTGACTAATATTGCTCATGCTATAAACTGCCTACTTTGACCTCTATCATCTGGTGATCGAATTGTCAGATGTCTTCGTAGATGATTTCGTTGTTGAGATCGATCAAAGTGGAGAAGGTCGTCTTGGAGGTCAATGAGCAATCAGGTTGCATCTACATGTTCAAAAGAAAGGGCGCCTTTCTTCAAGAGGGGCGCTTTTCTTCTGTACTTCCATTTTCTTCTCATTTTGGCACGTTCTTCGTTCAACACCTCCATGTTTCATTGATGATCACTAGTGATTCTTGAATCAGATGATCTTACTTGAAGATGCGTTGATCTGGTGCCTGCATTTGCCCTTTGAGATCAAAAGGCACCTTTCTTCAAGAGGGGCACCTTTGACCTTGTGGATTGTATTTCTGCCTTGGTAACAAGGCGTCTTCATTCCAAAGTTAGCCAAATTTTGGCCTTTTTCGTTTTGAGAATCTCCTTCATCGAACATCATCCTTTTCAACCTTTTCCACGATGGCTTCTTTGTTGAAGCTTTTGAAGCTTAGCTATCAACACCTGGTACTGGCCAATCTACCATTAATTGCTACGGAGCTCCTAACATTGTTCCTGAAAAATGAGAATAGACCCACCAAAGTAAAACATGTCTTTTGATAATTCTGACTTGACTAGTGTGATTGTGAAGTCGATTAATCCTATCAATATCATTTTCAATCATTTCCAGGAAGGTCCTATTTTCGAAGGTTTCCCTAAAAATAGGGGCACGAAACCCTAATTTTCAGTTTTTCAGAATTTTAACCATAGGTTCCTTGACAGAAACCCACAAAAACCTTATGTTTGGTTTGACCTAAAACAGACTTTTGACGACATTTTTACATGATTTAGCTCAATTTAAGCAGAATGCAAAAAAATTATTTTGGGTACAACAATAGAGAAAATCATTTCCTCTCTTTGGGATCTTGAATCACTGATGTGAAAGATTCTACATTAACACACCCAATAGCTCACAATGTGAATTGCCAAAGGACTCTTCAATATTAATCCTCAAAGTACTCTTCCGGGGGAGTATCACAAAGTCCCTAGTGCATTGCAAGACCTTCACTATGGAAGGTGCTAGATGGACTAGCACAATGATACTTGAGCACTTGAGTTTGCATAGCGCTATGTGGCAGGAGCTTCTTTACTTGACAAGAACAGGATCCAGGCTCTATGGACATTACAGCTTGACCCACAGAGTTGGCACAATGATACTAAAGCATCTGAGTTTGCAAATGCTTGAGGACAAGCAAGTTTTGTAAGGATGGATTGTCATGTCCTTTTCAAAATTAAAAAAATAATAATATTTTAAATGGGCCCAATTACTTTATTTTCAAATGGCCATTTAAATATTATTTAAAAAGTGTTTCTAAAACTTCAATAAAAATATAATTAAAAAAATGGCAGAGGGGTGCACAAGGAGTGAAAAATGTGAGGTGGAAGGGTGCAAAAGAGGTGAAAAGGCTGCTCTAGATGGTGGAAATCTTGCGGTTGTGGGAGCTGAAGAAAAGATTCAGCTATGGGCCGTGGTTGCGGATCATGAGGTGCCTCTCGATCGACTACAAAAACAAGCTGCTAAGGAAGGATGACGCCAACAAACAAGACAACACCCTGGTCATCATCGTGGGAATGGCACTTGGAATGGACATCGAAGGAGGAACCAAAATTGGCAAGGCCGAAGGCAGCAAAATGCCCATGACCCTCCCTACAGATCACCCAATAATTTGGGGTCTGAGAATCCACCCCTCGCTCTAGGAAAGGCTAGGGCATCGCATGCGAAGAGGTTTTTTGAAGGACCAAAGGCGGGTAATCGAACTTCTATGGTTTTGAGTATGAATATACTCAAGCCCTCAATTGAGTTATTAAAAAATGGGGTTTAATAGCTAAATGGCTTGGAAAAAAGCTGAATTGGGATAGTTTGATCCGTTGGTGGCAAGGGCGTTGGGGGGAAAGCCTGAAATTTAATATGCTTGCAAACGGTTATTTTGTGGTCACCTGCCCTTCTTAGGAAATCAGAGAAGAAATCATCAATGGGATCTAGTTGATGGACGACAATGGGTTTTACATCCGTAGATGGGAGATTGTCTTTGACCCTATCTGACATCAAATGGAATGAATATAGGATTGGTATAAACTTCCTAATTTACAACTAGAATTTTGGCAATCAAACACACTGGAAGAAATTGGGAACCATTTGGGTAGATTCGTGAGTGCAGAGGAAAGATTGAATCAAGACAGTATCAGCTCTTATATCAGGATATTTGTAGAGAGAAAACCTCATAGTCCACATTGGAAAGAAATCAAGATCATTACGGACTAGGGTAATTGTTGGCGTTTCAATTAGCACCTTTGGAGTGCTTATTGGAAACAGGCAGTTGTTGCAAGTGTTTTAGTACATGCTCTTCGGATTATAGAGAGGAAGATCTCTCTTTGCTGATTTTCTACTGTAAAAAAGGGGTGTACTAAGGTTCATATCTTTTTTACTCAGCGGCAGGACACAAGGGTGCATAAACACAATGCGCCATAGCTAAGCTTTTCTCTGGTTTCCGCAGATCTTAACTACGACTAACTAAGCTTCTAAACTATCCTACCTCCTCAAGATAAAAAGAGCATGAGGGCGTAGGAGCGAAATGGTATTGGTTGGATCACTTGAATCCTCCATCTCAATGGAATATGGCTGAGGCTCTGAACCTTCGGATATATACCAAAATAGGGCTCGATACAAGCAAACACTCTCTTATGGTAAACTGGATCTAAGACTTGCCAAGGAGGAGGAACCCCTGTCCGAGGTGTAGGCTTGGAAATAGCTCATTGAAAACAACAAGGAACGATGGCCTGTCTAGTAGGATTCCCGAGGAGGTGACGACACCTGTCCAAAGTCTAGGCTGCAAGACAAATCATTAAACAACATCATACGACAATGATTGATAACAAAATATCCAAGGAGGTGACGACACCTATCCAAGGAGGAGATTGAAACAATACACTATTTGAAAACAAGACTATGAATAGACTCAAGTATTTAGATCAAGCAAGCATGCGCCTTCTGATTTATTTCTTCAAGCTTCTCCAAAGAATTACAAAGGTCAGGACAGTAAAGGCACGAAATCATGCACAATTACGATCAACCAACGAACTCTCATCCAAGAGTGAACAAATATAAACAAGCTAACTCTGACAACAATGGCACAGCAATTTTGCTTAGCAAATAAAGGTTAAACAAATAAAGAACCTAAGGCTCTTATTTATAGAGACTCAAAGGAATAGGCAACCCTAAAATCTCCTTGAGTTAACAAACAGTTCTTGCCAATCAGCAAGATTTATTCCTATGTCTAAAAGTAGGTGAGCAAACAATTAACTGGAAATTTACTTCAGTTAACTGAAACAAAACAAAAGTCAAACTAGAAGTCTACCTCACTTGACTGACACCTAACTAAAAGTGAACTTAAACTTATAATTACAAATATGTCTCCAAATAGACACCCACCTTTTGAGGAGATCTGAGATCCACAAATCGTGGGAGTCAAATAGACATCCTAGATCAGTGGGATCTGACATGCATGATCTGTGGAGATTTGGAGTCAACTTGGAAAGGGGCATCAAGTTGACTTCAATCATAATTAATGCTATTTGGAGGGTAGGACGTCCTTCCTTGGTGCTTTACACCTCTTCACCACTAGTCAACAAAGTCTCTATCCAGTCATTGACCTCTTCGGCTCCTGGGCAATTAATGTTTTTCAAGGTGACTATGTGGCACCTAAGCATTTCTTCACCCGTCACAAGCTACTGTTGATAGTTTATGCATTGGGTAGCTGCTTCATTTAACTGGATAGACATGGCTGCAATTTTGGCTGATTTGCAGCCATTGGGATCTTCAAGGAATGAAGATTGGATGACATCTTGGAACCGTGTCTGTACCGTTTCAAGCTCAACATATTCTCCTCCTTCTCGTTGATATTCTAACTCAGGGAAGGATATTACCAACGTTCTTGCGAAGTTGATAATATTGGCGACAAAGCATCTATAGTCAATCAGCTCCACTGAGTTGGCATCGTAGGCTCTCACCTTGTATGCCACCTGTTCTTTCCACTCAAAGAGATGGTGTTTATTTTTTGTGGTTGTAACTGATTCATAGGCTT
This sequence comes from Sequoiadendron giganteum, assembly GCA_007115665.2. Classification (NCBI taxonomy): domain Eukaryota; kingdom Viridiplantae; phylum Streptophyta; class Pinopsida; order Cupressales; family Cupressaceae; genus Sequoiadendron; species Sequoiadendron giganteum. Next base: position 155,701,829 of record CM021107.1, on the reverse strand, counting down.
GTCGCAAATCAGCAACTGTCGCCTCCTCTCTCGGCCTCTCTTGAGCTGCTTTCAAGTCTGACTGCTGGATTTCTGATTGAAGTCCATGTGCTCTGTCTCTCAACTGATATGCTTCTACTAATACACACCTTCCTTTAATGACAAACTCATCCACTTGACATCTCAAGTGTTTGCCGTATGTAATCAACTGATGATGGTTTCTTTCAGCTGGGAGATCCAATAGTCCTTGTGGCAAGGCCGAGGAGTTGGGAGTGTCATGTATCAAACTAGAAATGTACAATTTTAGCTGACGGATTTCAGCCTTCAAGGCTGCTTTGTCTTGTCCATCTTTTGTCATCCTTTCTTTGATGCTCGTCAAGGCAATCGCAAGAAGGTCTGCCTCCACCTATCGAGTGGTCTTTCCAAGGTTCACCTTTGAAAGCGTGAAATTCAACCCTCACATTATGCATGTCTTTATCTTCAAGAGGGGCAGCAGTCTCTATGACAACCTCGTTCTCTGTATTCCTCTCTACATGTGTCTGCTTCTTCAACTTCTTTGCCGGCATGTCTTGTGGGATATGGTGGAATTCAGAGAAGTCAAACTGATAAGGTGGTCTCTCCCTTTTCCTCCCAAGCGGGCTTTCCAGCTAGATAGAATCTCGGCTAGCATCACTAAGAGGAGGAACATAGGCCCCCTGAATGCTGGAAGAACGAGACTGTGCCGTGGCAATGCCTCGTGGTAGCGAGTCCAAACCAATAGGACTTTGCGACCTCTGTGATGGTGGTGAAGTCGGTGGTTCTGTTTCTATTACAGGCACTGCTTCTGCTGCAACCTCTTCTACAATGGGTTCCATCTCTGCCTCGATTATCTCAATCACTGGCTCTGGTGTAGCTGCAGCGGTCTCCACTGTTTCAGGTAAATTGGTGGCTGTCTCCACCTGTACCTCTTGTCAGCTTGTGCAGGCAATTCCTTTTCTCCCCCATGTGCTCCCTGACATCCGCATTCCTTCTGGAAGAATGCTCATTTTCTTCTGTTTGGGTTTCCTCCTAGACGAGGAAGGTAGTGTAAACTGAACTGTTGGCGGCTCTGATCGGGGAAGTACTACCTTCCTTGTCCTTTTACTGTCCAGGTAGAGTTGACTGTGTCGAACTACTCTACCCATTCTTTCCTCAATAGACGTACTCTCTTTCGCGTACCAGTCTACTTTGCCGAGTGGTTGTGAATCCACTAGACCCGTGAAGAAGGAAGAAAGAATGACTTCTTCTTCGTCATCAGATAAGCCCTCGATGTCCTCTGACATGAATTATGCAATCTGTGAGAGCTTGAATCTGCTATGATTCCTTCTTCTCACTTCGAACTCATCCTCGAAATTGACCCAAAAATATTCCATGAAAGGTTCATGTGATGATCTTTGCTCAAGGTGTGCTACGAAGATGCCTTTGGGGTCATAGGATGGCCTCCTGTCAATGAGGTACTTGAGATTAAATCTCACTATTTCCTGGCTTATCAACCTGGCATCGGCTACAGTCCTGCATCTGTAGAATCCCATCTAAAAAGGAAGTTTGCAGCAGACTTCTTCTTTATGTGAAGGTAAGAGTGAACCTCGGCCAACTGCCTCAGGAATTCCATGAACATTACCTTATCTGAGGGGTAGCGTGGCATCATGGCGGGGTGACCATTGTAGCCATACACGCATATGTAGGTGAAATTGGGGAATTGGATGAACCAATCCGCCCAATCCACCATTGCTGCCTTAGTTGCTGGTGAAATACAAACGCGCATCTCATGGTCTAGCTCGTGCATGGTGTGCATAGTGAAAAGGTCATTTATCTTCTTGAAGTGCCTTTCCGCTAGAATGAACTCAAGGTGAGGAAAGTATTCTTGGACCTTTTGCACACCCAGGGTTCCCACAATGTTTAGTGTTCTGAAATCACCTTGGAAGGCTATCAGGTAGACCAAGTATGAACACATGTGGAAACAATGCTCTTCTAGAAACCCGGTGAATTGTTGGTGGAGTGTGTCACTGATCAGAGAGGCCCAGTCGTAATGTTCTTTCTTGCTGATTACTTTGCCAACAATGTAGAACATCCATGGCTGGAAGGATTTTCCCTCTTCTTGCCCAGTGACTCTGTTGAGTAGGGTGATTAACACTCTGTACTCATCTTTGAATTCTCCTCTCCCAACCAATTTGGGCAAGCTAGTTCTCTTTATTTTCAACCAATGTTCAGCCATTATAAGCAAACACTCATCCTTCGAAACCTCGAACGCCTTTTCGCATTCTGTCACTAATATGACCTTCTTGGTAGGGCATGGTGGAATTGCAAAACAAGTCTCTATGTCCACCGGCTTCAAGCTGCAAATCACCCTCCCGTCCACTGATAGGATCTCTCTTGTAGTCGGGTTGTAATGCTTTGTGCAAGTAATTACAAGCTCGATGCTCTGTAAGGTGATCGGAATAGATGCAGCCTGGAATAAATCGGATTCTTCAATGTTTTGCAACGTAATTTGGTTCATGCCCTCCAAGTCTTCAGAACTGACCTTTGGATTTTTCTGCCATAAGTCTATGTCAGTCGTTTTCAGCTAATCATGGTATAAGACCGTTTTGGTCCTGTATTGTACCTGAGAGTACTGCATTCTGAAAACCTTGAAGATTGATTGGGCACTTGACCCTATTCTGACACTTTTCTGGAACTGCTAAAAATAGCCTCGTCGGGGGGTAGTTTTTACGAAAAATTCTGACATGGGTTTTGTTAAGAATGATTTTCTAGACAGACCCAGATCGTCAACAATTCGGAAAAATGGGTTTTTCTTTGACATGCAAAAGCCCTTTGGTGGCAGAGGCAGCGGGGTACCAGAAAGTGATTTTTCTTGGAAAAATCTAACACATGGGTTTTGTTCGTGCTTCAAAGCTAAACAAACCCAGTTTGTATGTTTTTCAATATTATGACTTTTTCTGGAAACCCTAAAAAATAGGGGCAACAGGGCTACTTTTTCTGGAAAAATCTAACATGTAGGTTTTGTTGAAAAAATTGTGCTGATCATACCTAGTTGGCCAAATCTGTGATTATCTGTCATTTCCTGTGACATGCAAAGAAATATAGACAAAAATAGAGGAAGTAGGCAGAAGATGGATTGAAAGTTATAAACTGCCACTTTGCAATAATCTGTCTCTGGAAACAATCTTGGGAGAAGAATACTTTTACTGCCAATGATCTTCAAAAATATTGAAGATCCATCCAAAACCTCTGCCAGATCTTGAAAACGTGTTCTTGGGAGCTATTTGATGTTTTATCCTTCAACCTGCAAAAAGAATAATGAAGAATGGGATGCCTAGCATGAATATGTGGTGATTAGGGTTAAGATCCACAAAGTATGGAAGATAACTCATCATTTAGGTCTGACTTGGAGTTCCAAAAGGTGATTTCCACTAATTGTGGAGTGTTTGGCCTCTTTTTGGCTCCAAATTTGCTAACTCAAGTCAACACTTTTTGCTTTGACTTCTTGTAGGCGTCCATCTTTGAAGTTGATCATTTTTGTCCATTTTGCAAGTTGCAGTACTCCTATTTGATCTTTGATTCAGGTTACTCAGTTGATCTCTGGCAGTGGCTGGCAATTCTGTTGTTGAGGTGGGATCAACATGATGAGATATGCCTGGGAAGGGTTAACTTAGAAAAGTGAGTTTAGGTCTCCAAAAAGAAGGGCGCCTTTCGTTGAGAGGGGTGCTTTTGACAATGCCTTAGTCAATTTTCATTGACTGTTCTTTGTTTTGACCTTTTCAGACCCTCTTTGCTTTGATCTGACGTTCCTGATGTTAGATGAATCAGATGACCCTGCTTGACGATGCATCGGGTAGCCGGTTCGGTCTTGCTCAAGATGGTTGACTTCTCAGTTGAAGCTAGCAGGTTTAGGTCTTTCAAACTAAAGGGCACCCCTGGCCAGCAGGGGCACTTTTAGCTTTTGATTGAATTTCTTTATGTTGTGAACTGCCTGACTTTGACCTCCTTCATTAGATGTTTGATTTGTCAAAAGTTATTGCTGATAGTCCTACTGACGAGATAGGTCATAGCTAAGAAGGTCATCTTGGGAAGCAGTGAAGATTCTGGTTGAATTTGGATGCCTTCAAGAAAGGGCGCCTTTCTTCAAGAGGGGCGCTTTTAGCCATGCCTTAGCCATTTTCTGGCTTATCTTTCCAGTTCTTCAATTTTGGCTTTTTCTACTTGATCTCAACTCGTGATCGTTTGGTGTGTCTTATGGACCTGCTGTCAGATTGATCACGTAGCTGGGAGGAGGCTGGAAAGATATCGTGTATAGAGTTGCTACTTATGGATTCATTTGGTGCCTGCAACTAAGGGGCGCCCCTGGCCAGTAGGGGCGCTTTTACCTTGAAGCTCTCTGCTTTGGCATCTTTGTCGTTGATGGATCCTCCATACTTTGCTGACGGTTGGTCAATGATTCCTGAATCAGATGATTTTGCTGATTGTTTCGTTGTCGAGCCAGCATGAAAGTGAAGAGGATGACTGAGTTGAAGATGCCAAATGATTTGATTTGCCCTCTGAGATCCAAGGGCGCCTTTCTTCAAGAGGGGTGCTTTTAGCCACCGAAGACTGTGTTTTGCCTTGGTAGACAAAATGTCCATCTTCTAGAGTTAGCCAAATTTTGGCCTTTTCCGTTTTGAGAATCTCCTTCGTTGAAACAGCGTCCTTTTGATCTTTTCCGCCATGGCTTCTTCGTTGAAGCTTTTGAGGTTTAGCTTTCAACACCTGGTACTGGCCAATCTGCCATTAATGGCTGTGGAGCTCTTAACTTTGTTCCTGAAAAATAGAAATAGACCCACCGGAGTAAAACATGTATTTTGATAATTTTGACTTGATCAGTGTGATCGTGAAGGTAATTAACCCAATCATAATTAATTTCAATCATTTCCGGGAAGGTCCTATTTTTAAGGGTTTCCTTAAAAATAGGGGCGTAAAACCCTAATTTTCATTTTTTCATAATTTTAACCATAGGTTCTTTGACAAAAACCCACAAAGACTTCATGTTTGTTTTGACCTAAAACATACTTCCGATGGCATTTTTACATTGTTTAGCTCAATTTAAGCAGAATGCCAAAAAATTCATTTTGGGTATAACAATAATCTACTCCAAACCTTGGTCTCAAACCCTTATCCACAAAATTCTCTGATCAATACAGTTGGCCAACGATTGTTGAATTGCCCTATAAGATCGAACGTTGAGGTCAATCAGAGAATACCCTCAGTACACTTGGCCGTGGAGGAATTAAGCACGGGAGTCGGTGCCCCCCTGTCTCCTAAGGCACAATCCCCTTTCATGGAGGTGAAGTTGGTAGGCCAGCCTCAGAGGACAAAATTGCTCAGGATATAGATTGGGCCTTGAATACCAAGTTGTCGGAGGTTATTGACCTAATTGGCAACAAGCGTATAGACAATTTAGATGCCCTAATGGAGGCAGGTAAAGAATTAGTTGAGATTGCTCAGGAGGCGAGAGAAATTTTTGAGGGTAGGGATGAGGAGATGCTAGAATTGGAAGACGCTTGGGAAAAATTTCATGAGCCTGTGACTAGGAACCATGGGACTGATGATCAAGTGCTTTCTACGCCCCTAATGGGGTTGGAGAAACTTGGTATCCACCAACAGGTTCCAACAAAGACTTCACTAGATTGTGGTGAAAATAAGAGGCACGAGAGAATTCCGAATTTGGAAAAACTTAAGGTGGATGCAAAGGACAGCAAGCAAAAAAAGATCAGAGAGATGCTAAAAATAGGGAAGAGCGAGGCCCTTCTTGAAGGGAAATGAAAGTCATAATGTGGAAAGGGGCTTAAACGACCCTAACAAAAAATGCTTGATTAACCATCATTTAGTGATGTGTCAAGTAGATATCTGCATGTTACAGGAAACGAAACTGTGCCAGAATGAGGTGGAGAGTTTTGAAAAAAAAAATGCGATCTTGGAAAATATTGACCATCAATTTAGTGGGTCAAGTTAGGGGGTTTATCACCATCTAGAAACCACAAAAAGTGATAGTGGAAGAAATTTTTGCAAGTGAAAGATGGTTGACATGCAAGGTGACCTGCCTATTGCAGAATTTGGTGTTTTTTCTGATCGTTTGTGGCCCGAATTCATGTCTCCAAAAGAAGGTGGTCTAAAGGGAGCTTGATTAGTTCTGTAACAATCTTGACTATGAATTTATATCAATTGGTGCAGACTTCAATGCCATCTTGCATCAGGAAGACAAGCACAGAGGATGGGTCAAAAGCTTCAATCCCAATTGAATTTTGAGAGTTTTGTGGAGAGAAATACTTTGATTGACATCCCTACAACCAATGGCATTTTCACTTGGACGAATAGGCGGCAAGGCTTCTGCAGTATTGCTAAGAAGTTGGATAAGTTTCTATTTAAGGGGGATCTGGCCACCTTTCCATCCTCTTTGGAATGTAAGATTCTCCCAATTTCAAGCTCGGACCACTTCACCATGCTTTTGGAATTGTTGGGGGAGAAAAAGCCATTCAACTGCCCCTTTAAGTTTTTATGCATATGGTTTAAGGATCCAAACTTCATGGATCTAATAAAACATTGGTGGAATGAAGTCTCCTTGGATGGCTCAAAAATGTTTAATCTAGTTACCAGGCTGAAGTTGGTTAAAAACATCTGAAAGCATGGAACAAAGATTACTTTAGGAACATATTCATGGAAAAAAAGAAAATTGAGGAAGAACTAACTAAATTGAATGAAGAGGTTTTTTCTTTTGGGATGGATTGTGACAAATACTTGAGGGAAAAAGAACTTATGCACAAAATGGGGGACATTTTGGAAAAAGAAGAAATCTTTTGGCGTCAAAATCAAGGGAAGTGTAGCTCAAAGCAGGAGACAAAAATACTAAGTTCTTCCACAACTCTACAAAAGCAAGGAGAGAAATGAACATGATAACTAATATCAAGAAAGTTGATGGCAGTTTGGCAGACACTCTTGAGGCGATCTCTGTTGCCACTGTGGACTTCCTCCAAAATCTTCTAAATGATTGGCAAGGGTCCAATCTTAAGGATATGCAACAAATTCTTGGTTGCATCCCTAAACTAGTCACCGAGGAACAAAATGCTATGCTTCACAGCAGTTTCATGGAAACAGAGATTAAATAAGCCCTTTTCTAGCTACATCCGGATAAGTCACCTGGGCCTGATGGTTTTTTGGCTACTTTCTTCCAACACTACTGGGAATTGTCGAAAAGGATGTGGTGGAAGCGATATAATTATAGAAGACTCAAGATCTATAGGGAAGGTCCTCAAGGAAATTAACAACACCTTTATTGCATTAGTTCTGAAGAAAGATAAACCGGATAGGCTGGAGGAATATTGCCCCATTCCTTTATGTAACACTATGTATAAGATCCTTGTGAAAGCGGTGGCTAACCGGGTTAAATGAATTCATCCCTGCATCATATTTGAAGAACAAACTGGTTTCATTCTTGGGAGATCAATCCTTGATGGTGTGATCATTGCCCAGGAAGCTATACATTCGATCACAAAACTAAAGAAACAGTCTATGTTGATGAAGCTCAACATTAGATAAAGATCGACATTAAAAAGGCTTATGATAAGGTTAATTGGCGCTTCCTCTTCGAAAGTCCTTGAAGCTTTTGGCTTTCATTCGGAGCGGCTCGACTAGATTTTCGACTAGATATCTTGTCCAAGATATTTTGTGTTGATAAATAGTTTGCCAGCTAGTTTCTTCAGGGCTTCTAGGGGACTCAGGCAAGGCAATCCCCTGTCGCCATTTCTGTTCAATATTATGGTAGAGGCCTTTGGCAAGGTAGTGACAAAAGCCTCAAAGTTGGATATGATTGAAGGGATACAAATCACCCGGGATTTGCCTTCGGTCACTCATCAGCAATCTGCTGATGATACCATGCTTTTCAGCGTTGTTGAAGTTCGTGAAGCAAGGAAATTCAAAGAGATCTTAACCCTATACTCCTCTGCTTCTGGTCAAGAGGTTAGTATTGAAAAATCTGATTTTTTTTGAATTTTTTACTAAACCGGCTATTGAGAATCAAATTCTTCGAGTTCTTGGCTATCAAAAGGGAAAACTCCCATGCAAATACTTGGGGCTGCCTCTTGCTGTTGGAGTTGAACATGGCAAGATTTGGGATCCCCTAGTGTCGAATGTGGAGAAAAGACTTGCCTCATGGAAAGGAAAATGGCTTTCGTGGGCAGGGAGGCTCACAATGCTTAAGGTCGTGATTGCCGCTCTCCCCATCTATATGATCTCTTGCTTGCCTTTACCAAGTGAGGTGCATGGAAAAATCAACCAATGTATGAAGAGATTCTTTTGGTAGGGTACCTCAAATCAGAGAAAATTTCCTTTGATATGCTAGGACAAAATATGCTAATTGTTGGGTGAAAATTATGTAATCATCTTTTCAATAGATTGCACAACCTAGATTTCAACCACAGTTGTGTGAGATATAATCTCTCCTCTCAGAAAGGGGAGGCGCCCTTCTTACTGCTTATAGAGGCTAAGTAAAACTAACTAAATATTCACAAAATGTACACTACAACTACAAGATGGGGTGTGTGTGTTACATTCATGCTTCTCTCTTTTTTCAGAGAAGATGTTTTACAATGCTTCATGGTTGATAGTTCTGATTCAAAATAACTTTAAACTAAAAACAAGCAGTAATACCAATACCTCTATCTTGTCAAAGCAAAGCGTAGAGATACCAAGTATGATAATAATAACAATAAAATGGGAAAGGAAAGCTCACTAAGGCACAAAGTCGTTTCGTAGTTTTTTCACCGATGGATCTTGTTGATGGGTGTTTTATGACCGCACCAACACAGAATAAAATTTCCCAACAGATACTCTATCCTCTCTTGAACAAAGTATTCTGCATGCTAAGATTGTCAAAAAGATCATGCATTCAACTCCAAGGTTCCTTATGCAATGGATAGTCTCAGTTGGCTTGATGTGATTTGTTGGTTATTTCAAGGGGACTCACACAATTATTCGTTCAAAAGAGAAGAAGTTGCAAGATACAAATGATTTGTCGATGATGCTCGGGTTCCTAAATTAACCAGGAAAATACTGAAAGTAAAAGGATAGGGATAGGGGTTCTACTATCTACTCCTAAATGTGGGATACGAAGATCAATTTCTGCAGGCTTTGAACCAGGTTCTATTTTGCCTCCCTTCGGATAGCCTCTACTAAGACAATGCAATCTTCAAAGGATAATGAAAGATGTTCAAACTACAACCCGACATGCAAATACCATCACAACAATACATACTAACACATGAATCATAATTGAAGTCAAGTGCAAAAGTACTCCAGTTGACCACGCAAGGCGAACCCACCATCAGTGAGCCCGCTAGTGGTATGGATAAATAAAACTTGATTAAACCAAACAACGTATTCCACAACTACCAACTACTTGCATGAAATAACACCTATTTTACTTTAATCTACGCTAGAAAGATGAAAAGCCTTGCTAGCTGCTCACAACAAAAGAAGGAATCACCAATCAATGAGAACTCTTTATATCATGAGAGTGTTCACAACAACTTTTACAAAGCCTTCAAAGGGAAAGCTTTCTTTCCTCCTCAATCTAAGCTATGCTAACTTCTAAGTTAATCACTACATGCTCCCTCTATTCTCTGACTTAACTCTACTCTGATCTAATTCTAATTATTTACAAATGAGGGGGGATGCCCCTTTTATGTCTAGCTCAGTCCAGTGGACGGCTCAGATTTGATTACAATGAAGGGCTCAGATTGAGCCACATATGCCCTAATCAAGGCTCTGCCCTAAAAACCACCATAGCGAAGAGTGAGACAATGAATGCACAAAAGATTCTCCACTCCTCTGCAGGAACTATTACAAGCAATTAATGCCCACCACCTTCTTGCAGAAAATCATTATCTAGAAGGGTGTTTCCTTTCTCCTTTTCCTTAGCCACAAAGTCAATGAATCTGGTTAGCACGGCCTCAACCTCCTGATCTGAAATAGGCGAGATGTGATCAAGCTAAAACTCCAGCACCGTAATTGTTTGCCCATGCTGAGCACAAGACTTTCTCCAAGCAACTAGAGCATCCTAAGTATTTTGAACAATGTTGGAGAAGGTGGAGGTGTTTTCAAAATCATCTTGAACAAAATTCTTCACCTCTGAAAAGAAAGGTACAAGTCTACTCTTCAAATCATCTGCAGTTATCTCCTCAGAAGTCAGCCTCCTAGCAAAGATAGCCTCCAACGTATTGAGGACTCCATCAAAAATATTTGTCATGGCCTTTCTAACTCTGACCGAATCTGCCTGTGCTGCATCAAATAATCCTCGGCCTGTGACCACTGAAGAATACCAGCCGGCAAAGTCATATCTATCACCCTCCTATATCACGCCTCCACCAACCAAAGTTTGTAAGGGTGTGTGCATCAAAGCCTCTAGGCGAAGAACAACCTGGGTCTGTTAGATGCGAGCCTCACCCCAAGCCTGATTAATTGCATCCATTCGCGCCATAATGCCGGAGGCCTGCCAATAGACATGAGCAAGATCCTCCTCAAACTTCTTCGTCTCAGTGCGAACATTAGCAACCCATTTATCTGCCTCTTGTGCCATCCTCCTCAAATCCTCCAAACCGCTGACTGACTCTCTAGGAAATTCGACTGGGAGCTCAATTGCTAGATTTTCTTGCCCACAAGGATGAGACAAGTGTTGTACATAACCAATTAATGTTTTGTGCTCCTTCAATCTTTTATACTTGCCTTCAGTGTGAAGCAATTTGTCCTTGAGTGCTTGATAGGAGTTATCACACTCCTCAATTACCTATGTTCCAATAGGGCGGCTCAGCTCCATGGTAGTGATCACATAGTTTTTTGGAACAGCCTCATCTCGATCGCACTCCACCCTAGGTACAACCATGTGAAGTGTATGAGAGCCATCCTCATCTGTTGAAATCTTTGAAAACTTTTTAGCCTTCTTTGTTGGAGGTGCGCTGATCCTACTCAAAAATTCTTCCATCTCAATTGTTGGATCAGTTTCTTCATCGAGCTGCAAATCAAAAATAATGAATGATTGTTCATTCCTTGCTTCTTCTTCACGAACTTCTTCTCTATCCTCATCCTGGCGAGACTCATCAATCTCTATAGTCTTAGTATCTCCCGAGCTTTGGGCCTCTTGCCCTATAGTAGTGTCCTCCTCGAGAGCTGCCTCAATCTCATGCTGGATGTGAGTATCTATGGCTGTTTCTTCTTCTATCTCCTTCTGATTTTCTTCCCTAGGTACATTGACGCTCTGGCCAACGGACTCCCTACGAGGTGGCTGATTTGTCTCTTGTAATTCTTGTTCTTCGTTCAACTTTGCTCTCTAATCAACAAATAGTGAAACCTCCTGCATGCTTGGAGAATGTGCCCTTGATGGCATATGTGATGCCTCCTCAATTCTTTGAGGCTCAGGCTGGACTGGTTCTTTTCCTTGTGGCTCTGGAGCTTGAGCAACTTGTTTCTTCTTCCTAGCAACTAGTGATCTATGATCTCCCATTAAGTTATAAGTAAGGGGAATTGACCTGCCTTTAAGCCGGTTCACACGCCTCTCCACCCAACTCCATGTGAATGTCAAGACTGGTATGCAAAGCGTATCCAAATTTGTAATCTCTGTCTTTGACCAATCCGAAAGTGGGAGTGGCGTATTCCTTACTGTCTCATAATTAGCCTGTATAACATTTATATCTTCATCCACCTGGTCTGGCACCGGGGCAATCTCACATTCTCTAATTGTAACAACCCCCAAACCGGGTAAACAAAAATTTTCTACTTTCACTAATAAGATACGAGGAAAGATATTCATAATGACAAAGTAAATAAACTTTTCCTTTCATTTCATTCTAATGCAACATTTCATCATAAAGAAATAATTGACACAACACATCATTATTCTCTTTTCCAAGTAAATAACAGAGTACGCATTTCATAATTACTTTTCTTTCAAATAAATACAAAGTAAGAATCTTACAAGTTTCAATCATAGCTCGGAAGCTTTTGAGCAAATAGGCATAAGACTGTCCAGGATCTTCCCTTTCAAACCTTGGTTCATTAGAAGTCTTCTGTGGAAGAGAAACATCACTCAGGTGCTTTTCCGCCAACCACGGACTTATATTGCGGTCCCCTGCACATTTACTGTTAAGTAGACGGCCCTCCCTTCTACGAAGAGATTGGTTGGGTAACCGATTCTGTATGACCAACTGAGCATAGTGTGTAATCCTACATAACTAAATCCTTGTGCCCTCACAATCTCAATCTAGCATGTAACCTGGACTACTGTGAACTAACAGTGTAATTCGTCTCACAGTCTAAGTGGACGTTAGGTATACTACACTACTTTGGCCAAAGTGTTTCGGCAGTACTTAAACTGACGGTCATCTATCACTTGCACTAAGTCAGGTTCAGTTTGACTTAAGGCTGTCTTATCCTACGCGTAGGTTGAGTCCTTTCCGTGGGTAGTCAATCACCCTAGACTTCCTACATCAATTACTTAAACAGGAAATGGAATACAGTCAACAAGGGTCCCTCTAGTAACTCCTAACACGGAATCCTTTATCCGTGGAGTACATAGATTTCCCTAGTTAACCTATTTAACTTTAAAGCTTTAGACTACTTTGGTACTGGTTCCATCCTCGACCTAGTATTTAATAACTAGTTCCTTTTTCCTTTATATAAGGAGTTCAAGCAGTATTCAAGTAATACAATTCATAATATAACTTCTATTAAAAAGTATTCAAACATTTTTTATGAATTTAAGCTATCTCTATTCAATAAGCTCTTTTTATGAATTTAAGCTAATTCTATTCAATAAGCTCTTTTTATGAATTTAAGCTAATTCCCAATTTAACATGCTTTCACTATAAAATGAGCTATACCCATTTTAATGAGCCTTTTCTAATGGAATTGAGCTATTCCCATTTTAACATAATTCCTTAGAAAACAAAATCGTTCTAACATTTTCCTTTCCTACTTCATAACATAATGCAAAGCATAATCAAGCAAGTAACTCATTTTTAATTCAAATGACAGAGTATTAAAGACATTTCTCATGCCTGATTCCCTTGCCGCGAAATGAGTTCAATCAGTAGCTTCTGCTCTTCCTCCACAGTCCTTCTCAGTCTTTTTCAGATACTTTTCACAGCATGAGTAGAGTATGACTCTTAGGTAAATGCAATACAGCAATGATGGATTATGGCTCTCAACAATACAATCACAGAAAAGATAGAATATGGCTTTCAACAATACAAAACATCAAAGATAGAATATGGCTCTCAACAATACAAAACAGCAATGATAGAATATGGCTCTCAGCAACAGCAATGATAGATTGCAGCTCTCTAAACAGAAATTTGTAATTTGCAAGTGTAGATAGCAATTGGTGTAAATGACAATGAGAGCAACCTCTTATATAGGTTTCGAATTCTCATTCTTACTATATTGTAGGCATGAGAATTCGACACCTTTCATATTGACATTGTCAAAATATGCAGTGGCAATCATTTAGCAAGACACTCAGCAAAATAAGAGATGATTCCACCTCATTCTTGAAGAATGTTTCCACTCACATGGTAAAATTCGAGAGACAGCCACCTACAGGTGTATTCACCAAAAACGCCCAAAAAAATGGCGATTTACTCTCAAAGAAAACGTCAAGGTAAAAAATGCGGCCTTCTGGATTTTGTTCCGCCCCTTTCATTCGCGTTTCCAGTTGGAGATCATGCAAGTCGCGCCCTAGTCTTATGGCGTAAAGAGCTACAATCGATTTAACATTTACATTCACCATTTTCGCCGTTCACAGTTCGTGTTTTTTTCCAGTGTGAAGGAATTTCGCGATTTTCATTTAAACCAAAGTTTTTTAAATGCTTTTAGATTTAAATCTTTTTAAAAGACTATAGTCTTTATCATTTAAATTTCTCAAGATGTTTCCAACGTATTTCTCCAATAGTCTATGGAAATCGAAATACTTTTATTACTCATGGTAAATGCATTTTATTACCAAATGACTATATAAGTCAATTTTAATTATTTCCAAGGCAAAGTCATTTTAAATTATAAATTAAAATGTTATGTATATATTTTGCATTATATTCAATATAACTTATTATAGTTTTATTTTACCTTATCTAAATATATGTATATATCTATATAATATTTAAATATTACTATAGATATATCTATATATTTTATTATAGGTAAAACTATAATAACGTTTATATTAAATATAATATTAAATATATTTATAAACACATTCAATATTTACACTTAAATATATCTATACATGTTTGTATTTAATTATCCAATTACGTGTATTACAGGCCAGTCAGAGTACCCTTAATACATGTATTTGTACAAACATGTATATATACGTTTAACTGTAAATTCCAGGCATCAGTATAACTTATCAGTTCACATTTCACATTCAAGGTTCACAGAACAGTAAGTCAGTCAACAAGTAACACCACTCAAAAGCATAACAAAGTAATCCAAAACTCCTAAGCCTAAGGGTGACTTACTAAGACAACTCAATCTGACTCAGTTTCCAAAACCCTCAGTGAAGTGTGTGTATGCTCATATGATCAACTTTACCGGTTAGCCGACCAAGTTCCTCTCCCAAGTGATGTTTCCCCTCCACCTGGAGGAATAGTTCCTGTCCCTGCATCCATTGGCACAAAACCACGACAGTCACTTGCTCATAACATTTGCAGTATACATAAATCAAATATAAAACAGGACTAATTATTCTCCTCTATGCATTGTTTTATCCAAGAATAACATCAATCAAGAATACAGAATGAGCCAATCATAACATGTAAACAGATTCTCAAATTGATAACAAGGTTCAAAACATTTTATTCATTCAAAACCTTCCTTACAATCAGAATGCTCTAAGCATTACTAAAATAGTAACTATACAAATTCCGGGGTGTAACACTAATCATGTCCAACGGTATCCTTGAAAACATCCTTCTTCTGACCTCAGCCTCGTCCATTGCACTCGCCCAAAAGTCTTCAATGTGCGCTTTATGTCTGAATTCCTCAGACAGTATCCATCTGATATTTCTCTGAGTATCATAATGTTGCCTACTAGTATGATAGGAGAAGTGGAAAAATTGAAGCTCATTTTCTACTTCCTTAGCTGCCCTATAGTGTTGGACAAACTTCATCTGAATTTTATCGTAGGCAATAAGTTGCCTAGATATTTCTATCATTAGAGATTTCTCACATCACAATTCTATTTGTGGGCTATCAGGGCAATCTATATGGGTAAGATGAAAACCCCTACAGCCTAATGTAAGTAAATTTCGGAAATTGGATAAACCAACATCCGTATTTTTCAATCAGCTCCTGAGCCTCCTTTGATATTCTGCGATGAGTTCTTTGCTGAAGCGTCCTCGTTATATGCATTGTGAAGGCATCATTGACTCTTTTGTAATGTGAGGTGCTCGTCAAATGCAGCTACAGACAAGCCTCATGAATCTTGAATTGCTGAGAGCCACACCCAATCGGCTCCTTGTATGATATCCCTCTATACTTCGTCATTCGGGCCAGCATGTAGATGATATATGAGCTCATATAAAATGTCTTCGTTCTCCTTAAACTTCTAAGTTGCTCATGCAAATTGTCATTGATCATCAGCGCCCAATCAATGTGCTCTTTGCCTCCAGCACAAGGTTGATGTAATAAAACATCCAAGGTTCAAAGATGAATGATTGGGGGCACCCTCCAACTCTGTTGAGCATCATGATTAAGTCAAAAAATTCCTACTTCAAGTCCTCTAAAATTATTTGCTTTGGCAGCTTTGTGCGAGTTGACTTAGGCTTGTTCATCCAATGAGAGTTTATCATATCAGCACACCTATCAAATATGGAAGCATACATTCTCTCCGCTCTTTCTCTTGTTTTGTAAGTCATTTTCTCATAGGCTGGAACTCCAAAGGCTTCCCCAACAGTTTCTGGCATGAGGTTGGCTAGTTGCTTGCCATCTGGTGAAATGATAGTTCTTTGCTCTGAGTTGTAACAGTTAGCGCATTCCATAATCAGCTTCGGGCACCGAATTGTTGGTGGAAAACCAGCAGCTGCATAAAGTCCACTTCTGATAATATTGTGCGAAGTGACTGATGGATGATGACCTCCAATCCCCAGCATTCGCCTTCTAAAAGTCTCCAAATTGAAAGCCCCAACGTTTGTATCACTTAATTTTCCCAGCCTTGAAGAAAACTTTGACTCTGGCAGGAAAGACTTGCTCGGATTTTTTATTACAGCTTGTCTTGATGCACTTGCTTTGCTGGATTCAGCATGATTTTCCCTACCAGCTGCTCTTTAGTTGTTTCAGCCATCCTGCAGAAATGAAAAACAGCCATTAGAAAATAAGACTTAGAAAAATAATATCACTTTGCGAGTGCCAGCTGAATTATGAAAATAAGAGGCTTCGGCACTTGAAATTCTAACTTCAAACCTCAACGCCTCTTTCAGCAAAATCTCACTTCTCAACACTTAGAACTTTACTTGCAGCCAAACAACCTCCAACACTTGAAGAATTTTGCTCAAGGCAACTTTTTCACCAACCTTCTTCTCTGAAGTTCGAACTTCTTCACCTACAAACACAAGTTTGCTTTCAGCAACTAATGAAGAAAATAAAAGAGAACTCCAGCTCTTATAGCCAAGTCAAATTCTAGAAGAGGCTAATTTTAGCCAATTCATTCAAATTTCCATTTTCCCTCCTCTGGTAGTCACCACACTTGTCACTTGAAGCTCAAAATATTTGACTTCTAGAAATTTTGAGAACTTCATTTTTCCTGCATAGGCGTGCTTCATCATGCCTGCATCTCTGAGATTTCAAATATTAAATCAAATATTTCTCATGAAAAATTATTCATCTCAATTGGCTAAGGCATTTGATTCCATGTTTACTCTGGCAAAATTATTCTAGAAATCTAGCTTCAATTTATAAATCAAGGCATTTTATGCAAAAAAAAAATATTTCCTTTGTTGCCTTAGGAAAATTTAATTTTGTCTAGGAAATTCGTCAAATAGGCACTTGGCTAAAATCTCCATCTTAAAATCCCAAGCAAGGTGTTGAAAATTTCAAAATCATCTCCCGATGGGAAATGTCTAATACCCAAAAAAAAATTCCCCTTAGAAAACATAATATTCATGTGTATCCATATGAAGGGGTACATTTAATTTTTATTATTTTGAAAATAATAAATTTCTAAGATTTATTCAACCTTCAAGTCTGGGCACATTTTATACTTTGTAGCCTTCATTCTTCATGCCTTAGGCATTTTTTCTTTTGAAGGACTCCTCTTTATGTTCATGGGCGCATTTACCACATTGCACTTTTGTCCTCCCACACTTAGAAATACTTTGACATCACCATCACTGGGGCGTATTTCATACTTTTATCTTGCAATGCCTTAGAAAAATTTAATTGTGCTTTGCTCATGAAGGGTGCATTTGGGGTGGAGTCAAGGAAATTTCAATACTTTGAATTTTCTCTAGTCAAGCCCCTTTACCTTGGGCGCATTTGACCCCTTGTGCCTCCACTCTACATGCCTTAGGCTTTTTCCACGCTTTCACAAGCATGGGCGCATTCACATGTGTCTACTTCCACTTGAGGGCACATTTGAGAGGTGGAGGAGGAAAATTTTACACTTCGAAACTTTTCCCCAAGTCTCATCTTCTTTAGGGTGCATTTAGGGGGGTGAGGAGGAATTTCTCACGCCTTAGAAATTTCTTTTACCCTCTCCATGACTTGGGCGCATATGAGGCCCCTTGCTTCCTTTTCCCACGCCTTAGAAGATTTTGCCATGTCTTCAATCCTTGTGGGCGCATACAAGGTAGGGAGGAGGAGCTTTCGTGCCTTAGAAAAAATTTCAACATCCTTGTAGCCTTGGGTGCATTTGAGGTAGGGAGGAGGAACTTGCAAACACTTAGATATTTTTCCCAAGTCTCCTCTTCATGAGGGCACATTTAGGGGTGTGAGGAGGAACTTTCCAATGCCTTAGAATTTTTTTAAACGCCACGCTTCCTCCATGCCTTGGGCGCATTTCACCTCTCCTCATGCCAGTTTCAACTTATAGACTTAGAAATTTTCAACGCCCCCAGCTACCTCTTGCCATCTATTTTTAGTAAATTTTGAAGATGTGTGACTCTTCGTGGCTTTTCACCTGTTTTGAACCTGGAGTTGGCATGATGTGTTCCCTGTGGCCTGGCTACCCTGTTTATACCTGTTGCCCAAGCTCAACTACTATTTTTAGCCCTCCTGCTATTACCTGACTTCTGCAACTCTGTTTGATCTGGAATTTGCTCCACGTGATCTTGATGACTACCTGTTCACACTTACCTCTGGCATGGCCCTACTATTTTTAGCCATGAAATGACTTACTAAAAATAGTAAGTACTCGGATTGCATTCAAATTTCGCCAGTAGGCTGCCTGAAAGATGTTGATCATGATGGTGTACTTCAATTTGACAGCTTCTTGAATTTCACCCCCTATTTTAGGCATAAAAGTAGGAAACCCTAATTTGATTTGCATGTGCCTCAAATGACCTTCGTTTGACTTGATTCCTGTTACATGTTGTTTTGCTTGTGATACTGAAGTGTCAAGGAGCTGCTTAGAGCGTGCCTACTAAAAATAGTAAGCGCCTGAAAAGTGATCAACCGATTGTCGGATGAGCTTGCATGTCACAATGCCTGAGAGATCTCAAAAAACCCAGAAAAACCTAGAAAACTGGTCCGCATGCGAGCACTGGCTAAAAATAGTAAGTTCCTGAAAAATGACCAACTTTGCTTGCATGTCATGTTGTTGCGAAGCTCTCGAAAAACCCATAAGGAATATCTTGACATGCATCGATAAATTCTACATGCAAACCCTAAAAATAGCCTTTGAAGCCAGAATCACTGAAAGTCATCATCTTGGCTTGCATGTTATATCATCGCGGCGGTCTTGAAAAACCCAGAAAGGTACCCTAGACATGCATTGAAAAACCCACACGCAAACCCTAAAAATGGCTCCTGAAGCCAGAATTGCCAAAAAATAGCAAGTTGTCCAAACCTGTTCAAATTTTGCGTGCAAGTACCTTGAAGTACCCTGGATGTGGTGGAGCAATTGGAATTCCAAAATCCTGAGGAAAAGACCCCAAATTGAGGACTTACTAAAAATAGTAAGTTGTCTGAATTCAATTAAAATTTGATGGGATCTTGCCGGAAGCTTTCTGATCATAGTGCCATTCTTGGATTTCAATTTGACAACTCAATTTGACCTCAAACCAGCTTGAAGAATAAAAACCCTAATTTCACAGACTTAGCTAGAATTTCCAACTTAGGTCAAACCCGAAGGCATCCCCGGAAGGACAGAAGAGAGAGAGAGAGAGAGAGAGAGAGAGAGAGAGAGAGAGAACGAAAGCCAAAAGACCAAAATGGAGCAAAAATTAGGGTTTACCCATTTTGAATGGGGTGATGTGTGAAAAGGTCACAACAAATCTGTGAGAGATGTACCGTTTGTTGTATTAGAAGCACAAAGTCTTCTAAATACAGCAATTCCACGAACAACATGAACAATTACAAGCACAAAGTCCTGTAGATCATCCAACAATAGTTAACCAAACATAAACGTAAATTCAAATAAAGAATGTAACACAAATTTTACATAAATTTATTCGAAGCCCTTCAAATCTCATCTACTAATCACCACCAATCTTATTCAAACCATAAGAAAATTGATTCCAACACAAAGTCTGTTGTGCAGCTTCCTTCTTTATTGATCAGATTTAGATTCACAAAATTGAACACAAAGTCTCAATGTTTGTTTCACAAAAGGGCAGCACTTCGTTGCAAAATACTAAAGGTCCAGATTACAATAGGAATCCCTCTTATTTATAATAGGGAGGGAAGAGCAAATCTAGGAAATCAATTGAGTAAAATTAGGAAAGTTAGGTGAGCTAAATTAGGAAAATCTCACCTAACTTTGACTAAGTCAAAATGTAATCCATCTCTGTGAAACTACATCTCAGATTTTCAATGTAATTACATTTGCCAGAAAAACATTTAAGATGTCAAAAACTATATACAAGATGCATAAAGGGAAGCATCAAAAATTTCAACACTGGAGATCAAGAGTCTTCATGGTTCCTTGCTTTGGGCACGGAAGTCTTCATACTTCTTCTTGGTCTCTTGTATGAACTTATCATTTGGGCCGATTGTGTAATCTACAAGGGTGTGAATTCTTGTGATTGACCTTCGGATGGATGAATGGATTTTCTTGCACCTGTGAAGATGCGTATTGAGATTATCAATGGTCAGCCATATATCACAAATGACATGTATGGAGGCTTTGGAATATCTGGCATCCTCCACTTGTTGCATGACGGCTTCTTTGTAGATATTGGAAAGTTCACTGGCCGGAAGGAAAATTTGGTTTTCTTCAAGAAGCTTGCTCGACAACTCCTTGATTCCCTTCTACAGGATAGCACGATGTCCTTCGACATCTTCTTGAA
Source organism: Sequoiadendron giganteum (assembly GCA_007115665.2). Lineage (NCBI taxonomy): Eukaryota > Viridiplantae > Streptophyta > Pinopsida > Cupressales > Cupressaceae > Sequoiadendron > Sequoiadendron giganteum. Next base: position 155,681,310 of record CM021107.1, on the reverse strand, counting down.
CATGGTGAAGATCTTCGATAAGAGATTTGATTACATTGATGCGGTGCTTGAGTGATTCTCTTACCTCTATATATTTTTCCTTGTCGGGAATTACCTCAACTTGCACCAATTTACTGAGCTTTGCCTATTTCATTTGTGACCAAAATGATAGGTACTCTTCCATCTCTTTTTGCTCTTGAGTAAGAGCACTTTCCTCCTTATCAAGCTCTGATTTGAGCTTAGCTATTTGTGTGGCCTTCTCATCTTCAATAACTATTACCTGTGATCCATCTTGTATTAATTCATCGATCAAATCATACAATCCTTTACCTGTGATCCATCTTGTATTAATTCATCAATCAAATCATACAATCCTTTACCTTTGGAGGCAAACTTTTCTGCCTTTTGTACTGCTGGTTCTTCCAGGTTTTCAATAGCAATGGGTTGGATATTTCTTGAAGAGTTTGCGAGTCTCCTCAAAATAGTTGCATATTGTTCGGCCTTTTGTTTGTACATGTCTTGAGCTTGCTCCATTTTGTCAAGCCTTCCTGCCAACGCATCCAAAACTACTTGTGCATCTTCCTTTGCACTTTCATTTGTGACCTTGCCAAGCTGGACTCTTGTTACAGTGTAATCCTCCATATTCACATCTCCTTCCTCTTGAGGCAATATGCCAATCTCTACATATTTTTGACCAGATTTGTCAACATGGAGTCTGGAATGTACCTTTGTCTTTTTCTTCCCCTTGGCTTTTAGAGGGGCTATCTCTTCAAGATCGAGATCCTCTGGAGAGATCATCTGCTTTTTCCTCTTCAATACTTGAGATACCAACCAAGGGGGAATGCAAGAAGTATGAGCTTCTTGGCTAACTATCAACTCTTTTGTCACAGCTGCTTCTGTTGAAATGACTAGTATAGTGACAATTGGAGTAGTGTTTGTCATGACTGCACTAGTAGATTGCACACCAAGTTGACCATGTAAGGATTCCTACATGAACCTATTGAATTCAGCCTCATAAGTGATGTCATAGGAGGGAGATGACGAGCTGGGAATGGATGATGGAGAACTTGTCAAAATATCAACCGTTTGTGTATTCAAAACTCATGGAGTAGTATCAAGTACGGTTGATGTTGCAGGAGGAATGGATAAGTCCACTGCATGTATGGTTGATGTAGGAAGAGGGGGTGGAGGAGTGTTAGGATTAGGAGGCGTGTAAGGAATATTTAAAGTCATGGGTGATGACATTTGAAATAGATCTTCAACAACATTATCATGTGGAAAAAGGGTTTGTTCTTCGTCATGCCCAAGTTCCTGTTTATCACCTTCTTGTCCTTCAGACTCTTTGAAATATTCTCTCTCAATTTTTTGATTTTTGAACCAAACTTTTACAATAGAATCAGTCATCTGTTAAGGTTAGCATAACCAAAACGTACATTAAAGAACTCTAACCAAGAATGCGCCCTAAAACCACTTAAGGAGGAGGGGCGAGCATATGGTCAGAGGATCCCTAGGATCTACTGAATCAACAAGTACAAGATTCTATTGAAAGAGAAATATTAAACTCGACACCAAGGATGTGCACTCAAGATCCCTTTGCAAGCGAGGTGCTAACATATGGTGGAGTACTACTGCTGAATTGAAATAACAAGGCGGATAACCAGCCAATGAACTTTCCACTCTACCACCAAACATTGGGGGGAAAAGATTACAACATTAAACTTCTTCTGTTGCGGCAGGCATCCACTGAAACGTGAGAATTCTCCACTTGAAGTGGGTATGAAATGGGTTACAACAGATTTTCCTCACTGACGGTAAACCATCCAAGGGTGCTAGTGTGAAATTAATTAAATAGAGCAGCAATAATAAAACCGAAAACAGTACTACTATTAGCAGTTTGTACAGAAGGCTGCAATTTTACAATGCCAATTTCACCAATATTCAAGCACCTTGTCATACATTATCTCTCTATCAAAATATAACGAGAAAAGAAGAAGAAAGATAGAAAACAGCAATTGTTTTTAATTCTGATCAGCGAACTGTAATTCTGGAAATGTATATCAACAACTACAGAAAATTCGTAAATTGCTCACAACTCAATCAAAGTACCTCCGATGTGCGTGAAATCGAAGCATAGATCATTTGGGAGGTAGGCGCCCCTATTGAAACACGGAAAACAGCTCCAAACACCTGCAACTATTAATGGCACACTTCCCAATGCAATGATGAATGGTACGACCCTTGAGAGGGGCGATTTTCATTATAAAAATGCACACTTCAAATTAAAATCCGAAATTGCTTGGAGATGGTCGCCTAGACCTTAGAAATCTTATTATCAAATGCCCAGAACAATACAAAATTCATACATTCAACCATGAGCAAAAATAACATTCAGTTGCATGCAAACAACAACTGTAAAACTAGAAAATACATTAAATTTTCACCTTGAAACACAATCTGCTAGTCTGGATGAGAAGCAGCAATAATTCAACTAGGTGTTGTCTTGCAAACACGAAATTGAAGGAAGAACTAGGAGGTCAGCATTCCTCGAAGTAGAAAATGATAAATCATTTTGACAGCATAACTTTAGCAAAATAATGGATGATTTAATGCTGGAGCCAAGGCTTACTTTTAAAATAAGACAGGAAACTGTTCAAGTCCCCCAAGAAGGTACGCCAATAGCCAAGTCTTCAAATTTCCAAAAAGAAAATGACTCTTCAAAAGTACGCCCCCACTTTGAGATAATGGAAAATTAATATTAAAACCTTTCAACTCCTTCATGTGGCGCCACCCTTAAAAGTCCCCTTTTTAACATAACTTAAGTTCATTCCTTAGGCCAAAAGGTTAATTGCAAATTAGAACCAACTGCTCAATTAATGAAGAAAACCATTAGACTAATATTTCCATAAGGCCAAGGCTTAATACTGAAAACTGTTTTCAAAGGCGTGATGAACTGAAGGCTGACAACTGCTAACTGCCAAGAATAGTATTTACTATAAATAATAAATAATGAGGAATGAACACAATCCTTCCAAAACTGGAACCCTTTGAAACACCTCAACGAGCCTACAGGATCCCGGAATAGGCTAATGAGCCACTGACAAGATTACTACCAAAAGGGGAACATTACACTCTTGTTCACCTTCTTGACCTTCAAACTTTTGTTCACGTGGGGAATCTTCTTCCTCATTAGAGTCTTTTTCTTGAGAATCTTCTTCTTCAACAGATTCTTCACTTGAATTTTCTTCTTCTTCAGAATCCATCTCTTCAAAAACGGGCCCTTTTTCTTTTGAGTGAGATGTTTTAGATTGTGTGGCTTCGTCATCTTGAACTACCTATGTATCCTTCTTGCCAACAGTGAACTTTATTCTATGGCCTCTTCGAGAAGAAGAGGGAATAGTCGCTTGCTTATCTTTCGTGTGGAGTTCCTGTTGCTGGTTGACTTCTGCTCTGGGTATTTCTCCTTCTGACTCTGTCTTGAAGGCTTTCATTTGGAAACCATGTTTGTGTAACCACTCTGCAATGTTAGGCAATATGGGAGCAAGCCTTTCCTTGATGGAGACACATTCCTTCTTCGACCACTGTACTGCAGGCAAGGGTTTCCTAGAAATCTCGTCTTCATCATAGGCAGCATTCTTAATGTCACCAAGGTTTGTGAAACCCTCTGGTAGATCAGCAACACCAAGATCCCTGATCTGTTGTACGGTTATCCTGCAATAATCCATTTTGCGGATAGCCTCTTCATCTTTGCAATCAGCCCAGACGTCTTCAAAGCAGTATTTGTGGTTGTGATCCTTTTTCAACTTCTTTTTTACATTCCGGAAATCAAAGTCAAATCTCAATTTATAGGTCCTTATTGTCATGAACTGCATTTTTGCATAGACTGATTTGGCTTTTTGCACACTCTTGATGGTATATCTACCAATCGTCAGTGGAAACTTGAATCCCGGTTTGTGGATCCTCATTCGTTCTTTGTGAACTGAAATTAGTTGTCTGCATAACTCCATGAGTACCCACTTATCTGAGGGATATTTGGGCAACATATAAGGGCACCCAGTGTAGCATCCTACCCTCATGTAAGTGAAAGTTGGAAATTGTAGGAATATGCACTCGACCTTGCTTACCACTTTATAGGCCTCATCTGACACTCTCTTCTTTTCGAGAGTTGGATCAAAATTGTATAACAGAGGTGCAAAGAAGGCAACGAAGACCCTTCTAAAATGGTGAAGACTCTCCTTCAACTCCAATTGATACAAATACTTGTACACTGGTTCAAAGTGTCGCTTCCCTTTTGTGGAAAGTCCTGGGAATTGTCTCATCACGGCTGCAGCATAAACCGAATAAGAAGTGATATAGAACTTCAAAGTGGTTGGTACATTGATCAACTGCTCATGGATCTCATCACTGATTTGAGTTCCCTAGTCAATATGAGCCTTCTTTCTCCGTATGATCTGAATGTATTCATACATTCATTCATGAAAATGAGACGATTCTGGTAAGCCTTTGACCCTGCTCAAGAGAGTGATCATGTCCCTGACATCCTCTATGAAGTCACTTCGTGGAAGTCCTTTCGGCCATCTTGAGATAGTATGCCTGGGTTCTTTCAACCACTAACTATTTATCAAGTTCTTAGCCTTACTGGGATCTAAGTCATAGACTTCCTGTGTCTGCTGAATAGATATCTCTATGTATTGTTCCATGTGTGGAACTCTGAAAACAATATCAAAGAACTCAGGATCAAGTCTCATAATCACTTGTCCAGAGGAGTCTATCACACTTCTGCTTTCCCTGATGTAATGGGATGCAACTTGGAGGATGAATTTTGTATTGTGTGCAGAAGTCGGGAATGTCAACACCAAATGTAGATTACAATGTATAATGGCTCTTAGGGAGTCTTCAAGAGGCTTTTGCTAGGCCCTTTTCATGAAGTCTTCAAGGTCCTGATGACCGTCCTTGGTGTCCTTTGTTTCATCTACCTTGGAGATCACAACTGTAGGTGGGAAAACACCTTGATACTTATATTTCATCTTGCGTTCTTTTTTGGAAGGCAATGGAGGCTTCTTGGCTGTCATCTAGAAGCAACTAGATCAAAGATGTCACCTCGAAGATCACTTGACGATATCTGGAAAGAAACTGTAAGGATGGTGAATCAACAGGCGTTAGCAGAAAAAGGAACATTGGGAAGCGTGATACGAGCAAACGATGTTGAGCATGCATGAAAAGAGCAAATAGGCACGAAAAACGATGCGAGAGCGAAAAAAGGGGGTCCGAAGCGAAAACGGAGCGGTTTGAAAACGTTTAAGGCAAAAACTACCAAATGTGTAGGAGCGCTGAAAAATCAGCGCTCTTACACTTAGGGAGCGCTCTTACACTTAGGGAGATGTTTTCAGGTGTAAGGGCGCTGAAAATTGTGAAATGTGTCAAGGCACCCTTACATGTCTTTCATGTAAAATTGTGAAATGTGTCAAGGTGCTGAAAATCAATGCTCTGACACTTTGTCTCACACTTAGAAAAATTGGTGAAGTGCAATGGCGGGTTTATTCAACGCTCTGGCACATTTGGGTGATTGAGCTCCATGTAGGAGCGATGATTTTCATCGCTCTTACACTTGACTTGGAGTTGGTAAAAAATGTTGTATGTAGCAGTGTATAAAAACAACGCTTTAGCATCTGGAGAGAGTAAGGCTTGAACAAGGATGAAACCTTACATTTTGGCGAATGCATGGATGAAAAATTTCACCGCTCGGGCATGAGACATTTGAAAAATCAAAAGACAAACATAAAAGGCGAAGTAAAGGTTTAAGGAAAACACCTAGGGCACGAAAGAAAAAATAAAAAGTGCAAGGAGAAAAAGAAAAATCACAGCGTGACATAGAGACATTGCGAAATGAAAATGGTGCGTGAAGAAATTTAGTTTAAACACAAACACTTAGAGAAGATCGAAATGACAGTTGCAAAGCTGCTTCCTCTCTACAAACGAAAGGAAAGAAGAAAACATGGTGAAACAAATAACAACATACCTGCAAAAACACAAAACCCTAGCTCGAGCTTGAGAGGGATTCTTCAACACACGCGCTTTCAAGAGATGGAAATCGCTCACCATGATGAGGAGGGAGGAATGGCGAAATAAAATGGAGTTAGGTCAATCTAAAAAAACTTAAAAGTCACTTAAAAAGTGTCATCAATGAACTTAAGTCGCGCATCAATTAAGGCACTTTAACTGGCGCAACTAGGAAAAGTGCACTGGAGTTCAAAATCACCGCTCAAGTATTATTTGACTAAGTATAGAGGAAAAGTGCACAAGTGCTAAAAATCGGCGCTTGTGCACCAAAAAATGACTTAAGAAAAATGCACAAGCGCTGATTTTTAGCGCTTGTGCACTTGACACTTAGAAAAAATTTCATCAATATGTAGGAGCGTTGTTTTTTAGCACTCCTACACTTTTCACAATTTTGACTAAGTATCGACATCTAGACCTCGTGAAGATATTCATTTTGAAGGTCTTCGATACACGAACGCAAAGGAACGCTCAAACGGACTGTTTGAGACTTTGGAACGCACTTCAAAGTGGATTGAAATTTGCCTCGTTTTGCGTGCTTGAACATCACGAACCTATGAAACAAACAAGTTTCGTATGGGGGTTATTCGTGGATCGAGTGCTACTAGATTCCATGATAACACAAATCAAAGGAGGTGAATGGTACAGGCTTAAAAAAGTTGACAGCGCAAAATAAGGCCCTAGGTGCAAAGCTTGTTTGGTGTATCTACGCCAACCAGGATCTTAAATGGGTCAAACTGTTGAGAGCAAAGTATTTGGAGGATGGGGAAACAAGCATTTTCATAGCTAATTCACTCCCTAAAGGTTCCTGAATCTGGAATTTCATCTACGATTGTAGAGATCTTGTTGCTAACTACATCACTTGGGAAATTAGAGATGGTCGAACGGCTTTATTCTGGGAAGACTCCTAGGGGGGCTACTAGAAGTTGATCGCCAAAGAGGAACTTGGGCACGTTAGGCTTGTCACCATGCAAGTCTAGGGGACTCATGTAAGGGATTACATGAGGTGTTCATTTTCTAACAGTTTCTTGGATTTCAAATGGAAAGATGTGAGAACTCTTGGCATTAGTAACAAGTTGGCTACCACTTTTGAAGAAGCCTTGAGATCAAGAACGGTGTGTTTGAGGCACAGGAATGACAAATTGCGATGGTAGGGTTCTCCTTCAGGTCATTACAACGCTTGGGATGGTTACAAAATCCTAACAAACCTCCAATGTGTTGAGTTAGAGCTCCCTCGAGATTTATGTTGGCATAACAATTGCCTTCCCAAGGTAGGGATTTTCGCTTGGGCGGCTATGCAAGGAAGGGTATTAATTGTTGATAGATTTAAGAGACTGGGATACAATGGCCCTTCTTGGTGTGTCCATTGCAAGAAGGCGGAAGAATCTGGGGACCATCTATTTCTACACTGTCCCTTCTCAAGTTGTTGGAACTAGTTATGTGCAAAATTACAGTGGTATTCAACTCCCTCGAGGAATATTCTAAGTATGTTTAAAGTGTGGCCGTTAGTTAACAAGAATGCCATATATGCTTGTCTTTGGAGAATTTGTTCATCAATTCTCACTTGGGAAATTTGGAAAGAACGGAATCACAAAATCTTTCAAGATATCGAAATGTCCCTACCCTCCTTTCTCAACAAGGTTGAGGCATCAATCATGGAAGTGGCAAATTCAAGAACTGATGATCCTAGGCGGAAAAAGGTAAACTTCACATGTTGGGACGCCATAATGAGGCATAACTGGAATGGTTTAAGAGTTCCTCCCTATGTTGGTGAAGGTGGAGAGACAACCCAAAATGAAAGAAAGAATGTGAAATGGCAACCCTCAGATTTTGGTTGGTTTAAAGTAAACATCGATGGGGCCTCTTGCGGGAATCCTGGAAGATCAGGAGCAGGATGCATCATAAGAGATTGGAGCGGTAAGGTGATCAGTAAACTTGCAGTGCCTCTCCCCATTGGCACCAACAACGCGGCCGAACTACAGGCTGCATTCCATGGCATCAAACTATGTGCAAAATTGAAGCTTGATAATATAGTGGTTGAAGGTGACTCTACTGTCATTATCAATGCTCTTAGAGTAGGTCGACTATTAATTGGAAGTTGGACGCCATCTTGGAGAAGACATTAGATCTTCTCAAGGGATTCCAAAGGTATTCGGTGAATCACATCCTTCGTGAAGGGAATTTGGAAGTTGACATTCTCTCTAATCTGGGTGCAGATGGATAGTGGATCAAAGAGGTTGATGGAGTGGCATGACTGGTATTTTGTGGGTGGATGGGTTGGTGCCTCTCCAAACACTTTGTTGTGGAGAGGCCGTTGACGTGGCATTTGACAGATGGAAAAGGTAATGTCTTGGTGGCTGCTTGTCCAGATTGTCATCATGATTCTTTGTGCCAAGGTAAGTGTCATAAGTGAGACAATGTTTTAATGCGTGCTCTAAATCTCAACATACGATGGGAAGATGGTGGCAATCTATTTAATAATGCATGGTGTACTATCTGTAGCTTGTGCGATGGAAATCAATCATTTCCTCAAGAAACCCGAAGAAAGGTTTAGTTAAAAATCATTCATTTATGCTCATTCCCTCATGGCTATGTTTAGTATCCATGTCTCTGCAAGCGAAATGGCGTGTGATGGTAGAGATACTCCAGTGCAATTGCTAAGCTCCAAAAGGCAAATGGCCTTTCTTGGCTCAGTGACGTCTCTGAGGCTTAAACGCATGATTCTTCACCCTAATTTTCTCATCCTCTCAACGACTAAGTTCTTGGTTGGGAAGGGATTTTTGGAAGGTGGTGAGGGTTATCGGTTGGATTCTTACATTTCCTCCCGAGTTTTGGCTAGTTTGTTGGATGTGGGTGTGGTGAAAATGAAGGCGAAGGTAATCATGATTAAGCTGTTCAAAAAGGACTTATTGGTCAGTTTGGATGAAACCCTAGTGGCACCATCTTTGGGTGTTGGCTGCCCTCGTCCACGGGATTTGGGTTTGCATGAAGTCTATGGGGCAACAATGAAATTTTATCCTTTCCTTTTGGATATCCTTGGTGCGGATCTCTTTGCTCATTGCAGGTTGACAGAGGCGGCCGTGGATTTCCTCAAGCTCAGGTTCGACATCACATTGACGAGGAATGCGAATTGGCACTACGAATTCTGAGACTTTGCTCAGCAAAATTTGTGGTAAAGGGGGCTCTTCTAGAAATTGTGGTCTTGGGTTTAGTATTTGTTGGGGTTACAGATAGTCACAAAAATGATATGCATCACTCTACCTGCTTTTGACATAGTCCAGGCAAAATTTTGTATAATATCTGGGGTTTCTGTAATTGGGTTGGTCTGGGTCAGTTTGTAGTTGTGGTTTGGTGGTGTTCGGCCTTGGTGTTGTCCTAGCTTTGGTCTAGTTGCCCTGTTTGATACATATCGGCCTTGGCAATAAGTTGATATTTTATGCCTTGGGTAAATTTTGTAAACTTTCATATATTATCAATAGAAATCTTACCTTTATCAAAAAAAAAATCAATTGAAATATAATTTAAAGAGGGGCCCTTGGATGTAATTTAAAATTATTTGAAAATACTTGGAGGGAAAAAGAAAAAGAAATAGAGAGCCCAAGGTAAAGTACCTATAAAAGAAAAGTCAAGGCTCGTTATTCATCATCCATTGTTATTTATCAATTTTATCATTTTTGTATTCAAATTTTAAATTTGCATTCAAGGACAAAAACCTTTGGTTGGCAATTGTTGGAGCAGCCCAGATCTGCTTGAAAACTCAAAACAATCCACAAATAAGCATATGCAAAAGGTGAAAAGATCATAAGTATGTGATATGTTGTAAAATGTACAAATGAGCTTTGCTTATAAAGACAAGGATGAAGAGGTGAGAAGGTGAGAAGGTAGGATTCAAACTCTGACTACCCCTCCAAGTATAAAGTAAATGTAGGACTCTATGGACAAGTGTTGGGACACTTGGTGGTCTACATGAGGTGAGACAAAAGTCTAGATAACCTCTAAGTGAGCTTAAATGTAATGTGAATAGGACTCTACTAAGAAAGCTAAAAGCTAACTAGTTTGATAATACATCTTTTTACACTAACAGCAATTTCTCGAGACCAAAAACCCTCGTGTCCAAGTTTGGCAATTCTACACAAGGATTACAATTGTGCTTTAGTTGGAGATCGATTTGTATTTGCAAACAAATTGTCTATTTCAGCAACATTATTGAGATTTTGAATCTATTCCTATTTTGTTGGTTTCAATTTTCTGTTATAAAAAGATTTATCAGTATTACCATTTATTTGTGCAAGATTTCAATATCATTTTGCTAGATCTACTATTTTTTTATTATTATCTGCAGAAGTAATTTGTGAGAGATTTTAATGTTATCTGGCAACTAAGATTAATATTGTTTATATCATAGTATTTTGCCAGATCTTACTAATTAATATTATTTTCTGAATATTGTTATGGATCGCAGCCTTAAACCTTAATAAGCTGCAGCTGCCATACATATGGTGGGGTCTGCCATTGGAAAGTCCAAGGTATCTACTTAGGACATTGTTGCAGCAGTTTTCAAAGCCACAATATCTGCATTCATGTTAACTATTATTCAGATCACTATCTGCTACCAAGACATTTTACCTTTACTTATTCCCTTCGCCAATTTGGGCACAACAGTAGGGAATTAATTATTTATATTGGATCTGTTGTACCCAAAATTAATTTTTTTGCTTAGGAATTTCAAAGAAATGAATCAAAATCTTGTTAAAATTGTCAAAAAAGGTCAAATTGGGGAATTGCATGTCTTGCATGAGGGTCAAAAACTCAAAATTTTCAAAATTTGACAATCTACGTCTGCTCAAAGTGGTCAAAGCTACAAAACCCAGATTTCAGTTTTTCAGCCCTAAATTATAGGAAATTTTTCTATTTTTAGAAACTTTCTAAAAAAATTATATTTTTAGAAACTCTCTAAAAATAGAAATTTTTTTGGGTTTCTTTTGAAATGGATGCTGGCAAAATTTTCTAAAAATCGAAAGTTTGGCTTCTAGGGTTCAAACTGATGTTGATTGGCTCAAAATACTTCCTCATCAAGTTGGTCCAGTCAAAATCACAAAAAGATTAGTTTTGCCCTAGTGTGTCTATTCTGCTTTTTCAGGAGCTCCAAGGCCATCAATGGAGGTCACTCAACTACCAGGTGTCAGATTCAAACATTCAAGCGCTATACAAACCAAGAAACTACAACAGATGATCGAAGGACAAAGAATGGAGAATGAAAATTGAAGAATCTTGAAAAATGCAAAATTTTGACTAAGTCTAGAAAGTTCAGGAACCCCAACTCAGTCTAGGCGCCCAAGATTCTTTGCCTTAGATTATTTTTCATCCCGATAATCAAAGCATTGGTGAGCACGAGGAATGAAGGGAAAAGTGAAAATTGCAAAATAAAAACTATCTCTAGCAAGTATAGGTGCCCCAGGTAGTCGAGGGCGCCCATGATTTCAAGGCACCAAATGTCAGAGTTAGGGTTTTTGCCTCTATACCATTGTTGCTCAAAATCCTCCCAGCTTCATAGTGGATCCATTAGCACGTCCATCAGATCAACCAATCAACCAGAATCTTAGATCGATCGAAGGATTCTTGACGAAGTTGCAAAATGCAAACCATGAAAATATCAAAAAATAAACTAACTCTAGAAACTTTGGGCGCCCAAGGTAGCCAGGGGCACCTAGGGTTTTGAGCCACCTAATGCAATGATTAGGGTTTGCAAATGTGACCATTGTTTCCAGAATTTTGTCAGTTATCCAGTGATGTCTCACCTTGATCGTTGGATTTGTCTATAACCAGCAATTGTAGATCAAACAGAGGACATAGAATGGAAGATCAAAGCCTTAAGGTTGAAAATCAAGGAAAAATGACTAAGTCTGGTTTTGATGGATGCCCCAGGTAGCCAGGGGCGCCCAAGGATTTGAGTGCTTAAAAGATAAAATTAGGGTTTGCAGTCCCCAACATCTCTTCTTCAGATTCAGTCCAGCTCTGCAATGGATTCAATGGCGAGCTCATCATATTTGTTTATCATTAGATATCACAGAATGATCAGAGGGGTAAAATTGTGCAGAATGAAGAAAGTCAAAAGCAAAGATGAAAATTCCCAAAAATTGACTAACTTTGGAGGAGTTGGGCACCCCAGTTAGTTAGGGGCGCCCAAACATTTGAAGCCTCAGATTCAGATTTTAGGGTGTTGCCTCTCCACAAAGATCTTCTCAGATTTAGACAAGCTACGCGCCAAAAAAGTCAGCCAAATCATCAGATCTCTTGAACTCTCGAAATTATAGATTCATCTGAAGGATAGAAACAGTGTTGAAACTCAAAGAACATAAAATGGCTAACACCGGTTTTGATGGGCACCCCAATAGGAGATACATGCCCAGCTTTTCAGAAGATCAATAGGGTTTGAGCTCCCAGACAATGTTGTTCAAAATCTTCTCAGCTCCACAGTAGATCCATCGGCACAGGAATCTAGTCAACCAGTCATTCGGAATTAAAGATTGAATAGAGGAGTCTCAACCAAGAAGCAAAATGCAAATCATGAAAATCATCAGAAATATTCTAAGTATGAAAATTTTGGGTGCCCCAGGGAGAGATAGGCGCCTAGGGTTTTGAAGCACCAAATCCAACAGTTAGGGTTTGCAGATATGCTCGATCTCTTCAAAATCTTGCCAAGTTCGCAGTGAATATCTTGGCATACTCATCAGATTTGTCAACTGTCGGAAAATTCAGATCAAACAGAGGTCATAACATGAGGTTCTCAAGCTTCAAGGTGGAAACAGAGTAAAAAAATGGCCAAGTCTGGAATCTTGGGTGCCGTAGAGAGAGATAGACGCCCAAACTTTTGAGGCATCAAACAAGTGAATTTGCAGTCACAGCCTCCAACTTGACTTCTTCAAACTTGAAGTAGCTCTTCAACACAACTGTCAGCAAGTCCATCAGAGTAGGCAGTCAGTTGATATCGAAGTCGGAGCTGAGTGATAAAGTCAAAGGCAAAATGAAGATTTCAAGAAATTTCTAAGTCTGCAAACATAGGTGCCCCAAAAGGAGATAGGCACCCAAGTTTTTTATCTCCTAAACTCAGCTTTCAGAGGATGCAACTCCCAAGAGACCCCTCTCAAAATCCTCCAAGCTATCTGACAAGTCCAACCACCAGGCAATTAGAGCTCCGCATTATCAAGAAACAAGAATCCTTCAGAAAATCAAAAAGCAAGTGCAAAAGTTGAAAATCATCAAAAAGAAACTAACTCTAGAATTCCAGGTGCCCCAAGTAGCCAAGGGCGCCCAAACTTTTGAGGGCCTAAAATTTGTTTTCAAAAGAAATCATCTCTAGAAGACCCCTCTTAGAATTCATCAAGGTATCCAACAAATTTGACAGTCAGTCAATCGAGACAGTATAGCTCCTGGATTCGCGAAATCATCTGAAGGTGAGAAAATAGTGTTGAAAATCAAAGAACATAAAAACAGCTACACTGGTTTAGCTAGGCGCCCCAAAGAGAGATAGGCGCCCATGATTTTGAGGGCTCAGATGAAGTTTTTATCAAAAGTTGCCTCGAGACAAACTTCATTAGATTCACTCACGCTCCGTGATGGATCATTCAGCTAGTTCGCAGCATCAACCCAACACTCAGAAATCAAGATTGAACAGAGGTTAAAAATCAAGAAAAAGTTCAAAGAAATTTGACTAAGTCTACTAGAGAAAAGTGCCCCATGCTAAGGAGGACGCCCAAGGCTCAATGCCTTAGAAAAAATTTCATAGTTCATCATTCGAAAAGTGTCTACATTCGACGAACGTACTCAAGATTTGTTTCAAGGAGTTTTAAAACTGGAGAATTAAAGCAGTTTTTATCATAAAAACCTATTTAAGAGAGCTTTTGTCTTCCATTATTCATTTTTGCAAGTTGGCATCCAAAGCAAGAAGATTTTCTCTTTTCTCTCAATGAAGATTTGAAGACCCAAACAACATGCTTTTTCGGTGTTCTTCGTGTTTTCGAGATCAGTGAGCAAGGAGGAACGCTTTTTCATACTCCGAACTTCTAAGGCATTGCTTTTTCAAAACAGCCACTCAGCTTTTTCCATTTCTAATCACATGGGTTTCTTCGCTTTTTCATCCTCTTGAACATTGAGAAATTTTTCCCTCTTGTCCCAGCTTTTTTGGAGAAATTACTTTTTCAAGGCAGATCGGCATTCTATTTTCAGAAGCACTCTCCACTTGAAATCAAGAAACAAATCAGCTTTTTGGCGGATGTTGTTGGGATTTAAAGCAACAGTGAATTTGAAGTTTTCTTCCATCTTTCTTTCCATTCTTATCTTGCGCTTTCTTTCTATTCTTGTCTTAATTCTTATCCATTCTTTGAAGAAGGAAATCAAAATGTAATAGTTGTCACTTTCCTTGTTTTTAGGTTTTCATAGGTTGTTAGATGTTTATCTTGTTTTAGGTTTAGAAATAAAGCTTGCATGTTGGCAAGTCTTGGTTGTAAAAGCAAGGAGATTTTAGGGTTCCCTACTGTTAAATGAAATAGCTACAATCAGATATAAATTGCTAATACCAAGTATATTTACTTGATGAATATTAAATGAATATAAATGGTATATATATTCAATTGCATATATATAGGTCTAAACATCCTTAATGATTCTTAAATAAACCGATTAACATTTCAGTTGTCTTAGTTAAGACAAAGGGGCTCTATGATAAAAGACACGTCCCACTCATGGGACGTGTCTCACAATCTATATACATATGGTGAATTCGATTCTCAAAATCAAACATTGAAATCATAAATTGTTTGCTCTTGTTGATTAGAATTAATAGAGAGAGAAATCTAAAGAAATGTAATTGTCATCAACATGGTATCAGAGTGTGGTTCTTCAGATTTTATTTAGCATCGTCAAGTATTTGATAAGGGGCAGATCTTCGAATTCCTTAAAGAAGGACCGCATCCAGCCTGAAGCATCAATGCAGGAAAATTGGAGGAGTTATCACGCTTTGTGGCCGCACCTTTGGCTCTGGCCACAATCCTACGTTACCCGCACATGATATGGCGCACAAACAAGCACATGGAAATTCGCGGGAGAGAGACTCTACCAGCGCCTGGAGATACTTCGTCGGAACAAGAACCTTGGCACGCATTCAATTAGTCGGAGTTGTCTGAAGCTACAAATTGATCGAAGTACTTCAGGGAGTCGAGTAACAAGTCAAGGTGATCATCTGTAGAGGCGACAACACTCTCGGGATTCTATCTTGGCATATCTCAGTTGAAAATGACACACTTCTCCACTGCCGAACATTGCAAACTGACGATATCTATTGTTTAGGCATTATAGTGCTGCCTCAATGTCGCGGGAATGCAATGCGATGTTGAGGGTGGTGCGGGTGGCAAGAGCCGAAGGCTACGTAGCTGCCAGCAAAGAGATTTCCCCCGGGTCGTGAGTGTCTCCTTCAATGATCGGGCTCCCCAAACTCTTAACATAAATCAATCTAATTGATGATCACCTTCCTATGTATGATCTGTGAGCAAGAGCATGGGAATGGCAGAGTAGTGATTGAGTGATTCGAGTGAAGAATCGAAGACAAGTGATTGATTAGCTTTGGGCGCCAAACACACATAAATTTAATTGTTATTTTTAATAATTTAAATTTATTATTAAATATTTAATAAATTCTTATTATTTATTTAAAACTGTTTTAAACACAGACTTGATGTTTAAAACACAGTTATCATTTTTCTTCCAAAATACTCAAGTAATTTCGGGGACATTACACAAGACAATCGGAGCAGAAGCCTGGAACATTCTCAAAACCGTCAACGAAGTCTCTGCTAAATTCTTGTGAGAATATTTTTTGTTCTGTTTGGAAGGAAGAAATGAAACATCAGCTGCACTTATATGATCGGACTCTGTAGTGTCTGGATCGAAATGAGCAATATAGCTTCGCCCACGAGTGGCTCCGCTATGGCACGGGTGTTGATTATCTGCTAATTCCCTGTCAATTCGTAGGCTTCCAATGCGCTCAGACTTAGATGGGAGAGGCCTTTGTGTTACTTTCTCTAGATCTAATCCTGGCTAGAGAAGCCATGTGGTAATATCTATGATAGACATAAATCCAATGCACACGAGATAAATGAAACTCTCAACTTAAAATCATAGGAGAAGTGTTGGAGTGATCACCTAGTATGCAACTCGATGATGGAAATCCTCATGAGTGTCAGCCAGAGCCATCGGCTCTGCCTGGACGGCGGAGGCAATCTTGGTCTCGATTGGTTGAAATATGCCTATCTTGAGAAAAATTTCATACTCTGAGATTTGAAGGTTTCACTTAAATATATCATATTGGAATTTTGTGTTTGGCATAACCGGTATTTAGTATAATCCAAAATTCACCCTTCAATTATTTGCTTCGGTGCTGACTGTGCATAAAAGAAGCCTTTAATACATCAAGAGGAAAGTTATGGAGATTGAAATCTAACTGGCATCCTTGATTAAAGAGATAAGTATTTCATGTCCTTAATAATGCCCATGAATTTTTGTAGTCATTAATTCATCATATAACATTGGATAAATGAATCTTGTATGCTTCTAGCAATTGTATTTCTCTTCAAAATAGTTGACTCATATGAACTATTAAGGAATCTCTTCTTAATGTGCATTAGGATAGACTAAGAGATTGCTCTCAAAAGGAAGAAGAGAATGGAGACACTACTTGCAGCCATGAGACTGAATAAATGGTTGAAGACATCTCTTCAAAGAGGAAGAATTAACCTTGAGAGGGAGCTCTATGATTCTGTAAGGGTTGCAGTGTTGATGCTAAATCCTTGAAGTACCTCTTCAGCAGTTGAGATCAAAATTACTCAAGTCAGTCAACTTGGATTTAACATTGGTAGCTTCACAAACCTATTTATAATAGAAGGATCTGGGATGAGGTTGAAAAGGACAACCCTGAATTTCTACAGAGATGTGCGTTGGAATCAATTTCTCTAAAGCAAGTGTTGCAGGCATTCTTGGACGATAAAGTCAAGAGGTTGATGCAAGTGCTTGAAGATTCAGAGGGAGCCTACTAAACCTAAAGAAGATGATCGAAAGAGTACCTCTGAATGTTCTTTCAGGTTGAGGTCTACAATGATATCCTAATGTAGCAGGAAGCAATCTTCTGTGGCACTGAGTACAACAAAAGCCGAATATATTTCTGCCTCTATGGGAGCAAGAGAAGCAATATGGTTCCGTAAATCGCTTGTGGGATTATTTGATCAAAGGCATATAGAGATTCCTTACCACTATGTGTGAGACATAGTAGAAAGGTGTTAATGAGATATAGCTTTGGTCAGATATAAATGATGATTGCTAAATAGCATCATCATCATTTATATGTGATCGAATTTAATCGTTAAATATATTTCTGGAAATAAGTAAAACGAATTTATAAAGCATGTATAAATTCAAAATAATAAAATGATGATCAAATTCTGCATTGAATTAAATTCGGAACTCATAGTATATATATCCGCCATGTATGAAGGCGCATGTGTTATGTTTACTAAACCGAGTGTTAGTCGGTTGCCTTTGGGACTCGCGTGCCCAAAGGGACACGTCCCATGAGCGGACGTGTCTCACCGCCTCATAGACTAGAAGCAATTCTTCTATTATTGGGTTCCTCACATTCAAGAAAATGTCGTTTTTCTTGTCTGCCTTACAAACCTTCAAATAAAGCTACACTCGATTCATTAAAGTGGTCAAAATTTTAAAAACAATGCATTATGATAACCTGAATGGCATCAATACGTGTGGAGACACGTCCTCTCATGAGACGCGTCTCTTAGAGGCGGGTCTCCAAGGGTACTTAACATTGTTCCATCATTGATATGCAAACATCGAAATTATTAATGTTTTGCAATCAGCACATTCAGCATAAAGAGTAGAAATCTAGAAATTGTTTTTGGACTTAGAATTCTCACACAGAATTTCTGACCTTAGTGTTTCCTTAGATTTATTAGGATCCTATTTGATAAAGATTTGATTACATTTACAAAAGGAATGTGATCCAGTTGGAGTATATTAGTACAAGCGATCAAACAACCGACATTCACCAAAACTCTCTCAAGAGTCAAAATTGAACACTCCAGAAGAAACTTGGTATGGTTGAAATGTAAGTTATTTTTGAGATTGAGACTCAAAATTGTTTATTTTGTAGTAATGTGGTTAAAAGATGTTTAATGTGTAAACTCTTTTGTCATGTGAGTGACTCCATGACTGTATGGGCTCACCCCCTTTGTGTACATTATTGAAAGGTGACGATTTTTCGATAATGAACACTTTGACATTGTAAGGTGACGACTTTACAATGATTAGTTTTCACTATCATGATGGATATCATATGACTTGATATCCGTGGACATGTCATGATAGTATCTTTTGGACATTTTGATAGATGTCATGAGACTTGATATAAATTTGAAGATCATTATGATCTTTATTCATGGTGGATCTTTATTCATGGTGGATATATATATATATATATATGCCATGATTTATTATGGTAGACATCATGTGACTTGATGTCAGTGCACATACCATAATGAAGATGTATTACGAAGAATCTCATGTGACTTGACACTTTTAGAAGCATACGATATCTTCTGATATCACTTTATACTTGGTTGAAGTTATCTTCCCTAGCTAAGAGGGAGTGTTAAATGAAATAGCTATAGTGAGATATAAATCGCTAATACCAAGTATATTTACTTGATGAATATTAAATGAATATAAATGGTATATATATTCAATTGCATATATATAGCTCTAAACGTCCTTAATGATTCTTAAATAAACCGATTAACATTTTGGTTGTCTTAGTTAAGACGAAGGGACTCTATGACAAAAGACACGTCCCACTCATGGGAAGTGTCTCCCTATCTATATACATATGGTGAATTCGATTCTCAAGATCAGACATTGAAATCATAAATGTTCTACTCTTGTTGATTAGCATTAATAGAGAGAGAAATCTGAAGAAATGTAATCGTCATCAACACCTACTCCTCTACTTGTGTATAAATAAGGGCAGCCTTGCCCATTTATTTTTAATGATGCTCGTGATAACAAAACGCTGAGCCTACGAGTGCCTTCTAATTGTTATTCAGTGTTGTTCAAGAATCATGCTTGTGATAACAAATTGCTAAGCCTATTTTGCCTGCAAGTTGTCGTTGTTTAGTTTCAATTCACTTAGTGTTAGAACAACCTTGCAAGTCTCTTCTAGCTGCAAGTATTGTTCAGTTTATATGTTACTTGTGCCCATGTATTTTGGTTGATCACAAAATTGTATGCCTATTCTGCTACAATCCTGCTGTCCCAAAATTGTAATCTTTTGTTCTTGAGATTTGAGAAAATAAAGTCTTGTGCTTGCTTTGCTTCCCTGATATAATGTCTCAGATTTCCGTTTTATATGTTACGCTTATATGATCTCTATTTCAGCTTGCATTGAAAGTTCAGTAGATGTGTGTTGGGATAAAGTTTATTTAAGTATTTGTGTCAAAGAATCATACCTTGTTCATTTCTAACTCTCATGCTCTGCATTTACTTGAGTAGTTAAAAACGTCACTAGCATAGGCTTAGTCGTAGTTGAACTTCTAAAAGAGAAAATCTCGGCTATGGTGCTTGAGTTTTATAACCTTGTGCTCTTAGTTGAAGAAAAAGATAGGAAAATTATTTTTAATTTACTTTCTTAAGCAACATCAGCAAAGAGGGAGCTTCCCATCCTAATTTGAAGAGAAGTTTATTTGTGCATAGCTGTCTGTTTTTAATTCACATACCAGATGTGCGAATTGAAACGCCAACAGGATCTCAATTTGGGTTGTTGAATTAATAAATATTTATGCCACTGACAACTTTGGATGTTTGACAATTGTTGATAATCATTGAAAGCTTGGTTGATATCCATAATAGGATAGCTTCCCTTTAATAAAAATCTAACTTTTTTGTTTGATACTAGTCATATGTACCAGCTGTAATCTATTCCTTGTTGGCAGCCATACCATCCACTTTGGAATTACTATTTGACTATGTTACCGGTTCGGCCCCCTGGACCTGATACAAATCCGAGTTCAGTTTGGCAAGGGATCCAGCCAAGTTCTGCAAACGTTCCATGGGTTCGTCCGGGACAAACCTAGGCAAACCTGTACTGAGTTTCGCCTCCTTCCAATCCTGTTCTGATGCCTTTTGTGATTTTTTCTCTTTTTCTAATTTGACATTTAGTTCATCATTCATCCTTGTTGTTTTTAAACTTATTTGCAGCTAACAGAATGAGATGTAGGAAACATTGGAATCCTCATGAGGAGTGACACTATTTTATTAAATGCAACGAATAGGTGTCTAAACCAATAAATTCACTTTTGCTAGTAAGAGCGTTGGATTATGGTATGGTCATCTATCAAACCATAATAGAAAGGGTATTTTTAATCAGATATTGTAGTTGGAAATGCCCTAGTAGATATGTATGCAAAATGTCAAAGCATACACAAGGCACATCAACTGTATGACAAATACTCAAAAATATACGGTATCATGGAATACAATGATTGCAAGATATACATAAGATGGTGTTCTTGATGAAGCTTCAAGATTTTTTAAGAAATGCAACTAATGCAGTTGTAATAAAAAACACATAGTTTTTTGCTCTATTAAAAATTATGAAAATGGCATGTGCCATGACGGCCTGTTTGGGAACGCACAAGGGGCTCTGCCCCTAGACCTTGCGAGGGGCGCTGCCCATAGACCCCCACCACATTCATTTAATGCATATTGTACTTATATTTTGCATAAAAATTAATCTTTTTAAGAAATTTAAGTTCTCAAGTTTGAGATAAGCCTAAGTATGGGAACTATGGTATGGATATCCATCAAAGCAAAATTGAAAGTGGATTTTTATCAACTATGGAACTTGCTAATGATCCAATAGATATCTATGCCAAGTTTAGAAGCAATGTGAATTGTTTGACAAAATGCCTCAATAACATGTGGTCTCTTGGAATGCCATGCTTGCAGAATATGCACAAAAAGGATTTGTTGAAAAGACCTTAGAAAAATTTAAGCAAATGCAATTGCAGATGCAAAGCCACTTTTGCAAGTTTTATTATTATAAATGGTAATAATAATTATTACTATTAACTTATTAATTATTATTATACTATAATAATAATATTATATATTAACTTTATTAATATTGTAAAAAGCTTATAAATATTCTTGTACATTAAAAATATTATATGCCTCTTAATATTTTTTTATTTTAAGCTGAAAAAATGTATATATTTATGATTTTTAATATTTTATATGTTTTTATATGGACGAACCCAAAACGAACCAAAGTCAAAAAACGATTTGACCAAACCCCCAAATCCAAACCCAAATCAGTACCAAAACCAGTAACTTAGCTATTGGATGCTGGTGGGAGTTAGAATTGTGTTAACTACAACATTCTGTAATTTGCTGCTGCTGTTTATCCTATTAATATTCAGATAGCAGCTGAGCATAATATCGAAATTATTTTTTATTTCAAATCTAGTTTAGGGTTGCATTTAATTGATGTCATTTTTTGATTGATGATTTCAGTTTAGATACTATTTGGAATATTGTAGAAAATAAGACTTGTTGTCATGCTGGTAATTTATAGCGGTATAAAACTAAAATTATTTAGTGTTAGTTACATATTCTGGAAAATGACTATTACTGGCATTCTTAGTATAGGGTTAGTTTTGTAGTCTGACACTAATTTCCAAGTTTCATACATTCATAAAATACAAAAATAGCATATCCCTAAAAATCATACAAGCAAATGACTAGTACAATGAATTTAGTTCAAAGGTTCTTGTGTGTGAATGTCAGTAAAGATAAATATTCCACCTAATTTCGTAGAGACAAAGATATTGCAGCTAGTTGAGTAGGAATGGTATTTTGACATTAAGTAACTAAGTCAATTTCCTTTATTCCATATAGAGTTCAATGCAAAAGCTCTAACTCAATTCACTTTTGTAAGATTTGTTATATGTTTGACAATGCACACATTTTGTCAAATAAGTTGCAGACCACAGCAGTGAACATATTTTCTCCTTATTCTTTAAATCTCAATAATATCCTCAATAACCCATTACAGAGAAAAATTACCAAATTTTAAATTGTCATTCTAGTACTCTTCAGGTCACACAAATGGCATTTAAACACTGTAGTTACAGATAAATTATATTGCAGAAAACATATAGTCTGCACAGATGTTATATAATGCTAACCTGAGCACAGTCCGTAGTTGTCTTCACCATTGGTGACACAAGACTTGCATTGACTACTCCTTGAAATTAAACTGCTATTATAATTCTCCCATCAAACTGCAATGACCTTAACACCTTCTCACACCCTTCCTTGAGACTGCAACTTCATACAAATTCCAAATAATAGTAGCTTGAATTTCCATAATTTGTTGGCGATGAAACAAGGCCCAACTCCATAGTATAATAGGTGGCAATCAATAGTTGAAGCGGCAGCTAAGACAAAGGGTGGTGGCTACAATGAAGATGATGCGGGTAGGAAGATTACGTATCTCCTTGCTTTGACCCGGTCTACACCTAGAGCCTCTTTGGAATTCACTTAAGGAATTGCAATATCCAGTGACACCATGCAAATAAACCCATTTCAACTTTATCGGCCCTTATTGAGATAGGCACAATTCCTCCATACTTTATAGCCAATAGACTGATAGGAGTATTTGTAATTTGCAGCACTTAGAACAATATTACCATTGATTACAGATACAAGCAGCTCCCTTTAAAACTCTCAACCACAAATATTAAAACATTTAATCTCTCAGCAAATATATCTACTCCCACAACTCCATATAACATATTGAAAATATGATGTTCACGATTAACCTCAAAATAAATATACCAGCACCAAGCATCCAAGCATCATTTTGAGAAATTAAATTAAATACCTTTATTCTAAAAATTTGATCAATATATCTGAAATTTGTCTTCGTAGAAGACTTCCTAAATTTCACACAATAAAGTCCAATTGTGAACTCTGAAACAAATCCACCCAATAGATGAATTGGATTTTTGTCCAACCCACCAGCTCAAGGGTTTTCATCTTCTAAAAGCTACACTCTCCAAAATGTTCCCGATAATAAATTTTCACAAGATGCTTAATGAATTCCTTTTCACCACCTTTTATTATTTTTATTATTATCTTTTGCTTTTCCCAAAGTGACTATTTAATAATTTACCACCATAATTAATATTAGTCACTTTAATTAAATTAAATAATAATAAAGTTATCCTTAAGATTTATTTTAAATGGACAACTTTATAAATAATTTAATTTAATTTAATTCCCTTATAATCTCTCGTTACACAGAAAATGGAACATTATAGTCCTCCCTTCCCAGAGATTGCTTGCCCCCAAGCAATCTGTACATGTATACCATGGCTAATTACTAGGGTCCCATATCAATCTTATGAATGCTCCACTACAAATTCATTGTTCCCTATGATCCAACTGAAATCAACAATTCTATCTCCTTACAATATCCTATGAAGCAATCTAACAATCATGCCATTCCATGGATCACAAGCCTTAGAATCATCCTCACTCAAACTCCAAGGGTAGAAGTGACCATTTCCTACACACAAACCGAAGCAATCAGCTGCAATTATGTGCAAGAACCATTCCTACTCAACTAACTGCAATATCTTTCCTACTTGCAGCTAGTTGAGTAGGAATGCTCAATATTATAGGACAACCACTAAACATGCATGTGTAAGATGAAAAGCCTTGAACCAAATCTGAAAATTCTCCCACTTGCAGCAAATTAATGGAATTATGTCAGCTCAACAAACTAGGGGTATGATATACTTGATCAATGGTTAAAAATGAATGAAGAACAGCTGGTTCAAAGTTGCAATCCATCAATGTTTGATTTGATAACCCGTCAATAATATGTCTCCAATGCAAACTCAACATTCTTGGCAAATCCATGATAACAAAATCTCTACATGGGTTGAGTCCTTCCAATGTGATAAGAAGTATTGTCCTCAAGAAGTGAGGAATAATAACTCCATCATGGAATGCCATGCCTTGTGTGCACCTTGGATTCCCTAATGTTGTCTCACACTTGGTTATAAAATTTGGAATATCAACAAGACAATGACTCACACCAATGTCATCCACTTGGTATTTACTGTCATCACTGGAAGAAGATTTGGAAGACAAAGTATTGGGTTGCCCCTGTAACCTCACCAAGACTAAACAAAGCCTCTATTTTTGTTGTTGTCATTACCTTTGATGCACCAACTACCAAAGTTCCCAATACTATCTTCTTCCCATCTAACATAAATTGTAACTCCATCATCTGAAAATCTTGATTGTATCTTCCAAGTGAATGCAATCACTGGATTCCCATAGCAACATTGATCTCACCAATCCCAATCACGCAGAAATCATTAGTGACCATATAGTCACTCAACTGAATGCTCAATTGAGGAGCCTTCCTAGAACAACTCATTTTGAATCCATCAACCATCATGACACTGAAACCTGGAAAATCCTCAACTTGCAATCCTCTCTTCACCACTAGACCCTCATCAATAAAATTATGAGTCGCCCCGCTATCAACTAAACATGTAACTTGTTGTTCACTCAAGACTCCTCTCACTCTAAAAGGGTGATACTTAGGAACTCCTGATAATGAAGCAATAGTTCCATGTGTCATACCTCTTGTATTAGCATCATTGTGCTCCAATGGCCGCTCCTCATGTTCACTTTCCGAACTAGTGTGTACAACCTCCTCATCAATATCGGAGATGACCCTTATGTAATGCATTTTGCCTTTCCCAAGGCACCTGTGACCGGGTTCCCATGGTTCCTTGCAAGTGAAACATAACGTCTTCCTACGCAACACATTCTTTGTTTCAAAATCCATCTTAGGTAGCGTAGGCTTAGCCTAATTGAGAGTTCTCCTGTCTGGTTTGTATTATGGTTTATTATCCTTGAAACTCTTCTTTTGGGGCTGATGTGCAAGATGTGTAGTCTCAAGATCAAGTGCCATTTGGATAGCATCCTGTAGAGTACTAGGCTTGAAAGCCTTCACCAAACCTCTTAAATCAGGATGCAAACCCTCACTGAATAGCATTACTACTCTCCTTTCTGACATGTCAGGAACCATAACAACAACCTTCTAAAACTCATTAATGTAACTATCAACATCCCCATGCTGTCTAATCAACGCCAACTCATGAAAATACAACTTTACATCCTTCTTATCAAATCTAGCAATCAATTTGCTGCTAAACTCATCATAGGACTGAATTAGTGCATGATTTTGTGTCACCAAGCCATGATGCCACCAATCATATGCTGGTCCCTCCAAATTTAAAGTTGCAAACTTAATTGCTTCTGCTTTGGCATGGGTTTGAGAGTCAAAACTGTATCCAAGCGTGTCGTGCTTTTCCAACTACCATCAAAATTAAGAAGAGTGAGTTTACTCAAGGCATGCTTATACTCCTTATGTAGGCCTCGAGGTCTTTGTTCCTATTGTGTTTTTCTCCTGTCTTTTCATCGGTTCATGTATTGGTTGAGTGTTATTTCATTTCTAATTGCATGAGGAAGTGTGCGGTACTCATCATAAACCGCCATTACCTCATCAACCAATGGCTGCTCCTCCTCCTGTTGGGTTTCTTCCTCCTCCTACCTAGGTGTAAATGTAGGCTGAAAAGGTCTATGTGACCCACCTGTATTGGCTCCTCTAGGAATATCATTACCTGCATTGCTACCTTCACTTGTAGCATTTCCATTCACCTTGAGAGAATTCATATCCAAAGACATTTGACCAATGGCTATGATTAATTGTGGTTGTGTTTGCATGAATTGTTGCATCATTTGTTGCTGCCCCTTGGCTAAATCATTCAGTAAATTTTGAACACTGTCATGATCAACTCTCCTTTCAATCCTATCCCAAGGACTCTCACCACCTAAACCCACCGTTGTTTCAATCCCCTATGCAATTCTAAGTGGCTGCCTTGCTGCTAACGCAGCTGAGAATGTATCCTCTTCCGAATATGGTTCCAAACTTGAAATTGTTTATGCTTTTGTTCCCTTTCAGCGTAACGTTTGGCCCTGTCATTGGTGTACATACCCTCTAGACTAGCAGGATTTTAGCTCTAATACCACTCTAAGATTCTTCACCACCGATGGATAAAAATTTTACGATTTTTTATATGTTTGACAATGCAAGCATTTTATCAAACAAGTTGTAGACCATTGCAATGAACATAGTTTCTCCTTATTCTTTAAATCTCAATAATATCCTCAATGACCATTACAAAGAAAAATTACCAAATTTTAAATTGACATTCTAGTACTCTTTCAATCACACAAATGGCATTTAAAGACTATAGTTATAGATAAATTATATTTCACAAAACATTTAGTATGTGTTGTACCCAAAATGAATTTTTTGGCATTCTGCTTAAATTGAGCTAAACAATGTAAAAATGTCGTCAAAAGTATGTTTTAGGTCAGAACAAACATGAAGTCTTTGTGGGTTTTTGTCAAGCAACCTATGGTTAAAATTCTGAAAATCTGAAAATCAGGGTTTTATGCCCCTATTTTTAGGGAAACCCTTAAAAATTGGACCTTCCCAGAAATGATTGAAAATAATTTTGATAGGATTAATTGACTTCACGATCACACTGATCAAGTCAGAATTATCAAAAGACATGTTTTACTCTGGTGGGTCTATTCTCGTTTTTCAGGAACAAAGTTAGGAGCTCTGCAGCCATTAATGGCAGATTGGCCAGTACCAGATGCTGAAAACTAAACCTCAAAAGCTCCAACGAAGAAGCCATTGCGGAAAAGGTCAAAAAGATGTTATAACGAGGGAGTTTCTCAAAACGAAAAAAGGCCAAAATTTGGCTAACTGTGGAAGATGGACGTTTTGGCTACCAAGGCAAAACATACTCTACAGTTGAAAAAGGTGCCCCTCTTGAAGAAAGGTGCCCTTGGATCTCGGAGGGAAAATGTGATCATTTGACATCTTCAGATCAGTCCTCCTTTTCACTTTCGTGTTGGCCTGACAACGAAACAATCAGCAAGATCATCTGATTCAGGGATCATTAGCCAATCGTCAGTGAAGTATGGAGAATCTATAAACAATGAAGATGCCAAATCAGAGGGCTTCAAGCTAAAAGCGCCCCTGCTAGCCAAGGGCGTCCCTCAGTTCAAGGTATCAGATGAATCCATCAACAACTGCTCCATACATGACATCTTTTCAGCTTCCTCCCAGCTACGTGATCGATCTGACAGCAGGTTCACAAGACACGCCAAACGATCACACATTGAGATCAAGCAAAAAAAGCCAGAATTGGAGACTGAAAAGACAAGCCAAAAATTGGCTAAGGACAGAGGAAAAGCACCCCTCTTGGAGAAAGGCGCCCTTTCTTTGAGGCATGCAGATGAAGCCTGAATGCTTACTACTCTCCAGAACAACCTTCTCAGCTACAATCAATCTGGACAATGAGACTATCAACGAAAGGATCCGACAATTGAATCATCTAATGACAGATATCAAGGCAAGCATTTTTTAGAGTAGACAAAATCAGTCAACAAGCTAAAAGCGCCCCTGCTGGACAGGGGCGCCCTTGAGTTTGAAGGACATAAACTCACTGTCATCAACTGAGAAGTTAGTCATCTTGTGCAGGACTAAGCTGGCTACCCCATGCATCGTCAAGCAAAGTCATCCGACTCATCCATCAACGAGAATGTCAGATCAAAGCACGGAGGGTTTGAAAAGGCCAAAACGAAGAACAGTCAATGAAAATTGACTAAGGCACAGCCAAAAGCGCCCCTCTTGAAGAAAGGCGCCCTTCATTCTAGAGGCTCAAACTCAGTTTTTTGAGTTTATCTCTCCCAGGCATATCTCGTCAAGTTGATCCCATCTCAACAAGGGATCTGTCAACAACTGTCGAAGATTAACTGAGCAGCCAGGATCGAAGATCAAACGGAGGCACTTCAGTTTGCAAAAAATGATCAAACTCAAAAAGGGACGCCTAAGAAAGTCAAAAGCAAATGTTGACTTGAGTTAACAAATTTTGGAGGCAAAAAGAGGCCAAACACTCCACAATCAATGGAAATCACCTTTTTGAACTCCAAATTAGGCTCAATCATAAGTTGGATGCCCAATTGATGCTTGCAACTCCAAATTGACATATCAAAGCATCTAGGCATCCATTATTCATTATTTATTTGCAGGTTGAGGAACTCAAGAACGGATATTTTTCATCTCCAACATTTTTGAAGATCTGACAGAGGAGTTTTCACCGTTCTTCATATTTTTGAAGATCTGTTGCACAGAAAGACTATTTATCAGAGTTCGCATCAAAAGGCATAATTCTTCCAGATTGACAGCCGATAACTTCCAATCCACCTTCTGTCTACTTCCTCTATTTCTGTCTAAAATTCTTGCATGTTTGAGAAAACGACAGATAATCACAGATTTGGCCAACTGGGTATGATCAGCACAATATTTTCAACAAAACCCACATGTTGGATTTTTCCAGAAAAAATAGCCTTGCTGCCCCTATTTTTTAGGGTTTCCAGAAAAAGTCATAATTTTGAAAAACAGACAAACTGGGTTTGTTCAGCTCAGAAGCACGAACAAAACCCATGTGTTGGATTTTCTGAGAAAAATCACTTTCTGGTGCCTCACTACCTCTGCCACCAAAGGGCTCTTGCATGTCATAGAAAAACTCGTTTTTCCGAATTTCTGGCGATTTGGGTTTGATTAGTGAATTATTCTCAACAAAACCAATGTCTCAGAATTTTTCGTAAAAATTACCCCCGACAAGGCTATTTTTAGTAGTTCCAGAAAAAGTTGTCCGAGCAGCATCGTGTGCACAATCAATCTTCAAGGTTTTTATAACGCAGTTCTCCCAAGAGGAATACAAGACTAAAATGGTCTTACTCCATGATTTTCTAAAAACGACTAACACCAATTTGCGTCGGGCACACCCAAAGGTCAATCTGGACAGATTGACAAGCATAGACACAAGTCCACAAGTTCCATAATGGTTTCACCTCGTATATCTGATTGCCTTCCAAAGCCAGTTTAGAGGATTGTAACCGTTGGAACTTTACACATGCAGCAAGTTCATGTGCATTTCTCACGATTGGAATGATTGTGGTCAAACTTCGCGGTTTCATCATACAACAGTCTTCCATTGAGAAAGATCAAGGAAAACGTCAAAGCTGCAAAAGAACGCAGAAGGTAGTCATTCCCAACACAGAGCCGCCATCGGTTAATACTACACTACCTTCCACATCAAAGTGGAAACACAGACAAAAAGAAAAGGAATAACCCTCCTAAGGGAAGCAGAATAAAGGAGATGCATACATCAAGTTGTTGACAAGTGGTAAGCTGACAATTGACAAGCATGTAACGGTCTTCGTATGAAGAAGTCAACAAATGAACAAAAGCACCGTTGACCAATAATGATGAGGTGTCAAACACATCAAGGACGTCTTACCCTCCAAAATAGCAATAAATACGACTGAAGTCAACTTGATGCCCCTTTCCAAGTTGACTCCAGATCTCCACAGATCATGCATGTCAAATCCCACTAATCTAGAATGTCTAATTGACTCCCACAATTTGTGGATCTCAGATCTCCTTTAAAGGTGGATGTCTATTTTGGAGACACATTTGTAAGTTAAGTTCACTTTTAGTTAGGTGCCAGTCAACTGAGGTAGACTCCCAGTTTGACTTTTGTTTAGTTTCAATTAATTGAAGTAGATTTCTAGTTAACTGCTTGCTCACCTACTTTTAGACAGAGGAATAAATCTTGCTGATTGGCAAAAACTGATTGTTAACTCAAAGAGATTTTATGGTTGCCTACTCCTTTGAGTCTCTATAAATAAGAGCCTTAGGCTCATTATTTGTTTAACCTTTATTTGCTAAGCAAAATTGTTGTGCCATTGTTGCCAGAGTTAGCTTGTTTATATCTGTTTACTCTTGGATGAGAGTTCGTTGGTTGATCGTAATTGGGCATGATTTCGTGCCTTTGCTGTCCCGACCTTTGTAATTCTTTGGAGAAAGCTTGAAGAAATAAATCAGATGGCACATGCTTGCTTGATCTAAATACTTGAGTCTATTCAAAGTCTTGTTCTAAATAGTGCATTGTTTCAATCTCCTCCTTGGACAGGTGTCATCGCCTCCTTGGATATTTTGTCATTGATCATTATCGTTTGATGTTGTCTAATGATTCGTCTTTTAGCCTACAATTTGGATAGGTGTCGTCACCTCCTCGGGAATCCTGTTAGTCAGGTCATTGTACCTTGTTGTTTCTAGTGAGTTGTTTCCAAGCCTACACCTCAAATAGGGGTTCCTCCTCCTTGGCAAGTCTCAGATCCAGTTTACCGTAAAAGAGTGTTTACTTGTATCGAGCCTTATCTTGGTATATATCCGAGAGTTCAGAGCCTCGGCCATATTCCACTGAGATGGAGGGTTCAAGTAATCCAACCCATCCATTTCGCTCCTACGCCCTCATGCTCTGTTTATCTTGAGGTAGGATAGTCTAGAAGCTAGTTAGTCATAGTTAAGATCTGCGGAAACCAGAGAAAAAGCTTAGCTACGGCGCATTGTGTTTATGCACCCTTGTGTCTTGTTGCTGAGTAAAAAAGATAGGAACCTTAGTACGACTTTTTTACATAGAAAATCAGCAAAGAGAGATCTTCCTCTCTATAATCCGAAGAGCATGTACTAGCACACTTGCAATAGCTGTCTATTTCCAATAAGCACTCCAGAGGTGCTAATTGAAACGCCAACAGTATGCAAAGATGTTATATAATGCTAACCTAAGCATAGTCTGTAGTTGTCTTCACCATTGGCGGCACCAAACTTGCATCGACTACTCGTAATTAAACTTCCATTATAATCCTCCCCATCAAACTACGATGCCCTTAACACCTTCTCATGCCTTTCCTTGAGACTGCGACTTCATACAAATTCCAAATAATAGTAGCCCGAGTTTCCTTAACTTGGTGGCGATGAAACAAGGCTTGACTCCATAGTATAATAGGCGGCAATCAATAGTTGAAGCGACAACTAAGACAAATGATGGTGGCTACAAAGAAGATGATGTGGCTAGGAAGATTACATATCTCCTTGCTTTGACCTAGTCTACACTTGGAGCCTCTTTGGAATTTACTTAAGGAATCACAATATCCAATGGCGCCATGTAAATAAACCCATTTCAACTTTATCGGCCCTTATGAGATAAGTACGATTCCTCCATACTATATAGCCAACGGACTGATAGGAGTATTTGTAATTTGCAAAACTTAGAACAATATTACCATCGATTACAAATACAAGCAACTCCCTTTAAAATTCTCAACCACAAATATTAAAATATTTAATTTGTAATGTCCCTCATGGGAAATGCCTAAATCTGCCCTAATTTTCTTGCCCAAATAATAATGAGTTAAGAGATTACCCCTTTTTTTTCTTGATTGAAGCCTTGCACATAGGTTAGAAATCGTAATCATTCCGGTTGACAAATTATAAACAAATAACCATATTCTAAGTATTACTAAACTCATGACAACATGGTAGGGTAAGTGGAGTTGCAGCAGGTGTCTTGGTAGCCAGCTTTTCTAGACCCAAGGGCAACACCCGTTGAGGCAACGACAAGTACCCCTTGGCCCATGTGGGCTCATCTTGTCCCCTCCCGGGTGGCGTATCTAGAAGATGCCCTCTCGTTGTACTCCCTCGGCAATCCTCGTAGGGTGAGTGAAGTTGCAGCGAGTGTCCTAGTAGCCAACTCTTTTAGACCCAAGGGTAGCACCCGTTGAGGCAATGACAAGTACCCCTTTGGCCCATGTGGTCTCATCTTGTCCCCCTCGGGTGGCGTATCTAGAAGATGCCCTCTCGCTGTACTCCCTCGGCAATCCTTCCTTCCCTTGTCCATGGTGTGGGTATGTATTGGTTTTACTAACTCACATTTAAATTAAAGCATCTATCAAACTCATTACACCATGATGGGTGGTTAGGAGTTACAAAGGTATCTTGGTGGCTCAACTCCTATAGACCCAAAGG
Organism: Sequoiadendron giganteum; assembly: GCA_007115665.2. Taxonomy (NCBI): domain Eukaryota; kingdom Viridiplantae; phylum Streptophyta; class Pinopsida; order Cupressales; family Cupressaceae; genus Sequoiadendron; species Sequoiadendron giganteum. The sequence goes on along the minus strand of CM021107.1, from coordinate 155,649,119 downwards.
CAATACCCGTTGAGACAATGGCAGTACCCCTTTGGCCCATGTGGGCTCATCTTGTCCCCTCTCGAGTGGCATATCTAGAGGATGCCCCATTGTGGTACTCTCTTTGCAATTCCCCTTTCCCAACCATGGTGAAGATATAAGCATGATAATATAATCAAGTACCCAATTCTAAATAAACATATCAGCAATGTTGTAAAGTTTTCTAAGCATATTATCAATAAGAATAAATGATATTATGCATAAATTGTTGTTCCTAAATAACACCAATAATTGTAAATGATATCAGCAAGAATAAATAATATCATGTATATATTATTATTCCTAAATAATATCAATAAGAATAGATAATATTAACAAGAATAAATAATACCATGCATATATTAGTATTCCTAAATATTACATTATTAATTAATTTACAATGTAGTTTACCAGATAATACTGATCGATCTGCAATCTTCTTTATTCCTCCTACCACAATCCCTTATCTATCTACTGCCCCTCCTTTTTGCCTTGAGAGACCATCCTAAATATCTGTTGTGGGGACGTGACTCCAGATCGCTGCCTTGGTACCTATTTGTAGGAGTCGCACCCCTTGTCAATCGCTGTCTTTAGAGAGTCTTGACTTTGACCGATGCCTTAAACTAATCGCTGATTATTATTGTTCTATTTCGTATGACTTAGTGTGTTTCATAATCGCTGATTTTGGAATTTGACTGCTGCCTTAATGACCATTGTTTATATTGTTTAGTTTTGTCTTTTCTTGATTTCTTATTAAGGGTAGGGGCCGCAGCCCTCTGTGGTTTGATTTGTATAATTGTCATTTTATAATTATAATATTATTAATAATAATTATAATTATAATGACCGAAAAAAAAAATTATAATTATAATGATATTTCAGTTTCTATTTATTTTATTATTTTATTTCTTTTATGTTTACTATTTTAACATTTCTTATTTAACTTGTAATAAATTGCCATTACCTTATTATTATTTTATTTCAATGGGTTTACAATTTTGGGGTATATGACGTAATCTCTCAGCAAATATATCTTACTCCCATAGCTCCATATAATATATTGAAAATATGATGTTCACAATTAACCCTCAAAATCAATATACCAGCACCAAGCATCCAAGCATTATTCTGAGAAATTAAATCAAATACCTTTATTCTGAAAATTTGATCAATATATCTGAAATTTGTCTTCGTAGAAGACTTCCCAAATTTCACACAATAAAGCCCAATTGTGAACTCTGAAATGAATTCACCCAATAGGTGAATTGGATTTTCGTCCAACCCACCAGCTCAAGGGTTTTCATCCTCAAGTCTCCTGAAAGCTACGGTCTCCAAAATGTTCCCAATAATAAATTTTCACAAGATAATTAATGAATTCCTTTTCACCGCCTTTTTATTATTATTATTATCTTTTGTTTTTCCCAAAGTGACTATTTAATAATTTACCACCATATTTAATATCAGTCACTCTAATTAAATTAAATAATAATAAAGTTATCCTTTAGATTTTTTTTAAATGGACAACTTTATAACTAATTTAATTCCCTTATAATCTCTCATTACACAGAAAAGGGGACATTACAACTTTGTGTGCTAGCATAAGTGAACAACTAGATGAATTATAGGTGAAAAACCTTCAATATTGTCATTTTACCAAGAGCAACAAAAGAAGCTATAGTAGACCCTGGTTAGAAACAAATGCTTTAGTGTTGATGGTATTTTAGTGATCTTTTATTAAGTGTAAATCTTGAATAAAGTTTTACATTGAATCTAAACAAAGTACCTTTCCAACAAAGGCTAGAATGTTCTCATCATAGTTGGTTGTGTAAGATCCCTCTCAGATTTTTGGATAACAAGTGTACAATTTTTTACAAGTTTGACAATGCAAGCATTTGTCGAACTATTTACAGACTTTTGTATGGCTATATAATTCTTAACAACTTGACATATCATCCATCACATAATATAATTTCAAAATATCTAAATGAACATTCTAATTCCATGCATCTTCCTATTAATTCACTCTACTAGGTTTGATAACTGAAAGTTTTGTCTTACGGTTGGAACTAGGAAAACCTGTTGAGTTTGTTTGCTTGCAGGATTCTTTGATAGTTCTTTTACTTTAAACAAAGCAAAATCAGCTTAATACAATCAACTTAGATAGTAGAGACAATGTGTCAAACAGTTGACATGATAAACATTATATCAAACAGTTTGTTTGGCATTGATTCATTATAGACATAATATTTTAATCTGCCCCTAGCATCTTACACCTTGTTCAATGAAATAAGAAATGGTTTAACTCCAACCTGGATTTTTAGTTGGAGTCATTTGTAGAGGTGATTGTAGCAGATTTATTCCACATTTTATCATCCAACTTGCCACGAACCTGTAGCTGGGCATCTGTCCTTAGCTGTAGTTGAAGTTCCGATTCAACGATTAATTTTAATTAAGGTATTGTATGGATCTACCTGCAAACCAGTGCTTAGGAAGCAACTTATATACTCTCTGACTTTACCTTCCACGTCACCTTAACAATCCCTTGAAGTCTCCTATTCGCACCAAACTCCTTGGCGGTTGCATAAGTTAAAGTCGGCATATATTATTACTCCATACTAGGCAATGGCAATTTAAAGGAAGAGGGATGCCATTAATTCTTAGTCTTGTTAATAATGTGGCAAGGAAATTTTCTGAGTGTTGGCTTAAATTTAAATTAAATCCGAACTATCCCTTCAGCGCCACCTTGTTTTGTGGTGTGATGCCTTCTTCAATCACGATTCCCTGTCAGCGATGTAATCTATATGATGACCCTGAAATGCCAATGTCTTCTGTATATAATAAATGAATTCAACCTTAGGACAAGAAAAGTAGAATCGGCACTTGAAGATTTATGCTTATTCAGACCATCTTTCAATGCACATATACACAGGCACAACAATATTTAATAACTTCATTTGCATTGTATAAACCTGGAAACTTTGTGAGTGTTCAATATGAAACCTTATCAACTACCTGAAATTTGTCTTAGTAGAAGACTTTAAAAATTTCTCACCATGGAATCCAACTTTGAATTTTGATATGAATCCACCCAGAAAATGAAACAGGTTTTCGTCCAACCCACCTGCTCAAGGGTTTCCATCCTTGTGGTTCCTGAAAGTTGTGCTCTCAAATTTTCTCTCGATAATAACTTTCACCAAGATGATTAATTCCCTTCTAACCTTTCTTTTTATACCTCACCACTTCTTAATTATTTTTGCCTTTGTAAAGTAACTTCATTTAATATTTGTGTATATTATTTAATAAAGTCACTTTAACATTTAATTAATTAAATATAAACATCCAAAATATTATTTTAGAACAATTTAATATTTAGTTAACTAAATTAACTTAGAGGTGACTATTTGAAAAAACCGAGATGTCCAACTACAGGCGTATCATGAACAACTCTCATAATCTTACTCTTCAACTTAGATTCAAGTACCAAGAATATCATGTTCTTGTAATAAATCAGATCATCAATCACCTTATACCTGGCATCCCGAATCTGTTTGTCCATGACCTTGCATGCAAAAGTATTCTTGGAATACTCAACCACCAGGTGAGCCTTCTGTTGTACCCCAAAAGTAACATTTTCGCTACACTGAGGCACTTTGAAGAAATGAGTCAAGATACTGTTAAATCTGTTAGAAAAGGTCAAAATTGGGATCTGCATGTCTTGCATGGGGGTCAAAAACTTGAAATGTTCAAAATCTGACAATCTGGGTCGGTTCAAAAAGATCAAACCTACAATACCCAGATCTCAGTTTTTCATCCCTAAATTTTAAGAAAATTTCTATTTTTAGCAGTTTTCTAAAAATAGAAACTTTTTCTGGGTTTTTCTGGGTTTCTTACCAAATGGATACTTGTAAAATTTTCTAAAAATAGAAAGTTTGGCCATTAGAGTTAAGACTGATTTGATTGGCCTAAAATACTTCCTCATCAGGCTAGTGCAATCAAAATCACAAAAAGATCAGTTTTACTCTATTGGGTCTATTCTGCTTTTTCAGAAGCTTTTTCAAAGATCTCAGGTCATCAATGGAAGTCAGTCAGCTGCCAGGTGTCAGAATCAAGCATTCGAACATCAAACAAAGGATGTCAATGAACAATGTGCATGAGAAATGAGGAACGGGCTAAGGAAGTTTGAAAAATGAAAAATGCCAAATTTTGCCTAAGTCTGGAGATTTTAGGCGCCCCAATCAAGAAGAGGCGCCCATGTTTCAATGCCTTAGAATATTTTTCATCTTGGTAGTCAAAGACAAGGGAGACATGTTTTACAAGGTAAAATTGAAAAGTTGATAAAATTTTCTAACACTGCCAGCTATGGGCACCCTTGAAGGAGAAAGGCGCCCAGCTTTTCAAGAGGTCAAAAGCCAAAATTAGGGTTTCTGTCTCCAGGTTGATGTTGCTCAAAATCATCCCAGCTCCGCAACGAAGCAGCCGGCACGTTTGTCAAATTATCCAGTCATTGACAAATCCAAAACAAACAAGGGTCACGGAGAAAGATATTTTAAAGATTCAAGACGAAGAACACAGAATAAATTCTAAGTCTGGAGAAGATAGGCGCCCCTGAAGGATAAGGGCGCCCAAACTTTTGAGAGGTTAAATGATCGAATTTGCAGAAGACTTCTCCAACATGACTTCGTCAAATTGAATCCAGCTCTCCAACGAATCCATCAACTCGTCCGTCAGAGTCAGCAGTCATCAGATATCGCTAGGCAAACAAAGGAGAAAAGTGTGAGAAATGGCAAACATTGGAAGCAACAGTGAAAATCCAAAATAAACTAACTATGGAAGCTATGGGCGCCATACTTCAAGAAGGGCGCCTAGGGTTTTGAGCCACCAGAGGTCAATTTCCGGAGACCAGGTATCCAGAGGACCCCTTCCAAAATCATCTCAGTTGTCCAGTGAATCCGTCCGCCAGTCATTCTGATCAACACAACACCCAGAATGACAAATTCATCTGAAGGTCAGAAGACAAGTATAGATATGAAAATCACGAAAATGGCTAACACTGGAGAAAATGGGCGCCCTTATCAAGGATAGGCACCTGACATTTTGAAGGGATAAATGAAGTTTTTAGCCAATAACGTCTGCAAAACAATATTGTCAGATTCGACCAGGCTCCGCAATGGAATGTTCAGTTCATTCGTCTGACAAATAAAGAAGCCGGGAGACAGAGCTGAAACAAGGTTGAAAAATGAACAGAAGATAAAATGATGAAAAAATGGCTAAGTCTAGGAAAAAAGATGGCATACCTCAAAAAAGGCGCCCAACTCCTCATGACTTAGTTTATTTTTGAGAAATTCAAAATTTTCAAAGAGAAGAAAAAATGCCATTACTCAAGGCATGGGCTAAATTTAGGGTTTCTTCAAATTAGGGTTTGAGAAGTTGTTTTCAAAGCAAAAACTTATTTAAGGACATCTCCATGCATTATTTTTCATATTTTCTTGCAGGTGCCTTCAAGGAGAAACAGAGCAGCAGCTTCAAACCTATATTTTTCAAGATTCAAGAACCCTAACTTGCTGGTTTCTCATAAAATTTCAGATCAGCAATCCAAGAAAGCTTCCTTTTTCATATTTTTTCATCAAGAACATCAAATTTGTGAAGAAGAAGGCTAATACTATTAAATTTCAGCAAGCTGATCCATTTTTGTTCTATCTTCTGGACAAATTGTTGAAGAATTTTCTCTAAGTTGCAGCAGTTGCTTTTATTTTGCATGTCAGGGAAAACTTCATATTCATCCATTTCTAGTCTTTTGGGTCTATGCTAAACCTTCTTCTGGACAAAACCCATACCTCAACTTTTTCAAAGAAACTAAAAGTTGTTGCTTTTTCAGTCAGAAGCTAGGGTTTTCAAAATCTAATCAATTGGGTCCATCCAGAATATGCTCAAGAAAAATACCCAGATGCCAGCTTTTTTCTGCTTTTTTTGAGAAAATTAGGGTTTGCTGCTTTTTCAGTCTTCACTTCATATTTTTCAAAAACGGACGATCTGGGTTGGTTTGTAACGAAATTCTAATCAAAACCCATATCTTAGAAAAATCTCAAAATTTCATCGGTTTGAGGAAGGAAAATCAGCAAGCTAAATTTAGAAAGTTTGATAAAAATTGTCAGAACCTAGGCATGTTTACTGTCAATCTTCAAGTCTTTCAAAATGGATTACACTCTTGCAGAGTTCAAGACCAAATCAGTACTATACCACGATTTCATTGAAACAGCCGAGACAGACTTGCATCATATCAAGTCAGTGTTCAATTTACGTCCTTTAGAAGATGCAGGCAACACCACCATCAAGCACCTTGGTCATTCAGGTCTTCTTGCAACAGCATCCATACCTTTCTCAGTACAGACCTTAGAGTTCATAATTGCTTGCATCAAGCATTACAATCCAGCTACAAGGGAGATACAGTTAGTTGATGGAAGAATCATATGCAGCCTAAAGCCAGACATGATTGAGAAATGCTTCTCTATTCCACCATGGCCTGGAAATGTCACCATCAACGTAGAAAAATGTGAAAGGATTTGGGAAGAACATCAGAATAAGTACAGCAAGAAGATTGCACATAGGTGGCTGAAAGAGAAACATTCTGCATTGCCAAAGGATGTGGGAAGAGGACAGTTCAAGGATGAATTCACCATTATAATCACCCTACTCAATCGAGTTACAGGTCAAGCAGATGCAACAAGGTTTCAGCCTTGGATGTTCTACGTAATACCTCATATAATGAAAAAGATAGAGTTCTATGACTGGCCTACATTGATCAGTGATTGCTTACATCATCAGATAACTGAGTATTTTCATAGACACGCATTTCATATGGTCTCCTACCTAGTCTACTTGGTTGCCTATCAGGGTAAATTCAGAGGGTTAAAACACAGAGGGTTCACTAAACATTCAACATGTCTACAACTACTATACTCAGTTGGAATTCACTGTTGCATCACATCACTACAAACGGGTGAACGAAACATTCTTAAACTACACAGTGCGAGACCTGGATAATGAGCTACATGTTCACATCTCATCCGTTGCCAGGGCTGCAACATCAAAATGGGCAGATTGGTTTATTCAGTTTGCCACCTTCACTTACTTAAGGGTGTACGGTTATTCAAGAGCTCCACTTATGTTACCGAGGTATCCATCAGATGAAGTGGTATGCATGGAATTCTTCAGGCAGATTTCAAATGTTCACACCTGGCTGCGTAACAACAAGAAACCAGCCTTTAGCTTTCCTTTTGCTTTAGGCATTTACACTTGTAGATCATCTGCGGAAGCTAAACTAATGGGTAACGAGTTAGACAAATTTGGTCTCAAGCCTTTCAGCGAGAGACGATCATATGATCCCCATGGCTTCTATGCATCTCGACTTGGTCAGAACTATGCTCATATGCCCGCACTTGAAGATTTTTGGGCTAATTGCAGAGATGAGTATGAGGTGCGAAGGCGAAGTAACAGTAGGTTAACTCTTCATCAGATGAGAGATTGCTTATCAAAAGATATTGAAGGGTTGTCAGATGATGATGGGGATGTAATTCTTCCAGCCTATACTAAAAATAAGGTTAAGCAACAACCTCTTCCATAGGTCAACTAGGTTCACAAAGAATGTATCACAGTGGAAGAAAGGACAAGACAAGTGGTAGAGTACAGTAAGACATTCTTAATCCTCAAGAGAAGGGATTTGATTCCAGTAGCAGAGCCGCCAAAGAAACATTCATCTTTTCCCTCTTCTTCAAGAGTGCAAACAAAGAACAAAGAAAAGGTTCAGTCTCAAGAGGTCACAAAGGGCAGTAGATCAGCAAAGAGTGCAGAAGGATGGAGAAGACAAGGTAGCCCTCAAGGCTGAAAATCGTCAACTTTGGTTATACATATCAAATCTTATCCAAAGCACCTCACAAACAACTCAGTTGCTGCCTCAAGTCTTAGAAACACCAGCTGATCAACAGCAGTTAAGGCAATTAGTTATTTGTGGAAAACAAACTAATGAGTGGATTGAAGAGATCATCAATAGAGGAAAAAAGGTTCTAACACAGGTCTTCCAGTTAAGATACAAAGCTCATGACTTACGTCAAGGTATCCAAGATTTTGAACAGCTGATAGCCAAGTTCAAGCCCATGCACGAAATCATAATTGCAGATTTAAAGATGGCTTGTGGCTCTACAATGGCAAGAGAACACAAAAGACAAGTCCTGGAGTGGAAAGAAAGTCATCTTTTCAAGGTGAATACATATGTCAAAATATCTGAGGAATTTGCAGCATATAAACAAAGAGTTGTTGATACTCTTAGGTTTGTCAAAGAAGTAGTTGCAGCAATTCCTTGTCAATATTGCCTTGAGGATGGTTCCTACATTGGGCTTGACGTAGTCCAAGTTGAGTTTCAAAGCATGTTGCATGGCAGCGATGGCAGTGTTGGGAGAATGATGATGATTTCCATGATGTCAGCGAGGTTCGAGAAAGCGGCCAATGAGAGTGAAGATTTCTTGAGATCAATTATAGATGGCGAAGAAATCTTGGAAAAATGGCATTTTGCTATTAATAGCATCAACACTCCTACTACAGATGAAGTTGCCTGCTCTTTAGCGGATGTGATCAAGCTCTAAATCTGCTTTCTTCTAGAAGCACCTTCCACACTTTCTTTCTATTCTTGTCTCAATTCTTATCCATTCTTTGAGGATAGAAAGAAAACAATTGTAACAAGTTGTCATGAGTTGGCACTTTCCATTTTAGATGCTTTTAGGGTTTAGATGTTTTAGTCTTGTTCTAGATTTAGAAATAAAGTTTGCATGTTGGCAAGCAGTAGTTGTAAAAGTAAAGAGATTTTAGGGTTTCCTACTCCTCTGCTTAGTTATAAATAAGAGCAGTGTTTGCTCATTTTAGTTTAACTGTGCTCGTGATAACAAGACAAAAGTGTCTTTAGTACCTTCTCTTTGTTATTCAGTATTGTTCACTTTGTGTAAAGAGCTAGTTTGCATGCCTCCTTAGCTGCAAATCCTTGTTTAGTGCATGTGTTATGTGTCAATTATAATCAAGTTGATCGCATGTTGCAAGCGTGTTGCTACAACTTGCTGTCCTGAAATTGTAATCTTTGTTCTAGAAGTTTGAGTGAATTAAATCCTAAGCGTGCTCTGTCTGGCTCGATATAAATATCTCAAATTTCCGTCTATTTGTTTTGTGTTAGAAGTATGAGTAAATAAAATCTTGAAGCTTGCTTTGCTGCTCCTGAAATAAAAGTCTCATATTTCCGTAATACTTTTATGATCTCTTTTTCAACTTGCCTTAAAATGTATGTTGAAGAATAGTTTGTTTAAATATCTTTGTCAGAAATCAAACTCGTCCATTTCTAAACTCTCTTGCTCTGAGTTTACTTGAGAGGGTAGAAACCTTTTAAGCGTAGGTTAAGTTGTAGCTATCTTGTTTCATTAAAGGGAAAACCTCAACCACAACATCTAGTGTTCTATAACCTTGTGTTCTCCCAGCTGAACCCAAAAGATAGGTGTAATTAAGTTTAGATTACTTTCTTTATGAAACTCAGCAAAAGAGGGAGCTTCCCCTCCTAATTTGAAGAGCAATTTACTGCACATAGCTGTTCATTTCCAAAACGCATTTCAGAGGTGCGATTTGAAACGCCAACACCTTCCAATCGGCTGAAATCTCAAACATAGAGCAAAGGGTGGTTCTTCTAGATAATGCATCTGCCACAATATTTATTTTCCCTTTGACATATTCAATGTCAAAGTCATACGCCTGAATCTTGCTTACCCATTTCTATTGGCATTCATTCAAGTCCTTTTGCTCTAAGAAATATTTTAGACTATTGTGATCTGTCCTAACCACAAACTTTCCACCCACCAGGTTTTGTCTAAACTTTGCCAATGCATGCATAATGGCAAGCATTTCCTTGTCATAGGTGGAATGCAACCGTTTTGTATCTCTCAACTTCCTACTTTTGTAGGCTATAGGATGTTTGTTTTGCATGAGCACTACACCATATCCCTTCACCTAATGCATCACACTCCAATACAAATGGTTGAGAGAAATATGGCAATGCTAACATTGGACAAGAACTCGTGACATGCTTGAGCCTATCAAATGTACTTTGAGCCTCATCTGACCATCTGAATGCACCCTTCTTGGTGAGATCTATGAGAGGTGTTGCCAACTGTAAAAACCCCTTGACAAGCCTCTTGTAATAGCTGCAAAGTCCGAGAAAACCCCCTAAATCTAAAATGTTTCTCGACAGTGCCCAATCAAAAATGGCATGTAACTTCTCATAGTGTACCTTAACCCCACCAGCCCCAATCACATGTCCCAAATATAATATCTTTGTCATGCCAAATTCACATTTAGAAGCCTTCACAAACAAGGATTGTGACTCCATAATGACTAACACCTCATCAATGTGCCTAAGGGGATCCTCCCATGTCTTACTATATATCAAAATGTCATCAAAAAAGACCAATACAAATTTCCTCAACTACTTATTAAATATATAATTCATGCATGACTGGAAAGTCGCAGGAGCATTAGTAAGACCGAAAGGCATAACTAGAAACTTGTAATGTTCATAGTGGCATTTGAATATTGTCTTATGTACATCCTCTGCAGAAACTCTAATCTGGTGATACCCTGAACGAAGATCAATCTTCAAGAAATAAATTGCCCCATGAAGTTCATCCAATAGTGCATCTATCTTGGGTATAGGGTACCTATTTTTTATGGTCTTTTTGTTCAAGGCACAATAGTCAATACACATCCTCATCATGCTATCCTTTTTCTTCACTAAGACCACTGAAGATGCAAAGGGACTAGGCTCGATCTAATGTGTCCCATATCTACTAACTCTCATATCGTTTTTTCAATCTCTTCCTTGAATCTCCTAGGATGACGATACGAAGTGGTGATTACGGGTTTGGCACCCTCCTCCAACTCAATCACATGCTCAAACCCATGATTAGGAGGTCTACCTAGAGGGACATCACCAAACACAACACTGCGTTTATCCAGAATGGGCTGAATATCCATATGATGATGCATGTCATCAATAGAAGTAGACTTAGAAGATACAAAACATTGGGCTGCCCATGCAACCTCATCATGCCTAAACAATGTCTCCATCCTCTTCGTTGTCGCTAACTTTGGCACACCATTCGCCAAAGCCCTCAACACCACTATCTTGCCCTCTACTATAAATTCCAACTCCATCTTCTGAAAGTCCCGAATATATCTACCCAACGAATGTAGCCAATTAACTCCCGAAACAACATTTGTATTGCCAATCCCAACCACATAGAAATCATTTGTCACTGTGTAATCCCCTAACTGGATGCTCAGCTGGGAAATTTTCTTGGTGCATGTCATCTTAAACCTATTGGCTACCACAACACTAAAACCTGGAAAGTCCTCAACCTGTAATCCCCTCTTAACCATGAGGCCCTCATCAATAAAGTTGTGATTCGCTCCACTATCAACTAAACAAGAGACCCATTGTCCTTTCAAGACTCCTCTAACTCAAAAAGGATGGCACTTAGGAACCCCTAATAATGTAGCGATGGTTCCATGTGTCACATCTCTTGTAGCTCCCTCAACATGATCCATCTGTTGATCATCCTAGTCACTCTTCGAGCTAGTATCTACTACCTCCTCATCAATGTCAGAAGTGACCTCTATATAGTGAGCTTTGCCTTTCCCGTGGGTCCTTGCACAAGAAACATAATTTCTTCCCATATAGGTCATTTCTTGACTCAAAATTCAATATGGGTGGAGTGGTCTTAGGCTGATTGAAGGTCTTCTTAAATGGTTTACTGCTCTTGAAACTTTTCTTTTGGGATTGCTAGTTAGGATGTGCAGTTTCAAGATCGAGTGCCATCTAAATGGAATCCTGGAGAGTATTAGGCTTGAAAGCCTTCACCAAACCTCTCAAATTATGATGCAAACCTTCGGTAAACAACATTACTACCCTCTTCTCTGACATGTTTGGAACCATAACAGCCACCTTTCGAAATTTGTTGATATAACTATCAACATCCCCATGTTGTCTAATCATAGCCAACTTCTTGAAGTACATCTCAACATCCTTCCTATCGAATCTAGAAATTAATTTGCTATTGAGTTCATCATAGAACTGAATTAATGCATGGTTTTGTGTCACCAAACCATGATGCCACCAATCATAAGCCGGACCCTCAAGGTGTAAAGTTGCAAACTTAATTGCTTTTGTTTTTGGCATTAGTTTAAGATTCAGAATTGTGTCCAACTTGTGTATCCAAGCACATGTCGTGCTTTTCCCACTACCATCAAAGTTAGGAAGAGTAAGTTTACTCAAGGCATGTTGATACTCCTTATGTGGGCCTCAAGGTCTATGCTCTTGTTGTGTTATTCACCTATACTTACGTTGATTCATGTATTGGTTCAAAATATTATTTTGTTTCTAATGTCGTGAGGAAGTGTGCGATACTCATCATAAACTGCCATTACCTCATCCACCAATGGTTGTTCCTCTTCTTGTGGGGTCTCTTCCTCCTCCTCCCTTGGTGTGAACATAGGCTAAAAAATTCTATGACCCACCTGTGTTAGCACCTCGTGGGATATCATTACCTGCATTGCTACCTTCGCCAATAGTAGTCTGATTCACCCTTAGAGAATTCATGTCTAGAGGCATCTGACCAATGGTCGTGATTAAGTATTGTTGGGTTTGCATAAACTATTGCATTATCTGCTGCTGTCCCCTAGCTAATTCATTCAATATATTTTGAATACTATCATTATCTCTTCTATTCGTCCTGTCCTGAGGACTCTCACTACCCGAACCTACCATTTTCCCACTGCTATGTGCAACTCTAAGTGGTTGCCTTTCTGGTAATGTAGTTGAGAATTTATCCTCTTCTAGATAAGGTTCTACAAACTGAAATTGTTTACGTTTTTTTCCTCTTTCAACGTAATGTCTAGCCCTGTCACTAGTGTACATAACCCTCCAGGATGGCAAGATTTTGGCTCTAATACCATTGTAAGATTCCTCTCAGATTTTGGATAACAAGTGTACGATTTTCCACAAGTTCGACAATGCAAGCATTTGTCAAACTATTTACAGTCTTCTGTATGGTTATATAATTCTTAACAACTTGCCATATCATCGATCACATAGTATGATTTCCAAATATTTGAATGATCATTCTAATTCCATGCATCCTCCTATTAATTTACTCTGCCAAGTTTGCTAATTGAAAGTTTTGTCTTACGATTGGAACTAGGAAAATCTATTGAGTTTGTTTGCTTGCAAGACATTTTGATAGTTATTTTACTTTTAAACAGAGCAAAATCAGCTTAATACAATCAAAACGTGATCAACAATTGACATGATAGACATTATATCAAACAATGTGTTTGGCATTGATTCATTACAGATATAATATTTTAATCTGCTATTTTAATCTGCCACTAGCATCTTACAATTTGTTCAATGAAATAAGAAATGGTTAACTCCAACTTGGATTGTTAGCTGGAGTCATTTGTAGAGGCAGTTGTAGCAGATTTAATCCACATTTTATCATCCAACTTGCCACAAACTTGTAGTTGGGCATTTGTCCTTAGTTGTGGTTGAAGTTCCAAATCAAAGATTAATTTTAATTAAGGTATCGTATGGGTTTGCCTAGCAAGCGGTGCTCAAACCATCTTCCAACGCACATATACACAACCACAACAATATTTAATAACTTCATTTGCATTGTATATTCATGCTCACTGCAGACCTGGAAACTCTGCGAGTTTTCAATGTGAAACCTTATCAAATACCTGAAATTTGTCTTCATAGAAGACTTTGTTAGAGTAAAGGTTTTAACTTAATTATGTTGATTAAGTTACCTTTATTCCCTTCTTAAGATTTCAGGTTAGTTTGCATAAAGTGACATTTAATAATTATATTAATTATTAAATGTTTCCTATTAGGGCTTCTTTTAGGGTTTTTCCTATTAGGGTTTTATTAGGGTTTGCATGATCTCCTTTTTATAAGGATTGATCCCATTGTATTTCATATCAATTCATTCTCTCATTCTCTTTGATATATACATTTTCAGTTTTCAGAGAACCCTAACTTGTTTGTCTCCATCTCTTCTTTTGTGACAGATTATTTGCATGCAAGTGATCTTCGAGGTTTGTGAAGTTGTATTTTTTCAACTCCTACATGATATCAGAGCACCAGACCTGCTGCTTCCTATTCTTGTTTTGAAGATTTTTGGAGCTTCAAGGGTTTGGGGTTTGTTTTTTAGATCCAGGGCATACCTGCAATTTCAAAGCACTTTGAGCCCAAACAGACCTCGCCATTGCGTCCGCAGCGGTCCAAAACCCCTAAATCGACTGTTCATTCGTCCATTTTGGACAAAGTCGAATTTTGGAGCAAAAATTGTTTGCAAGTACGGCCATCCGCCTGCCTAGTAAAAATTTCGAAATTTATTTTTCCGCATCTTTTTTTTTCGTCAAAAAAATAATAATTTTTTTTCTCTGCAAAAATTTTTGTTGTTTTTTTCATTGTAAAAGTTTGATTTTTTTTACAAAAAATAAAAAGCAAATTTTAAAAAAGCCTTTTTAAGGCGTGCTTAGGCCTGCGGGTCCACCTACAGTTGCAGGGACGGTACCAAGGGTACCGCAACGGCTGGTACCGCATGGGTACCGCCCTGCCACATTGGCAGGCGGCGGCCCCATGTGGACCCCGCCTTTTCTTTTTTTTAGTTTTTTTTTCAATAAAAAAAAAATGGTTTTATGGTTTTATTTTAAATCAAATTTTTTTTATTGTTTTTTTTAATATAAAATACAATTTTTTTTTTTTGAATAAGCCTAGTTGTGAAAATACGGTGACGGTCGTTTGGCCGTCAAACTTAAGCCAATTTTTTTGCTGCGACGGCCGTATGACCGTCAAATTTAATCCAGCATTGGTTTTTTCCCCTTTGGACTTGTTTTCTTCCAAAGGCCGTAACTTGGGCATACGATATCATTTTTTGACAAACGAGATATCGTCGAAAAGCTGGTTCTATAATCTTTCCAGTGGTGTGGGTTTCATCACTTCTTTTTTCTATTGGTGCATTCTACAGTCAGGTTTTTGGCTGTCCTTCATGTATTTCCAGCTTTGTCCTTTTTGGGCATTTTGAGCATCATTTGTAAGCAATTTCTTTTTTGTAAACGCATTGAGATAAAGTGCCACACTATTGTATATGCATTTTGGGGGATTTTGCACATAAGGTTGTGCCATATTTTGTACTCGCACTGTTTTATAAAGTGCCATGGGGGGTTGTGTAGTTTGCCTTTGTTTGCCATCACACCTTTGTTTGGTGAGTGTCCCTCCACGACGACAATGGATCCATATGATTCCAACCTCATGCATGTGTGTTTTGTTTTGCACACCACTTTTTCAGTTGCAGGTGTTTTTTTGTGCACTTTCAAACGTTGTTTCTCCTTCTTCATGCACTACAGGGTGTTACACATCATTTCAATGGATCTGCCAGGCTCTCCCAGTTCAGCATTATGGGGGGGTATTATACTATTCGTGTTAATTCTTCCTTGGTTTCGCCTTGGAAGGAATCTTCCATTCTCAGTTGATCAATGTTTTAGACTATTGGTTCTTGTGCCATCTGTATCTTCGTTCCAGGTGTTTGCCTTTATTTGCCATCTGATTTGAGTAGTGTCGTATGGGCCACTCATGCAGATTGTTGTCTTCTTGATTCTAATCATCCTCTCTTCAGTGGAGGTTCTTCAGCACCATAGCAGTCATCTTTCGACAGTTGTTTGCAGCTTCTTCTGCTTCAATGATGTTCTTTTTGGCTTTCTGCATCTCTTTTTTAGAGTAGAGTTTTTTCCCATGAGGTTTTCTCTATTTCTCCTCTTTACAAAGATTTGGTTGTATTTGGGTACCTGATCTGGCCTAGTTGTCGGGACCCATGTTTGCCTTCTTGCATTGTAGTTACCTTTGCTTTCTTGCATTTGTTTGTAGCTGCACTGTTGCTCATCTTAAAGGGGGGGTGTTAGAGTAAAGGTTTTAACTTAATTATGTTGATTAAGTTACCTTTATTCCCTTCTTAAGATTTCACGTTAGTTTGCATAAAGTGACATTTAATAATTATATTAATTATTAAATGTTTTCCTATTAGGGCTTCTTTTAGGGTTTTTCCTATTAGGGTTTGCATGATCTCCTTTTTATAAGGATTGATCCCATTGTATTTCATATCAATTCATTCTCTCATTCTCTCTGGTATATACATTTTCAGTTTTCAGAGAACCCTTGCTTGTCTGTCTCCATCTCTTCTTTTGTGATAGGTTATTTGCATGCAGGTGATCTTCGGGGTTTGTGAAGTTGTATTTTTTCAACTCCTATAGACTTCACAAATTTCTAACCATGAAATCCAACTGTGAATCCACCCAGAAGATGGATCGGGTTTTCGTCCAAGAATCGGGTTTTCGTTCAACCCACCTACTCAAGGGTTTTCGTCCTTGAGGTTCCCAAAAGATGTGCTCTCAAATTTTATCTCAATAATAATTTCTCCAAGATGATTAATTCCCTTCTAACCTTGCCTTCTATACCTCACCACTTATTAATTATGTTTGCCTTTGTAAAGTAACTTCATTTAATATTTGTGCATATTATTTAATAAAGTCACTTCAACATTTAATTAATTAATTAAATATAAACATCCAGAATATTATTTTAGGACAATTTAATATTTAATTAATTAAATTAACTTAGTGGTGACTATTCGGAAGTCGGAGACATTACAAGTACATACTAGGATGTTCGTTAAACCTTAAGGGTAACCCATGTATTCATTGTTGAAATGAATTGAACATTGAAAAGATGGAGATATCCGCTTCAATTTAAAAATTGAATAATGATCTAATATATCATGCTACTGAGACAAGTTGAATTCATCAAGGCTAAGCAAGGATTGTGCCTAAGCATACAAGAAATCAATTTCATAATATGATAGTAATAGTTGTTCAGACAAATAGCCATTTGAGTCATTTTAGACATTTTAATTTGCAATGTTATCCAGTGTGTAGTTGTTTATTGATAAAATGTACTTTTGATAACTTGAGATTGAAATAGATTCGTGTAAAGTTCATGTATTAAGGGAATGTTGAATTACCTTGGATTCTTGAGAACCATGGTTTACTAAATTAATAATCAAGTTAAATATCCATCATTAAGTATCCAGAGTACAACAACCAAGTTCATGACTCTCTTTAAACTAGAAATTTCACTTGATGGAACCTTTAAAAAGTTGTTTAATGAATGGTATATATATATGAAGAGAACCATTGGTTCATTTTACACTTTTAAGAGAAAAATGTCTACAACTAAGTTAAAGCCAAAAGTTTACACTGGATACTTTTCTTGTTGACTACTCCAACATGAAATGTCATGGTCAATGTTAATTAAGTGGCGGCTCACCTATCATTAGTTCATATGTTGAAATGGCTCAATTTATCAAACTACTTTGAATGAATAGATGAAGGTTGTTCATAGGTTGAAATCATATGTCGACATTTTTAATTAAACCTTGTGAAAGAATTTGGTGCAATGGAACTAATTGATAATAATATCTCCTAATTCATTAGTTGCAAATTGATTGAGCTAATTAATTATCAATTTGTTATAAGAATACTAATTTTATTGAAGAAAAGAATAAGTAAAAAAGCCCTGTTTTGGGGTTTTTAACATGACGGCTCAAATTTGAAAACTACAAATTGAAAGAAGATAATGAAGGAGAATATGGAAAGTCATGTAGCAATAGTTAATTATAATATAGACAAATAGGTTGAGGCTCTTGGACCCAGGATAAACAGTTACATAAATGACTCACTACAAAGGATTGCTTTCTTTTCAAAGAAAGCATTGTTGATTAGAGATTGTATTGTAAATTGTCCCAAGAGACAATCATGTCTTATATTTTTTCCTGATTTTAATAGCAAAATCACTTTAAATCAATTATTTTTCTGATCAATAATATGACTGGAAAATGATCGGAGGCCTTGTTTGGCACTATGTTATTAATGTCAATTTATACCATATTATTATGCATCCAAAAATACAAGCAATTTCAAATTTGAAAAACAACACAAACTAATAACATGGTACATGCTGACTAACAAATAGAAAATCACCTGAAATGACGAATTTCCCATCTGGACTGAAAGAGGCTTCCAGAGTTCCACTGTCAGAAACAGCTTCCACATCGAAACTATGCATCTTAAACCAAATAAGACACACAAAAGGCATGAAATTAACCACTTAAATATTTTTGAGAAGGTTGACAAGATTTTCAAAATTAGAGTATTGGTAGCATAAGCATTTCAACACTATTGAGGATACTATAACTCTTCTAGGCACATCAGGTTAATGGAGAAAACTTAAGCCAAGTTCATTTGTGACAATTCAACTTAGCAATGCAATAATAATACAAATTACCACAAAAGTTGTCTCTGAAATGCTATCAAATGGTACAACAGCTAACTCCAAGGTTTCCACCACAAGAAATGAAACAGATTTCAATAATTAATGTAGACATTCATAAGGCAATTCACAAGTTAAGGAAAAAGAAAAGGGTGGTATTATTCTAGTTCACAATACATATCAAGGCTACCATGCATAAACATTAAAAGAGCTGTATTTTCTTTTATGACCGATATTACATAAAAACTTCTAAAGAAAATGCATCCAAAAGCAATCCATCTGAACAAATAATATGTGAGAGTAGATAGCTTCACCAAAGACAGAAAAAAATAAGCCTTTTAAATGGAGGGCAAATACTAAAACATAATTCTTCATTTTCAAGTTTCCAGCCTTTTCTTGTAATTCAATTTAAAACATTATTACTAGGACTCAGGAGAGCTGCACATAGAGGAATAAGATATTGTAGTCCCCTGCCCAGCGGCACTTCTATTTCAGCTGCTTCTTATTTACTCTTTTCATTAAATGTTAGAAAATATGGACTTGTCTTTTAATCAACCAAACTTGTAATTTTAACATTTGGCTCTGATTGCACTTTTATTAAGATATCAAACTAGTCTAAATTGAATCTAACTGTAATGTACACACTTCATCAATGTTGCATCTCTGTCATTGTAACTTGTTCACTACTAGACATATAAATGGCTGAGGCAGAATTATGCACTTGTTTGGAATATGCTAGAAAAGGCTTGAAATTATATGGAAATCCCACTTGCTACAGTTTTTCCACATTAGATTCTCCAGGGTAAATCTTGTGTTGTGTTACATGTTGACTTATCATTCCTCATTTCATGCAATATGGCAGTTCTGAGAAGGAATGTACATAAGCCTGGTACTAAATCTGCAAATAAACAATAGAATTGTCATAAGACTCAGATTATTCATGAATTAGACAACAATATTACTGAGCTAGTTAGAGATCATATCAATATCATAGTGTGAGACTTGGGCTTGGCAAACTGTTTTCTGACTCGGACTTAGGCTTGGTGAAAAAACTAAGCAAAACACAGCTATTAAAAAACATATGATATATAACAAAAAATGGTTTTTATCTATGTTGCAGAAGTGTCTTCAACCCCCTAGGACGTGTCTCAAGGATCAGGACACGATTCCCATACCGGAGACACATGCAGAGACGTCTGCTTGCAAGAAATGTCCTGCCCATGTTTCCTTAAGTTTCCAGTTAAAAAACAAAAAATTAAGAAACCCTATGTCACATGGTACAAGTGGTACAAAGGTGATTTAATAACTAAGAATTGTGGTTTGACTGATTCACGGGTGGTTTTTGGCTTTAGAGTGGTTTTAATGATTTAAACCCATATTTTGACTGGGTTTAGAGTGGTTTTGGTGAGTAAAATCCCATAGTTTCAAGGAGGGGTGGTTTTGGCAGGTAAAAATCCATGGTTTTGAAGATTAACAGTAGATTTACTTTTAACGTGCTGAATGTGGTTTTGGCATGTCGTTTCTGCCTGAATGTCCCGGTTTGAAAGAGATATACCACCCTCCAACAAACTCTAACCACCCTACAATTTAAACCCATTAAATGTGCAGTTTTGGCAGTTAGGGAGTGGTTTTAATGGGAAAAACCTGTGGATTTTGCCGATTAAAGCAGTTTCGCAATGTAAAACCCACATATATAATCCTCTCTATGCCTGCATCATGTATGTATTCAGTGCTATATATTTCCTAGGCACTAAGTTTGTATGCAAATTAGACAGTTTTAATGCCTAATCCTGTAGTTTTAATGACTAATCCCACGATTTTCCAAAGTTGAGTGTGGTTGTAATGATTATGCCTATATTTTTTTCAAGGATTAGGGGCAACTTTTAATGGCCATGCCCACAGTTTTTTGGGAAGTATTCTTGTTTTGAATGTTCAATGTCATTTTCAATTTTAATGTTAGCAAATTAATCAATTATAAAATTATATTAAAAAAACTGATGTCTCCAAGTACCCCTGTCTCCTATTTTTCAAAACCAGACATACTGATACTAGTACCAATCTCCCATGGTTTTAACGTTTTTTTTTTTAATTTTTTAGTTGATTTTCTTTTTTTTTCAGACTCGACTGAGTTTGATATCTGAGACTCACATGTGAGACCTGGACTTGGCAAGCTATTTTTTGACTCGGACTCAAGCTCGGTGAAAAAGCTTGGGTAGAACGCAGCAAAACTCAGCTATTAAAAAATATATAATATAAAAAGAATAACTTTAATCATTTTTTTGAAAATTTTGAGTTAATTTTTTGTTTTTTTCAGACTCGGCCGAGTTTGATGGTTGAGACTCTGCCAAATTTGATGGCTAAGACTTGTGGATTGGTAGTTGATTATTTTGAGTCAAGGTGTTCTCAACATGTTATTTTGTATCGGCACCTAGACCATGGTGCATATTACAAGATACTTGTGTTATCATTATGTTTATGCTCAGACAATATCCTTGCTCATTTCCATTTGTTTATATGCATGTATGTATGTATGTATGTGTGTGTGTGTGTGTGTAATGTGACTCATGTGTATAGACATTTTCATGTTAGTATGACATTTTGGATGCATTGATTATATGTTGTATGATGTTGTACCTTGTTGGGTAATTATCAGGGAAACCCAGTGATGCATTCCCCTCCCCCCCTCCCTAAAATGGCCCATCCCTATCCTCGGGACGTCTTGGGTACAAGGGGACGGCTGGGGAACGGTCCCCTGGCATCCCCTTTTTTTAATCAAAACTTGGGAAACGTCCTCAAAACGGAGAAACGGTCAACGGGAAAAGGGGGACGGCCAAGGGACACCTGAGACATCCCCCGACCATCTCGGGGACGGTCGGCTATCCCCCGTGTCAAAAAGCATGGTCAAAACAAAAAAAAATATGATGAGATTTTGTCACTCGTGAATGATGAACAGTCCTTAACTAGCAATAACAATGGGCAGTGACCATGCCATAAAGAGCAGTTACCTTGATCACAGACGGTTGTGAATGATACTGTTAAAGTCTGTACAAAAGGTAAAGACTGTGCAATAACGGACAGATCAAGGGCAGAGCTTACCAAGATAGGACAGACAAACCTTAGAAAAGATAGTCATAGAAGGTTACATAATGGATTATCTTGAAAACACAAATTAAAGACCCTTATTGAACCCTCCAAAAATTCAATATAATGTTTGTCTGAGCAATGGAGAGGTCAAAAACTATCTAAAACCATTAGAATCCTAAAGCAATTCCAAAGGCATACATGGCAGGCTCTTTAAAGAATGTGGTTAGATAATTTAGAAAGTATCCAAACTCATCAAGAGGACAGCCCGTGGACTAAAAGTGGATTGTTTTAAAATGCAAATCTGGAAGTTCAAAAGCCCTATACTAGTTGTGAAGATGACAGGGGAGAGATCAAAAGGACAGTCCAGTGATGAAAATGTTTGCAAAGTGACCTCACCACAAGATGACTGTGGTTTTGAACAATGCACAAAGTTTTCAAAGGACTGCCATTAAAGTATTTGACAGTGGGCTAAATATGATTGTGGTTTGTCTATTAAAAAAGGCAGTCACTTTGGACAAGTCTAATGAAGGACAGTTTTGAAGATGAAGGCAAACACAATGATAAAGTACAGTGACAGAATATTAGAGAGGAACTTTTGATAGTCATGAATGAACAAGGGTGTGTTTGATGACACTATTTTGAGATAGAAGAAAGTTATTCTTGAGAAAATCATTAGATTGTAATATCTTCTTTATCAGAGGTATGAGTTGATGATTGATAAAGCTTAAAAATATGGCAAACAATTGACAGTAAGGAGAAAAGTATGACAATACTAGAAGGCTTCCTCCAAAGCTTTTGAGGTATTATAACTTAAGGTTCTATAATGTATATTATGCATGCTTTATCCATGTTTTCATATGAATATTTAAAATTTCCCTATATATTTTTAAATTTTCCCTATATTTTATATAGCTGTCCCCCCGCTGTCCCCAAATTCGGCCTCAAAATCCAGAAACTCGGGGACTCGTCCCACCATCCCCTGTCGTCCCCGTCCCGGAAACTTGGGGTAACACTAGTAATTATGCTATGCTTTGGATATTATATACATGTTGCAAGTACACTTGACATGGATATTGAATGTGCAAGTATAGGATATTTCTCCACCTAAATATGTAGGTCTAAGTTATCCCTAGTGGTGGTTATTTTGGAGATGTCACACTAGGCCCTTGCATTGTAATACCCTATTGTACTAGATTCGAGTACGAGATGTGTTGTGTTTGGCCCTATGCTAACCCGGATCCGAATCAAAGGCAATTTAGGAGTCCATTTTGTTGTGAGATACCAGTATATGCATGAGTTAATTTGATGATTTAAATTCCTTGTTGATCATAAATAGATTTCGATGAATTAAAAATTTTGTATATCATCTAACGAATCACTTATGTAAAATTTAGGGAAAAGGGGAAATATAAAGTTAAATTAATTATGTTAGGAATGTCTCATTAAATAGGAATGCATATATTTGATTTAATCGTTTTATTAAATGTGGCAATAACATAATGTTGAATGCTCATTTTGACTCAATTGCATCTTAGATAAATAATAAGTATGAATAAAGTAAAAAGAAAAAGAAAATAGAAATGAAAAAAGAGGTCAAAAATATAATAAAGGAAAAGAACTTAAGCATTTTTAGGCATTATTCATATTTTGAAGAAAATGCTCTCCAAAAACCCTCTACTGAAAATTTGAATTTTGGGAAATTCCACTCATTCGGAATTGGGGAGATTTGGGAATTGGATTGATTTGGATTGCAAAAGAGTGTTGATTGTGTGTGTGATCTCACTTCTTCAAGTTGGGAAGAAATTGCAAGTTTTCATTGTTTTGTTGTGCTCTTATCTTGAGGTAAATCTCTCTTCTCTCCTTGTTTTGGAAGTGTTCTTTCTATTTGGATGCCATGCTCACCCTTAAGGGAGCATAGAACTTCCCCATTAGTTTTAATTTTGAGCAAAAAAATTAGAAATAATGTATAATTGAAATTTTTCCAAATTGCCATTTTGTGCCCTGACCATGCCCAAATTTTTCAAAAAACCTAGAAATTGAATTTGACTTCATAAAGTAGTAGTTCATATTTAAAACCAAAGGGCACCTTTTGTTTTCAAAAATTCTTAGAAATGAGAAAATTAGAAAATTTAAGTTTCATCAAATGGAGTTTGAAGAAATTTCTTGGTTTTTGTGTTTAAAATAATTAGGCAAAATTTGAATTTTGAATGTGATTTCAGATGCTTTGGAATGGGGGAATTCATGACGACTCCATCGATTTTTTTGATTAACATTTTAAGGTCATGTTTAGTTTTTTTGTGAACCAAGTATCATGCCTTGTTTTTCATGCCATGCTCAATTGTTATGAGTTGTGATGAACCTAGGATGTAGGTGTAGAGAGTAGTAGGGGAGTGGCTTTTGATGTTTGTGGAGATCCGAAGTGGCCCAAGGATATCTTGTGAAGAAGTTTCTTAACCAAGTGATAACTAAGCTTTCATAGGTAATTAAAATGAACTAAGATAATAATGCCTATGACATATCTTTACTGCTCGTATAGGCTTGGTATGAGCATAGAAGGCATGCCTACTGAAGGAGTATTAATCCTTGTTCATTAACCTTGTCTCTTGTGAGAGGTGTACTCAATCTCGCTTAGCCGATACCCAAGGCTATTGTGATGACACTCCCTACTACCTCTCTAGGATCTCATCCTCATGGCCATAGAATTGTACCTAATGAGAAATCCTAATTTTATGCTTCATGTGTTGATGGTTGAGAAACTTTGCATGTTGTGTATGTTGCATGTATAATCCGTGTTTGGTGTGTGTGTGAGCTTACTCCCTTGTGTTTGGTGTTAGTGTGCTTATGGCCCGTGTGTCTATCTTATAGCATAGTGGGGTGGACCTAAGGGTTCCACACGGTTGGGTGGCGTGGAACCACCATTGGGGACTAGAAGATTTTGGAAAGTACTTGGGATCACGAGCAAGTTGGAAAGAAAAGGCTTCACAAACCACTATTTCATTGTTGCTTATTATTGTAAGAATGTAATTTAAAGGACATTTGAGTCCTCACATCAATATGTAATTTAAATTATTGGACCTCCTTAGTGGATAAATTGTAAACGGGTCACATAAGTGGGATTGATATCTTAAATGCATTTACGTGTCTCGACATTGGACTCAAGCACACATGCTATCTTGTATGCTCTTTAAACTTCTCATGATGTTGGATAAAATGAACTTAAAGCACCTTTCTTTGGGCTTTAAAATGAATGCAAGTTTAGATAACATACAATTAAACATTGAAAACACTAGGATTTCCCTTGTGTCCTTAGGTGTGTTTAGTCATGGGGACCTGCCTCATTTAAAGGCCATTTAAGGTCCTTTGGGTGGTCTTGGTGTGGACAAAAGGTGTGGAACACTTCCCCCTTCATTCCTAGAGTTTTGGATCTTGTGTCGGAGCCCTTGGAGGTTCCCCAACCCATGGGAGTCATTTCCTTCATGGGATATTGTGTCTTGTGATTGAGTATCTAGGACCACTATGGTCTCTGAGCCATTTTGATGTTTCAGAGTCCGTTTCTTGTTTTATTTCTTTCCTAGTAGTCCCTGAGGGTTGTGCTTGTCCTGGAGACCAAAATTGGGCTTGGATTTGCTCATTGGTTAGTACACTAGTGCTAGAATCAAAACTATAGTGCCTTTGAGGGTCTCTGACACCAAAACAAGACACCAATGCTAAATTTGGACACCAACCTAGACCTAGACACCTATGTACTTGTGCTAGTGTCCCACCTGGGTGCTAGTGTCCTCCAAGAGCGTTGTTGTCCTCTAATACGATGTTGTCCCTCCATTCATCGGGCAACGAATATTTTCAAAACTTTTTTGGGAAAACTTTGAGAATGAAAGTTGTTCCCCATGGCGTTTTGAGTCTCCTAAATTTCCTATCTTGTTGGTAGGTGTTGTCATTGAAAATTTATGCAAACTTTTGCATTAGGAAATGTGCCTTCACACAAAATTGTCTCGTTGTTGCCTCTTGTGTTAGGGAGGTTGTTTCTCCCAGGGTTTCCAAGCCTTGTAGGGGTCTAACCCAATGCTAGAGGCCCTTGTTGGTGTTTATTCTTCTTGGGTTGTTGGTATAGGGTTATAATTCATCCACTTATGCTCTGTTGCTTAGGCAACCATGATGTTTTCTTTAGTATGTCCTTGTGCATTGTGACACCATTGTGACGTTTGTATGGTAGCAATGTTATCGTAAAAAAAAAAGTGTTTTCCATGTCTTGTGGGTCCTTGGTGGGGCATTATACTGCAAGTCACAGCTGCAACATGAGTCTCAGATGTCAAACTTGGAAAGTATGTGAGTCTCAACTACAAACTTGCCAAGCCTCTCGAAATTGGATCCATGAGTCTTTGCCAAGTCTCAATGCACTGATTTGTATCATATTTTTTCAAGTGTTCCTTGGATAATGTAGATTTTAATGTTATAGGTTGCATTTGATGCCATTGGCCAGATTTGCAAAGGCAAGAGATGAATGCAGCTTATTACCATTGCAAAAGATTCAAATAACATTTCTTCAAGGAGGTGGAATCATCAAGTCAAGTGATGTCTCAAGCAAAAGATGATACCTAAAAGAGAGATTTATAAAGTTAGATGCAGATGTTGCAAACTTGCAAGCATCTCCAAAATCCATGGAGAAGCTTTGACAAGATAAAGAAGAACTCAAAGGCACTCATGGGCAAGCTTATCATTGAAGACAACCAAGGCTCAAGAGAAGGAAAGAACTAAGCTTCTCAAAGACAAAGGGAAGGAACAGTGCCAAGGCAACTCCAACAATCCTTGAACTCGGTAAATTTCAAAGCTAAAGCTAAGGCAGACTTCACACCCTATGAAGAAAAGGCTGACAGAAAAATTCAAGAATTGTTTGTCAAAATTGGAGATATATCTAAGCCTGCATAAAAGTGAAGGACATATTTATTTTTCCCATCCTAAGATTTCTAGACATGCTCTTATTTGGTGGGAAGATAATACACATTCTTTGGCTTTGGAGAGGCTACTATTTGTAGTTAAGTGGGTTGACTTCAAGAAACCAAGTCTCAGTTCTATGAAGGAAAACATAACATCAAATGGCAACTGTACAGGCAATGACAAAGATGAAGTGCACAATAGTACACCATTGAGTTCAAGAGGCGAGAAACAGATTGGTTATGCAAGACCAAAAGTAGTTAAATGTATTTTAGGAGTCTTTTTAGCAACATAAAAAGGCAAGTTATCATGGCCAATCCAAAGACCATTGCTGAAGTACATGCCCAAGCCCATTCCACTAAAAGGCATAGGAAAAAGGAACCTGGCAAATCTGCAAATCAGCAAGATGCAGCTTCAAGCGAGGGAAAGAGCAATGGAAGGAGTATGAAAAATGCCATTACTATTTGCAAAGCTTCTAAAAAACCATTTTAAAAATTGTGATGTAGATACACATTCCAATGTACAACACTGGAAATTGCATTAAGAATCAAATGAAAAGTCCATCCAAGACAATGAGAGCAGAGGAATTGGGAGTATTCTATATGTGGGTGACAGAATAGAGTGCACTTTAAGAATGAAGGAGATATGTTTGAGCAGCACCACTCAAGGTATGAATGTACCAAGCTATTTTTAACCAAAATTCAAATTGAAAGAAAGATAACTCCAAGACTATGGAAGCTATAGTAGAGGGCAATGAGATTGGGAGTAGTTTATATGTGAATGACAATGGCTTACACTCATCAAACAGAGGAGATATGTTTAAGCAGAAGCACTCAAGGTAATTGTTGTGGCCTCCACAACACACCCTAGTTTCTCTTGAACTAGGGACCCCTTTTTTAGAGCTCCAATGTTCTTTAGCCCTTTGGATTTTGCTCCTTGCAAGTGTACTTCCATTGCCCTATGCAAGGTTATTCATTGCATGTTTTGTTTGTGCTTTTGGCTTTGGTTCAATGTACATCCATGGCAACCCTTGTTTATATAATTATACATGGATGGCATTCGGTCTTTGTCTATGAAGTCCTTTATATTGATGTTAGTGCAGCCCCTTTTATATTGATGTTAGTACAGACCCCTTTTTATTTAATTACTAAGTGATTTCACTCCATGGCGGCTCCCTTGCACTTTGTCTTAACCGCATGCTAACCACCTATTAACCATGCCCTATAACTTAAGTCGCTCTTTATAGCATCATGGCTACTCGTTACTGGCCATTTGCCCAAAAGCAACCCCACTCTCCTAGTCTTTGCTCCCCATCCATTATCCCACAACCATGAATCCTACATCCTACACCACACATCACAATCCCAATGGTCCTCGATAATCTCTTATGTGTCGGGCATGCAAACATTAGCACAAAGCCTTAGTGCTTTATCCTTGGCACACCCCACTTATTCCTTCGCCCTCAACATGTAAGATGCCAGGTATAAAGGAATAGTAATAAACTTCCTAATCTGAAATACACCAAGTACAAATGAACAACAATAAACTCCTCTCTTTAACTGATTCAAAAATTACCATAAATGGAGATATTCTGTAATCTACTCAACTGACTCAATTACAGGAAATACACCTTATATGCAGATCCTAATAGATACCAACGGGTAAAGATTTATCCTCGGAAATCAAAGACTCCCACTGGGAAACTCAAAAATTATATTAAAGTAATGTGCAACGAATTTTATTAAATAGTAGGAAGATTCCAAATTTGCAATTACTGCTCTTTATAATCACCAGTAGATGTCATGCAGAGATACACTTACAGATTGTGCACATACATGTATTCAATGGGAATCCGATTAAAGCAGAGTTCACAATAGTACATAAATTATGTGAATCACACAAGCATGAATCGCCATCGATGGGTAGGAAGCTTTGTTGGGTGAATACATATGACACCAGGTCTGCTCTGGAGGTCAACCCAAGTCTGGGAGTTTATTACCGCAGAATGGTGAGATTGCTAGTGAACTCTTCCCGTCACTTGAAGTGATGAATCAGCTAAGTGATAAGTCGCGACTCTCTTCCTGAATGTTTCTGTCCCTTCCTCAGATCGCAAAAGGAATGCTCAAGAGTTTTAGATCTCACAATAGTAGAAGACGTCACTCCTCCAAATCGCACGAAGTGCTCTCTGTATGAATCATGACTGCTCAAATCGTTCACCTAAGTGTGTGTGTGGAGTCGGCCAAATCCAGAGGCTCGGCCAGACCACTCCAAGGTATTCGCTCCTCTAATGGCCTAGACTGGTACGCCTGAGACAACAATATTGTATTCAAAACAATGGCAGAAATGAACTGGATGAAGAACAAAACCACTGGCAGGGTTTTCGTCCTACCAGGCTATTGACCAGCTACGCTGTCAATCCTTCATGCCTTCATTCCATGATCTAAACAATAGCAGCAGTCATACTTAAATAATAATCAGATTGCCAACACAAGGATGTCGGCCAGGAATGAAGAAAATTCAAATATTAATCTTAGGCGCCAAGCTCAAAGGAGTTGGCCAAACTCATAAATTTAAATGTTATTTAACAATAATTTAAATTTATTATTTATTATTAATTATTTAAATTTATTTAATATTATTATATTATTATCTAAATTTTTTTTTTATTAGCATTAAAAAATGCTTTTTTCCCACCAGCTGGAAATAGGTCCCAAATTTGGGACATGACATGGCCCACTCCTATTGGTGCCAACCCATTAGGAAAACCAATTTGAAGCACATTCCTAATGGCCCTAGCTTGCTATTTTAAGCATCACTATAATGTCCCTTTTGAGCGAGCATGAGAAAATAAGGGAAAAATATAATATTTTATTCTGATTTTTGACACCCTAGGGAAGGAGTTTAAATAGCATTTCGTTTTGAATTTTGGCACATAAAATATTTTATATTTTATTTGGGGCTAGGAGACCCCTTTGGGAGCTATAAGGAGGGCAAAATAATTAAAAATAAATAAAGAAAAGATATAGTAAATTGGAGTGGGGTTTTGGCATCCAATTGGAGAAATTGAAATAAAAATAAAAAGCAAAATTCAAATAAGAAAGTTGGCACCAAGATTGGGGAATTAAAATAAAGAAAAAGCATAAAAATAAAAGGGTGAAATGTGGCGCCCATTTTGGGGCCAACCTAATTGGAGAAATAAGGAGAATTGATATTTATACAACATCATTTGGAGGCTTTTCATATCATTTGAATTATCTCTGCTTTTCTGATCTGCACTTTGGCAAATATTCTAAGGACAAAAACCCTTGAGAATATTGGAAAAGTTGGACGAAAACCTAGCTCTTCAATGGAGGACTTCATGACAGAGGTTCACTTGCACTTCAATGGTGATTTTTGTTAGTTTCATGCTCAGATTTTTATATCAACATAGGCAACTAGTTTGGAGGAGCGAATTTGGGCAAGTTGGCAGGTTCACTTCAGATTTTCAAGGGTTGCAAACCCTACAATCAGACCAACAGGCTAGTGCACCCTTGTGGTAGGATTTTGAAGTCATTTATCATCAAACATTTGCATTTCATTTGCATTGGTATGAACTGGAACAATTTGCCCAGCTAGGGTTAAGGCAGGAGATCATTTTCATTGCATAATCTGGGGTTTCTTCATATCAGCAAACTTTTGTATGTTGCTGGGCATGTTTGGAGCCCATTTCATTGTGAAATTGCATCAATAGATAGGTCTGATTTGTAGCAGCAAACTGAACAATTGATTATCAGAATTTGGCATGTGTTTGGTGGATGGTTTTGATGGTTCATTGTGATGGTTACATTCCTATTCATGGTTAGACAAATCTGTTGTCATTTTTGATGTCATTGGAAAGATTAAATGCTACTGTAGATGCATGTTTAAACTCAGATATTTATATCAGAAAACTAGTGTTTGAGCAGAATTTTGAAATCAAAAAATTAGGGCTTAAATTTGTGTTGCAAAAATCAGAAAATTTGTGTACATTTCAGTTGGGATATTTCAATCACCCACTCATCATGTTGGCTCCACTAACTTCAAGGTCTTATGTTTTATGCACACTACATGACCAATTCTAATTTGTAGAGGCTCAATGCCAAGTTATGAGTCTACACATTGCTGCCGTTGCGAATGGCCCATAGCCGTCGATCTTAATGTTAAGTGAACCACACCATTGATCATGGTGAGGATTTATCAGCATAGGTCTAATGAGCTTAGTTTTGCACCTTGTGAAGGTGCTTTTGTGTCTTCATTTTATTGGTTGAGGGCTATGCATACAAGACAAGGTGGACCCATGGTATAAACAAACGAATTACTTGTGTCCACATGTCCTACTTGTGGTGTCATTGTGGTGGGTCCAGGCTTCTATAAATTTATATGTATGGGGTGTTCTTAGGGCTTTGAGCTCAAATGTATTATGCAATGTTGCCCAATTTTATTGGGTACCTAGATGCCCATATGGACTCGCATGACATAGAAGTGAATTGATACGAGTTATGATCATGTGTTCCCATTGGCTACACCAGTATGGTGGGCCTGTCCTATATTCATACCTAGGCACTTTGAATGTTTCAAAGCTATGAGTGTGTGACATGGGCAATTTATATCAGCTGTAGTCCAATGGCCAAACCAATGGTGAGCACCTTGTCACCCCTCCTATTTAGCTGAAGCCATAGATCCCAACAACAAGCAATATAGCCTATTGATTCTTGCAAGTCTTTAACACATGAGATATAAGCTTGCCACCTTTCACCATATGATGCGATGTCCTCTTATGAGCACAACACACATAATTTGAGCCTGTCCTCTATCCACTTAGTGTGACAATGTCCCCATGTAGAGATATCACATAACCAAGCACCTGAATGCTTTTGATGTCTAATCCCTAATAAAGTATGCCCTATGGCCCATTTCAAAGGCAAGGCTTACAATGTAAAAATAACAAAGTACCCGCCCCTATTGATTCTAAACATTGAGCACCTGACCTCTTTTATGTTTAAGCACTAGCATTGCTGCATCAACCTACACACACAAAATTGCAGTAAATCAAAGACAATCATTTTCAACAGAGTTTGGTCTTTTTGACCAAAACAAAGGAGTTATTTATTTTGTTTGTCCAACATGAATGTTAAATTTATCTGGTGACTTGGAAAATGAATTAAGTGCACAAGGAACTAAAAGACAAAATCTTAAATGTAGGAGAATGTTTTAAACAAAACATAACTTGATCTTGTTGATCCAATCAAAGGGAGATATTGTTTTCTTTGTCTGATTATGTGCTTTAAATTATTTTAAAGACATGGAAAGCTAATACATTTGAACTGTTTATTTTTTAATTTGATAATATTTTTCTTGGATGCAAGGCTACAGCTGGATCAAGTCCGACTTGGATCCAACTGCAGCATTTATTCCTGATAGAAGAAAGACCCTGTGAAGCTTATCTAAAGGATCCTTATGACAAGATGCTAGATGCCTGTAGCTGCAGAGGATCCTGATTTGACAAAGTATAGGCCACCTTCCAACAGGGACAAAAATAGATTCTTTAAGTGCTATGATGTCTTCAAATTCAGTTTGAATCAATTTTTTAACAAAACCAGTGAGGTCCTCACTAAACATTGCTGTTTGTTTAAAGGCTTTTATCTTCATATATGGCTATCTTTGTATAAGGAAAAGAACTAAACAAAGAGCAGGACTAATTAGAAACATTAATTAATCACAGAGGCCCCTTACGTTGATTCATAACTCATCCTGATAAGATGTTTTGGCATGCCAAGGCCAGTAATATAGACCTTGGGGAGATTTTTATCTCCTTTCGGGAGAGGTAGAACAGATTTCTAGCCTGCCAAAGTTGGTGTGTCATTTAACCCATGAACAGTAATGAATATATAAAACTACTTCGTATTAAAATCCAGATTAAAAGCACCAAGGTGAATGCGCTCTTAATTTTGTGTTCTCAAGAAAATCTGATGTCCCAAGAGTTGGTAGAGAAGATTGGATTGGAGGCATAGAATCACCCTAATCCATTTGCTTTGGAATGAGTAAAGCAATTAGAGATTCCTGCCACCAAAGATAAGCATTTTATTGATGAAGTTGTCATAACTCATAAGCATTGTTCCTCTTGACATTGTGGCACAGTAATTGGAAGCCACTGTTTATCCGAGGAATGAAATCTTAATGAGTTCCTCTTGACATTGTGGCACAGTAATTGGAAGCCACTGTTTATCCGAGGAATGAAATCTTAATTAAAAATGCCAACAAGTATCAAGTGATCAAAGAAGGAGAAAGCTACACCAACAATTCTTATGAAGGTGAGACAAAACTCTATCTTGTTTCAGCAAGCCAAACAAAGTTACTCATTAATGCTAGTGGCAGATTGGCATTGTTTATTTTGAGGAATAAACATGAGGATAGAATCAAGATTGATTATCTAAAAATGTGTTGTTCACTAAGCAAGAGCAGCAGCAAATGAGTGTTAAAGAAGTCCTTTAAGGAGTTGTTCAAAAAGCCCAAGGATACACCACCTAAGAGAAAGGTTCTACTCCCAAGAATAACACAAAAATAAAATAAATAAAAAGAAGAAAAATAAACACATAAAAAATACAAGCATACAAATAAATAAACATATAAAACCCACAAACACACACAAATATATATATACACACACATGCTACAAACTACCAGCTACAAGCATAAAAGAAAATGTTCATATTTATTCTTACTATGCATTTATTCAAATGAATAATATGTGTGTGTGTGTGTGTGTGTGCGCGTGCGCGTGCGTGTGTGTGTTTGTGTGTTCAAATTATAAATTATAACAGTGACACTAATAATTGCCAATAAATAGACTATTTAAATACCTCATTCATAATTTGCAAAAAAGAAAATACTCAAGTCTCAAAAGCATCAGTGCTCCAAAATTGAAAGGTACACTCCTTGCAAGGACAGGATTATGAGCAACACTTTAGGATAAAAGATGGTCCATTAAACTACACATTTCAGTAGTGTAAATTGTTGTGATTTCCATAGGTTCCCTATTATAGAGACTAAAGTCAAGAAAGATGTAATATTCTGGATGGAATATTTTATGTAATTTGATTTATATATAACGACCAGCACATAATCACTGATTATACAGCTCAGTTGGGATTGAATGTATGTCTTTTAGTGGTTAGGTGCTGAAATAAATCTGCCATTAAGTTGCTGAAAATCTCTTTGGAATATCATGAGACAATTGTTAGGTCCGCCATTAAACCTTCAACTTGTCTAGATCCTTAAAAATTTAATGAACTGTAAACTTAAATTATGGCATCCACAATTGGTAACACTAGGGATAATATGAAATGTTGCACTTGAATACAATTATCCCATGAAACCTCTCTGCTATTTTATAATTTTCTGGAATATATTTCTCCTTTTTGGAAAGAGTTTTGATTAAAAAATGCTTTTCTTTAATGTTAAAAATGTTTTTTTGGGCCCACCAACTGTGGGTATGTGGGGATCCTTCTAGGTACGCCCAGGGTATTGCTTGGGCACCTGAGTTCCCTGTGGACCCTTCACAAAAGGACCCACAGGGAACCTAAGTGCCCAAGCAGTGCCCTTGGCATAATTGGGCACAAACTAGCAAAGGACCAATACCAAGAACGAACCCATACGTGAACTAGGGTCAAAATAGAAGGACCCGATAACATAGGTTTTTTATTATTGAAAAGAGTGAAGCTAGCGAATTGCAGGAAGTTTGCAAGGAAGTGACTTGAACTTGCAAGATGTAGTCGGTCGTAGTTGGTCGTAGTTGATTATATTTAAATAAAATTGTAGTCACATTGCAAATATTTCATACACTGGATGTCACGTGTTCGTGCAAATAATTAAGTCCTGTTGACGTGTCTTTTATGACAACACCAACACAGAATAAAATGTCCAACGGTCACTCTATTCCCTTTTGATCAAAGTATTCCGCATGCTAAGATTACGTGAAAGTTCATGCGTTCAACTCCAAGGTTCCTTTTATTGCGAATAGACTCAATTGGTTGATGTGAATATGCTGGGTATTCCAAGGGGACTTACATAATCGTTCAACTTCGAAGAAAGGATTTTCAAATTTTGGGAGATCTGTCAATGAAGCTTGGGTTCTTAAACTAACCGGATAATGTTGAATGTAAAAGGATATAAGGATTAGAGGTGCTACCATCTACTCCTAAGGGGTGGAGGACAAGGATCGACTTAAACAATCTTCAAACCAGACTTTGCTTCATCTCCCTTCGGACAACTCTGACAAAGTTGGTGCAATCTTCAAAGGATGAGTAAGATGTTCAAATTGTGATTCAACATGTGCACTCCGTCACAACGATGCAAGTGAACACGTGAATCACAACCGAAGTTAGGCACTGATATTCCAGTTGACCACACAAGGCGAACTTACCATCAGCAAGCCCGCTAGTGGTATGGATGAAAGAAGATATGCTCAAACCACAATGCCACACTCCACAATTAACAACTACTTGCATAAAATAAAGTCTACTCTACTCTATCTACTTGAATTGGAAAGACAAAAAGATCTCGTCAACTACCCACAATGCAAGATAGAATCACCAATCAGTGAAAATCCTTATATTATGAGAGTCTTACACAACAATCTTTTACAAAAACTTTCAAAGGGAAA
Organism: Sequoiadendron giganteum; assembly: GCA_007115665.2. NCBI lineage: Eukaryota > Viridiplantae > Streptophyta > Pinopsida > Cupressales > Cupressaceae > Sequoiadendron > Sequoiadendron giganteum. The sequence goes on along the minus strand of CM021107.1, from coordinate 155,613,936 downwards.
GTCTTTCTCTCCTTTCCAAACTAAGCTAACTTCTAAGCTATCTCTCTATCTATTCTAACTTCTATCTTCTATACTCTCTGATCTCTTGATCTAATCTAACATAGATTACAAATGAGGGGGGATGCCCCTTTTATAGTTGGCCCAGTCCAGCGGACGGCTTAGATTGAATTACAATAAAGGGCTCAGATCGAGCCACATATGCCCTAATTAGGGTTTTTGACCTAAAAACCGCCACTGAGAGGAGTGGGGCAATGAATGCACAGAATATTCTCCACTCCCCACTACGAGCAATTAATGCCCACTATCTTCTTCTAGAAGATTCTCATCCGGAAACGCGTTCCCACTGCTCTGTTTGCCAATTCTGTTGCGCCAAGAGGAGAGGCGAGTATACGGTTGATATAAAAGTGATGAGCAAGGAATTCTCTCCGTTCCAGTCTCCCGTTGCTTTAATTTCTGGACGCATTTCTTCCTTGTAACTTTCATATTTCTCTAGCCCACTGCCTTGGGCGCATTTAGCCTCCTTTGCGTCACATTCTTAGTGCCTTAGACAAATCTTCATTGTCGTTTCCCTTTTCCAAAGTTGTAACGTTGTCCAACTTCATCACCTCAAGTCCTCATGCTCTGGCTCTGGTGTTCGTCCTACAAAACAAAAGAAGAGCATCAGAACATTTTATAATATAAATTCACTTTACTTACCTTATTCCCATGTTTTGACTAATTGATGTCTGGATCTTGATAGAGTTCATTATTTCCAGCAAACTTATAACTTTTCAACGTCTGAATGCTTGATGTTCTAGCTTCATTTCACCTTCAAATTCTTCTATGCCTTGGACAAATTTCATCTCCACCCTGTGAGTGTATTTGACCTCTTGAGCTTTATTTTACCATGCTTTAGAAAATTTATCCCTCAGAGCCTTAGGAAATTTGTTAAACGGGTGCCAGGCTGAAATCTCTGCCGAAACAACACGAGCAAGGTGTGGAAGAACCTCAAATCATCTCCCAGTGAGAAATATCCAATACCCAAAAGAAATTTCCCCTCAGAAATCATCGTTTTCATGTGTATCCAAACGAAGGGGTACATTTAATTTTTATTATTTTTGAAAAATAATAAAATTTGCTAAGGTTGATTCTATTTTATTCTGGACGTATTCCACACCTGCAGTCTTCACCTTGGCACTTAGCAAATTTTCTCAAATGACCTCTTCATGCTGGGCGCATTTCACCTGCCAAGCTTCCATTTCCATGCCTTAGGAATATTTTTAACATCCTTTCATCTTGGGCGCATTTCCACATGCAAGCTTCCATTTTGCAACACTTAGAAAAATTCCTCCCCCACTCCTTGCTTGGGCGCATTTGAGGGTATATGCTGCAAATTTTTGACTTCGAATATTTTATGCCATCACCATTTGATTGTTGGGCGCATTTTACCCCTTGAGCTTTCATTTTATCCTACTTAGAAACTTTTCCAAACATCCTCCATGCTGAAGGCGCATTTCACCCTTGCTGCTTTTGTTTTCTTGCCTTAGAAATATTTCAGCCTAACCACTCCTAGCACAAGGGCGCATTTGACCATTGCAACATCAAGTTGAGGGCACATTTTATAGCTTCAGCTTTTAATTCCAACACTTCGAATTTTTATGACCTCCCTCATCAGTTCTTGGGCGCATTTTACCCTTGGAGCTTTTAATTTCATGCCTTGGAAACTTTTTGAGGCCTCTCTACCACCTTGGGCGCAAATTAGCCTATGTGCTTTTGTTTGAGGGCGCTTTTTTCTAGGTGAGCTCTCATTTTTCAAGGTGGGCGCATTTTGATACCCCTACTTCCATTTCTCCAGCCTTAGAAATTTTCCTAGCACCTTTCTTGGGATGGGCGCATTTTGATGGAGGAGCTTCCATTTACTTGCCTTGGGAAATTTTCTCCACACAACTCCACACCTTGGGCGCACTTGGCCTAGTGAAGTTTCATTTTAATCACTTAGATTTTTTTTTTATGCCTTGACTTCATCCTTGTGGGCGCATTTGAGGTAGGGAGAGGAACTTTTCATACTTAGCAATTTTTTTTATCAACATCCTCTCAACCTTGGGCGCATTTCAGCCCATGAGCTTCTATTTTGCTCATGCCTTAGAAAATTCCTTGAACACCTTCTTGCATGATGGGCGCATTTTGAAGGGTGAGCTTTTGTTTTCAACACTTAGAAGATTTTCCATTCCATCACCTCAACCTTGGGCGCATTTCACATGTGCTACTTCCAATTTTCCTTAGAAACTTTTGAGGTGGCCTCATTCCTCCTTGGGCGCCTTTTGCCTGTCAGACTTCCATTTTGACTTGAGGGCGCCTTATGATGGTGGAGCTTTTGTTTTATACTTAGAATATTTTGACCTCTTTAGCCTGCCTTCACATTCTATTTTTAGTAAATTCCAGAGGTATGTGCCTCTGCATGGCTTTTCATCCGTTCTGAACCTAGAGTCGACATGACATGCCTCTTATGGCCTTGCTACCCTATTTATACCTTATCTGTTGTTTTTAGCCCTCATGCTATTTTTAGAAAACCCTAAAATTGATAGACCTCTGCAGCTCTGATTGACCTGAAATTTGCCAGGCATAATCCTCATCGCTTGATGAACCTGTTTACATCCGCCTCTCGTGCTGACCTGCTATCTATAGCCATGTTCTAGAGACGATTTACTATAAATAGTAAGTGCTCAGATTGACCCCAAATTTCACCAATAGGTAGCCTGAAGGATGCCGATCGCAGTGGGATACCTTCGTTTTTCAAAATTCTGGCTTTTTACCCTACTTTTTAGGCATCGAAGATGGAAACCCTAATCTGACTTGCATGTGGCTCAAATGACCTTAGTTTGACTTGATTTTTTGTCGCCTGTTGCTCTGCTCGTGAAACTAAAGTGTCGAGGAGCTGCCGGAGCGAACCTGCTAAAAATAGTAAATGCTTGAAAGGTGACCAATCTGATGTCAGATGAGTTTGCATGTCACAGTGCCCATGGGATCTCAAAAAACCCAGAAAAACCCAGAAAACTGGTCAACTTTCCGGCACTGGCTAAAAATAGTAAGTCCCTTAAAACTGACTCATTCCGTTTGCATGTCATATCACTGCGAAGCTCTCGCAAAACCCACATGGAATATCCGGACATGCACTGAAAAACTCTGCATGCAAACCCTAAAAATAGTCTTTGAAGGCTGAACTCTGAAAGTCCTTGTCTTGGTTTGCATGTTATACCGTTGCGAAGGTCTTGAAAAACCCAGATCCATTCTCCAGTCATGCATTGGAGAATCGTACGTTTAAACCCTGAAAATGGCCTCCGAAGGCTGAACTGCTAAAAATAGCCAGTTGTCTGAATCTGCTCAAATTTCATGTGTAGGCACTTGGAAGCTACCTGAATGTGTTGAAGTAGTTAGAATCCCGAAATCCTGATGAAAAGCTCTCAGATTGAACACTTACTAAAAATAGTAAGTCGTCAGAACATGATGAAAATTCAGTGGGAGCCTGCTGGAAGCCTTCTGAAAGCAATGTTAAGCTCAGCTGTCAATCTACCAACTTGATTTAATCTCAATCCAGCCTGAAGAACAAAACCCTAACTTCACAGATTCACTTCAGACTTAGCCAAAATTTCAAATTAGGTCAAAGAACGGGGACATCCCCAGAAGGACAAAAGATCAGAGAGAGAGAGACGCAAAACAAAAGCCAAAAGACCAAAATGGAGCAAAATTAGGGGGTCCCCATCTGGCATGGGGTGATGTGTGAAAAGGTCACAACAAGTCCCAATTAGTTGAAATGGGTTGTTACGAAGCATCACGACGATTGGTTTCTCAACCACCGCCAGTGACTATATGTACTAGAGTTTATTGTAATTGGGAATGGTATGTTGATGTTGACATTACACTTTTGTACTTGCTGTTGAATTAATGAATAAATGCAAATCCTATTTTATGCATCATGCGTTCGTGAATATTCTGTACATGCTTATGTTTTGTAAGTTTCATCCATTTACTCTCGTAGTACGTTAAGGTTATCCCAGCAAGTAAACATTTAGTGTCGCTGCCTAAGTGAAGTTAGGAAAATCACCCAACGATAGAATGGCATCGTGATGGGTCAGCCGATAGAAGAACCCGTACAAGCAAACGAGGAAAGAGAAGATGACTCGACACAAGACCTTGTCAACCTGTGGGATATCTCGTTGAGGGAGCATGTACGGAGGGAGGCTCTCAGGCAAGAGATCCCTCAATCGGTCATTTGGGACAAACTGCACATCAACCCAGATGTCGACTATCTCCTCAACCGACTGCCAAGGTTGTTGGCACATCATTACATCATCCTATAAGATCTTCGGGCAGAGAGTGACCAAGAGCACCGAAGACTATAGATATTGCAATAGTACAAGGAAAGGACAAAGCGGGAGGAAGAGGAACATGACACTAGTTGAAGGCATACTCCCGGCAATCAATGATCGTATGTCCAACAACTAATGCCCGTACAACCCAATAAGGACAAAAACCAAGTACCAAGCAGGAAAGGAACACCGGAGGAAAGGGTACGACAATCACTCAGACTAAAGGAACAAGAAACTTGACGGAGAAAACTAAAGCAAATTGTTGAGGAAACAAATAAGGACCTTAATGAAATAAATCAATCTTTTGTTAAGTTACACCAAAACCTTGCTGAGGAAGGTGACGAAGGAACTTTTAGGATACCATCGGCAATAGATAGAGAAAAACTAAAAAACGATGAAAATGAACTTCTAAAAGAACTTGAAAACAGTATAAGTTGTATTTGAGAGTTGTCCATATCGAACGACAAGGGACCAAGGATTGGAGGATCCGAACCAAAGACCCCTAGGCAAAGGGAGTACCTATATGAACCCTAGGAGACTCAAGGTGCACAAGACGCTAAAAGGGGATGTGTTGCTGACCCATGCATGGCCAAGAGTGCAAGTGAGGCACCAGAACGTCAAGGGATAAATAGTCTAGTCAGTTCCAAAGTACAAGGAGGGAATCGGGGAAGAAACATGGTGACTCCACTAGCCGAGAGGTAGAAACTGCCAAAGTTCATGGGGAATGGTTCAGAGGATCCCGTACATCGCTGTAAAACGTGCAAGTAAATATGGATAGCAAATGGGCGGGACGATGTGGATTATTGGTTACAAGCATTCCCAGCAACGTTGTGAGGCATTGCCATAGATTGGTACATGGAATTGGAGCAAGCACAAAAAGTTTCATGGTGATTACTCAAGAGAGCATTTGAAGATGAATTTAAACTACTCAAGGACGACAATGAAATTGTGGCAAAAATATATAACACGAAACAAGGAAAGAATGAAAATGTGTGAGCCTACATTCGTAGACTCAAGGAACTATTGGTGAAATTGGAGATTCAACCAGCTAACGGTCTGAAGAAACGATGGTTCATCGAAGGACCACTCCCGTCGTTGAGGAAAAAGATGAAAATCGTACCTCCGTCATCGTACGCCAAAGCATACAATCGGGCGATGGATATAGAAAGCGCAAACAAAACATCCTCACGAGGGAAGAGGAAGACAGACGATGAGGAGAGTATAGACGACAACACCGAGGGTGATTCAAAGATCGTCCAAGCACTAAGGAGAGACATGATGAGAATGTTGAAGGAACTGAAGGCTGAGAAGGAGAGTACAAAAGAAACCGAAGAGTTTGGTGCACGGACTGCAAGGGGGAAGGTCACACAAAGGCTAATTGCTTGAAGATGCGATATCTACCAAGTAATTGGATATTCCATCAAGGAATGCCCATACAACCTAAAAACAAGGAGTACGCAAGTACTATTCACAGGAGAACAATCAACCTCACTAAACACACCATCAAAGTCCGAGTACAATAGCAATGCATCCCCTGGAGGTTACCGAAGCAATAGAAGTCGGAGAAGCAAAATATAGTATGACAACAAAGGAAAACCTATGATACAATGTCAGAAGTGCAATGAATGGGGTCACTTTACCAGGGAATGCCAAAACAATCAAGGTACGAGAGGAAGACTCTGTAAGTGGTGTGGCCCAGGTAGACTTTGTAAGTGGTGTGGCTCGGGTGATCACAAAGACACTGACTACCCAAAACAAAAAGGCATAAATATGTTGCAAGTAGCCAACGATGAGGTCCTAGCGATCACGAGAGCACAAACAAAGAAAGCCACCTACCCTAACCCACATATGGAAAAGCAACGAATGAAGGAAGCAAAAGCAGAGGTGGAGCAAGCGATGGCTAAGGATCAAAGAACCTCTCTGAAAATCCCAAGTATGTCTTGGCAGTCGGTGGCAGAAAAGAACATCGCACGACAAGTACTGCATTGTCCAAACCACAGTACCCATCAAAGTGACTGGCCTTCTCCAAACAATGCCACAACTTGGAATGGCAATCACCAGCGTAGTCAAGGATGAACAACATTAGCGACAGGAAGGCCAAAGGAAGGAAATGATAGCAGAACTTTCACCCGAGGATGAACAAGCCATCAACCCAATGTTGTTGATGGAAAACATTGGGAAGAGATCGACAATCGTGCAAATGGAGATTGGAGGGAAAAATCTTACCAACACGATTGTCGACGGAGGATCGGGAGTCAACGTACTACCTGAAGACACATGGAAGAGTCTCAGGAAGCCTACACTCTAGCCGTCGACGTTCCAACTGGTTGGCACTGATCAACATGGTATCAAACCATTAGTAACACTAATGGCACAGAAAGTAACGATCGGCATGCAACAGTTCTTATTGAACTTTGTCGTCATCCCACTACAAAAGAAGGTGTACGACACATTACTTGGGAGAGGACGGTTGATTGCTGCCAAGGCAAATCATAACTGGAAGTGGAACACACTTTCGATCAAAAGCAACGGGAGGAAGTACGTCATCTACCTGAAGAACCAAGACGTCAGTAAAGAATTGGCATCGTCCAAATCAAAATCCGACGAAGGAGAGTTAGACATGGACAAAGGAAGGCTATGGAGCCAAATTATGAAGGCATTCTTGAACTCAAGAGTTGCTCGAAGGACGAGACAAGCTCGCTAAACGAACTATTCCATTGGTAGATGGAAGAATATGAGGTGTTCCACCGAGAGTGTAACATGCTACAAATTGGAGAAATCCAGGAGGAAGAAGAGAAGGGCACGTCCAACCAGACACTTTCGGTCGAGTACAAAGAGTACAATGAGGGGCTAGCAAAACTAGATGATATTCACAAGTTTGAATGTGACAAAATAGTCAAAGTATGAGGTGATGAGAGAAAAATGAGTGGAGAGTCAAAAAATGAAAAAAATACAAAGGTGAAGTCAGAAAATGAAAAAAATTAAGCAATGGAGTTAAAAAATGAAAAAAATCAAAAAATTTAAAAAGAACTCGAAAAATAAGAAAAATGGAAAAAATAAAGGGAAGAGTTAAAATTTCAAAACTAAGAAAAACTGAATGAAAAGATATGGAAAAATAAAAATTGGAAAAAGTGGAAATATTAAAATTTGAAGTGAAAAAGGAAAATAAAAATCAGAAAAAAATAAAAGGGATGGAGAAAAAAATAAAATAAAGAGGGAAAAAATGAAAAATTCCAAAAAAGCTAAAGTATTAAAAATGAAAGTGGGGAACATTATTAACCTAAAAAATACTTAGAAGCTCATATGGCAAAGTTGAAAATACAAGTTCCAATATAAGAAAAACAAATCGTACGAGTTTGAGATAGGCCCCTCGTACGAACACACACAACAAAATGGAGCAGGGCATTAGGGAAACATAGAATGACAAGTTTACCAGGACATCGTACGATAGAAAGAAGAATGCATCATTGAGATTTGTGAAAGAACCATGTGAAGCTTGCAAGAACGTATGAAAAATAAAAACCCTAAGGAACTTTCAGTCGAAATCAATTAGCAAAACAGAGCAATACGTGAGCACATAAACTTTGTATGCCAAAGGAAGCATGACGCACATAATAGACAATTCATACGGCTGCCCAGTAAAAGGAGTGTAGAAACCATACGGTCATCATCATCGTACAATGAAGGGAAAAGAAGGAACTACAGTGTACACAAAATTTGAGGCTTCCATAATCGATGCAAAGTCGTACGCATAGAGGACAGGTTCGTACGACCCATATAGTTAAATCAATACAGAGGCACTACCCACTACATCATACGTCCACCGTAGAAAATATAGATTGTACGTATGGATGCAAGGAAGAAAACTTGCACTGTGTAAATCATACACCTAAGAAAAAGGTGAAAGTCGTACAACGTACGATGAAAGAGGCACATATAGACAATTGGAGAGGACAACGAACCATATAGGAGTCAAAGGAGCAAGTACGGGGTAATACAGTGGAAATCAAACAAACCTCATAGCAAAACTATTGGCATGAAGGTAGGTTCGTGCAAGCAAAAAGAAGACAAGTCAACGTACTGTCAAGGGAAATACCAACACGACAAAATAATTTGAATAATACCGTGAGAGTTGAAGGTTATAAGGGCATACGATGGAGGGTCGATGAAGTACAGCAAAGAAGATTGTGCATTATGATCATAAGCATTCACACAGTACAGCTCAGCATCCTACGTTGGTTAAACACTTGAAAATCTCTAAATTTTGTCCCTGTTAGCATTGGTGGTCGTCACTTTAAAAATCATGAAAATGAGGTGCACCATGAAGTTCTATGTGGTTTCGGAAGTCTTAAAATGGCCTTGGTGGCGAGGGCTCCACCCCTCGACCCCACCCTGTACCATGACAAGGAGCACGCCAGGGGCGCTACCCTCGGACCCCGCGAGGGGCGCTGCCCCCAAACCCCCGCAACGGTGGTTCCCCTTGACCCCATTGGGGGCATTGCCCCCAGACCCCCATCAGACTCATTGGAATTTCCAAGTCCCAAGGCAGCCAACTATCAAAGTACAGCCAGAGCCACTAGTATCACAGTCAGTTCACCCAACCTCACGCACAGCACATACACCACCCTCACAGTCGGAACCGCGTACAAAAGAGTCTAACACAGTGTACATTGCAATCAATGAGCCAGAGATCAATGCAAATGGACAACAATTGGACATGGGACATGATCCCTTAGTGGTACACGAGGCCAAGAGGATCTTGGCAGTTATGCAGTTGGCTCAAGTGATAGCGACCGAGTGGATGAGAGTTGTAGCTCTCGAGGGGAAGTTGGTGGAGAAGGAGCAAATGTTGGTTGAGCGAGATGACCAATTGGGGGAGAAAGACAGATTATTGGCAAAGAAGGATACACAAATGACTGATGTGCAGTGACTCTTAGCCGAGGACGGTCACCTACGGGAGAAGGACAAGGAGTTGGATAGCAAGGGACAAGAGTTGGAGAAGGCAAAGGCCAAACTGGTTGAGGCGGTCCAAATGGTGGAGCTTGCACATGAGAGACAGTTGGTAGCAAACCGGAAGCTTCCACACCCCTAGTAGCAGTTGGCGACGACCCCTACATTATCTGTACATCTAGGGGTGCCTTCTCAAAATCCCTCTTCTTAATTTCCCTTTTGGTAACCCCGTTTTTGTTTTTCGTTGTTTGGAAGACGACTACTTTTGTGGGGGGGGGATGATGTAGTCGGCCGTAGTCAATCGCAGTCGATCATAGTCGGTCGTAGTTGATTATATTTAAATAAAACTGTAGTCACATTGCAAATATTTCATACACTAGATTCAGGTAATTAAGTCCCAATTGGTTGAAATTGGCTGTTACGAAGCGTCACGACGGTTGGTTTCTCAACCACCTCTAGTAACTATATGTACTAGAGTCTATTGTAATCAAGAATGCTATGTTGATGTTGACATTACACTTTTGTACTCGCTGTTGAATTAATGAATAAATGCAAATCCTATTCTATGCATCATGTGTTCGTGAATATTCTATACATGCTTATGTTCTGTACATTTCATCTGTTTACTCTCGTAGTACGTTAAGGTTATCCCAGTGAGTAAACATGAGAGATTGTCAAAAAGTCCAAAAGTTGAGATATTTGTCAAGTGTGCGTTTGTAACTCGAGCTTGAGAGTATACTATAGAAGAGTGGCATGTATATGTACTTCCACCAAACACTAGATGCATTGAGGGCATTTTTTTAGAAATTAATGAAGAATATCATATCTTCCATTTTGAATGTGTTCATATTTTTGCTTCCATATTGTGTCTGTACATTCTGAATGACTGATTGATTGATGGTTGTTCATTTGATCCCAACCATGCCATCATTTCTACAAATGGCATTTGAAATAAGGATTTCAACCTGCTGCATAAGGAAAAGACAGCATCCATATCAAGACCTTACTGCTAGTAAAATTTTAAGCTATAAAAACAAGTTTGATTCAGGCATGTTTTCAAGGTACAAAAATACTGTATAGAGGCCAAATGTACTGTACAAAATGTTCTGTGTAATGAGATCTATTACCTCGACCAATTTGAGGCCAGACAAACGAGGCTGTTGAAAATTGAAATACTTCCAAAAGCCCAAGTCTAGGTTTTCTGTAAGCCAAAAAAATTGGACTGAATTCAAGGTGGGATAGGGTCTGTTCATTAAGATCCAATACCAAAAGTGAAAATGAATACACAAATATATATATATATGTATAGAGAGAGAGAGAGAGAGAGAGAGAGAGAGAGAGAGAATGTTTGGAAATATATTTATCAACTTACAATGAATTCTTATTATCTAGAGACCTCTGCTAATAAAATACAGAAAATTACCCAGAAAAACAATTGCAACAAAAAAAAAAACCCAGAAATATTCTAATCAACAGATTTTTTTGTATTTTTAAAGTATTTCTTCAAAACAGTACACAAGCAAATTGAAATTCATCAAATTAATACAGCTTACTAAACACACCCATGTGCAAAATTGGACACCACTAGTATTCCAGATGTCAGTATGAATGCTGGTCTGCTGCTTAAGGGTTTCCATCCTCAAGAAATCTGATTTCTATGCCTTAAGGGTTTCATTTCTAAGCCACAGCTAATGAAACACAACATTCAGCCCACAAAAAGAATTGATTTTTGGTTTGTAAATTTCGATGATCCTTTCCTTCTCCCCCAGCTCCTCCTATATTCTCCCTCTCAGCAATCCTAAATTAACGGCAATCAATTCCAGTCAGTGGCATCTAACCAACAAACAACTTCCCCAATTGCTGGCAGTTAACTGACCAATCACTGCAGCAAACTACTAATATTAACTACTGGTATGCACAGTTATGAAAACAATACAAATGCAGCAACCCTTTTATTTTACAACTACCCAACTGGCAGACCAAGCCACTTCAACAGGAAAATTAAGTCGCCTCAATCTAACTGAATGACATAATACTTTCTAACTGCCAACAAGGACTCGAAAAAAACCCAGTCCTATCACTGCCATCGAGACCTCAGTGCTGTAGATTAAAAGGGGACTTACGAGTCCTCCCTCCCTGAGTATGCTTACCCTCAAGCAAGACAAGCCTGGGTGATTGAAGATATCAGCTGATTTCCAAGTAGCACCTCCTAAGGAAACCTTTCCACTGCACCAAGAATTCAATTCATACCAGTTCCACAATTGTTTCTCTTAGTCCCAAGTATCTACTCAAGCACAAATAAAAACTTTCCTTCATCATCAAGAGGTGGAGACTCAGCTAGAGGTGTTATTTGCTTTCCCATTGCTTTTTTCAAACAAGATACATAAAAAATATTGTCGATCTGACTATTAGGAGGAAGCTCCAACTCATAAGCCACTTCTCCAATATGTCGAATTATTCTCTAAGGGCTGTAGAAGTGGGGTTTGAGTTTTTCAATTCCACTATCTTTTAAGGAAGATTACCTGTAAGGCTGCAACCTAAAGAGAACCATGTCTTCTGCCTCAAAATACCATGCCATTTGATACTTGTCAGCATAAACCTTTTGCTGATTTTGTGCACACTAAAGCTGATCATGTAGACCTGTCAAAACTTGTCTACTCTGATCAATGAAGTCTTTTACAGTGAGTACTCGTGTCTTTGGAAGCATTAGTTCAGCTAAGCTTGGAACATCATATCCATACAATGCCATAAAGGGGGACATCCCAGTTGACATGTGGTAGGTAGTGTTGTAACAATACTCACTTAAATAGAGTCATTGTACCCAAGCTATCTAACAATCAGCCACAAAACTCCTTAAGTACCTCTCAACCCAGGTGTCAAATCTGTTCCCATCAGTCTAAAGTTTAAACAATTCTTGCCAAAAAGACACCCATGAAATGTGCATCCATATTGCTGACCACAGTATGGGGTAGTCCATGCAAACAAAAGATCTCCCTAAAGAAAATGTTTACTACCTATGGAGCCTTGAATTCCTTGCGAATGGCAATGAAGTGTGCAACATTCATCAAACAATCAACAACCACAAAAATACAATTCTTTGTCCCTACTCAAAGCAAGCTTGTAATAAAGTCCATTGATATAGATTCTCATTTCTAATAAAGAATAAGGTGAGGCTGAAGCAAACCTATCGGGTATGTGGTTTCATGTTTCATCCTTTGACAAACTTCACACTCTCATACATGCTGCAATACATTCTCTTTCAGGCCCTTCCAAACATATCTACTCCAAACTTGTCTATAAGTTTTGAAAATTCTAGTGTGAGCAGCAAGTAGAGAATTGTAGAAAGCTGCAATAATTTTCTGTTTTATCTTGGATCCCAGCACCACAAAAAAAATTGTCATTGCACAAAATAATACCACGCTTCACCTAGTATCTCTCATCCTTGTCTGATGCAGCAACAATACCTCCGAACAGCCCTATAGTATAGCTAGAGGGTTTGGCATACTCAGCCAACAATTCCATCCAATCTAGTTCTGCTGAAGAAATGGCTAATAGTTCAGGTCTCCTGGAGAGTGCATCTGCTACATTGGTGTTCTTTCCCTCAATATACATGATAGCAAAGTCATAGCCCTGTAACTTGCTCGTCCATTTCTATTGCTTGTCATTGAGGTCATGCTACGATAAGAAAATTTTCAAGCTGTTGTGATCTGAACATATTACAAAATGTGCAAAAACTAGATATTGTCTAAATTTAACCAATGCATGCATGACCACAAACATCTCCTTATCATATATAGAGAATTGATGTTGTCTCTATCGATTTCTAACTCTCAAATGATATGTGTCGTCCTTTTTGTATAAGAACATCCCCTAGACCTTCTCCAAAAGTGTCAAACTCCACCACAAAAGGTAATGAAAAATTAGGTATTGCAAGAATGGAAACAATGCAAATTACCTTCTTTAAATGGTCAAATGACTCCTGTGTTGTTTTGGACCAATGGAAAGCACTTTTCTTGGCCAACTCTATCAAGGGCAATGCTAGTTGTGAGAATCCTCTACTGAACCTCCTCTAGTAGCTACAAAGGTGCAAGAATCCTCGTAGTTGTGTCAATGTCCTTGGAGTAGGCAATTTTTGGATGGATTGCACCTTGGTCAGATCCATCTCTACACTTGCTCTGCTGATAATGTGTCCCAAGTACAAAATTTTCTACAACCCAAACTCATTTGCTTTTCTTGGCAAAGGTAAGCTGTTGCAAAACAGCCAGCACTATATCTAGGTGTTCTATGTGCTCCTCCTATGTCCGGTTGTAAATTAGTATATCATCAAAGCACTCCAAAACAAATTTCCTCAAATAAGGTCTGAAAAATTCATTTATCACTGATTGAAAGGTGTTTGGCCATTGGTGAGCTCAAAAGGCATCTCCAAAAACTCAAAGTGCCCACAATAACAATAGAAAGCAATCTTAAATGTGTCCTCGTTTTTAACCCTTATCTGGTGATACCCAAACCACAAGTCAACTTTAGTGAGGTAGGTTGCCTTGTGTAACTCATCAATACAAGTATTGGATACCTATTCTTGATGTTTTTCTTGTTTAGGGCCCTATAATCTTTACACATCCTTGTCATTCCATCTTTCTTCCTCACCAGTACCACTAAAGATGCAAATGGAATCATGATGGGTCTGATATGTCCCAATTTTAGCAGATCTTGTATGTTTTTCTCCATCTCGTCCTTGAAAGCATGAGGATGGCAATACGGAGTCACAATAACAAGTCTTGTCCCTAGCTCCAACTCAATAGCATGCTAGAAACAACTATCTGGTGGATGTCTTGGTGCCATGTCCCCAACACAAAAGCATATTTATCTAACAAAACATGGATTTCTAGAGGGTATTCATCATCCCTTGAATCCATGGTCCCTAGTGGTAGCCCCAAAATAGATAAGATAGCTACCATCCAATTCACCTAGTCCCATCTCAAAAGCCTCTCGAGCTAAAACTTGTTGTATTGGTGCAAACATAACAACCTTGATAGTCTTCTTTTGTCCTTGTTCCTGTAATGTCCCCATTTTCAAGTTCTCTAGTAGTGTACTTGTCACTAGTTTTTTGGGTTTGTGTCAACATGTTCAGAGGGGTAATTTGACGTTACCAATGAGCTCAGATGGTTTTAAGGAGTCATATGACACTTTCAGATGTTATTTTCGGCTTCTAGTTTGGGCTCCAAGATTCTTGGAGGGAGCATCTATTTTTAGTAAGTCACCCAATTGGATCCGTTTATTATCTTTTATCGTCGAGATCACTCCTACACAAGTCAGATTTCAATTTCGATGCTTTTTGGCCATTTCTGCTATTTGGGTGTAATATTGAGCTATATTTAATTAATTTTACTAAGATTGTCATTTTAATTAAAATATTTAATTGGGCACCTCAATATTATAGCTCATTGGAAAGAGAACGAAAAGATTTAAATGATGGGACTCTTAAAAGTGACTTTCAGTGCCAAAAATGTTTTAAAAGTAAATAAGTTACTTTTTGGAGTTATTTTATTTAACACTAAAGTTATAAAGTTACAATATTTAACTTAGCATTATTTAAAATTGATAAGTAGGAGGTTTCTTCCACAGCGTGTCAAATTATGATATTGCTATCAGGATTCAACCGTGTAGTTTTCGAGTCAAACTCATTGACCCATGATTCATGAGTAGTGGTTCACAAGAACCCATCTTTCATGATAATGAATGGTCCACTTAGCACTCATTGCATCTAGGTGATGCTCACAGAGGTGAAGCATTGGTCCGTCCCGGGAGGTCACCCATCCCAGTACTGCTCCAGCTCAAGCATGCTTTACCACAGAGTTTCCCCAAGGTTAAGCCCACTTAGCTTGCTACCAAAATTTTCATCTACTAAAATTTTCATAGCTTTCTCATTGTTCTCAATCCATTGAGTTTTCTCTGGATCATCCTCAGGTTCTCTCTTGTTTTCTTTCACAAATGTGTAACTTATTTTCTTTTAGAATCATCATGATTCTGAATTTCCATGATGTAAAGTTGTTTGCACCTTCAAGACGATCCTCAAATCTGATCACACTTGACATTATGAAGAATGTAATGTGCCTTATTATTTCAAGAAAATATGATTTTAAATAATCTGATATTTTAATTGTATCTTCCTAACGTGGCTCTGATACCATGTAAATGTTTGATCAAATCTATCAAATTATATCTTCTTAAAATTTGAACCAGAAATAAGGAGGTTGATGTCAACATTATTCTTTATGTCTCTATAAAATACTAAGTCTGAATTATTCTATGTAGATTTTCGATTTTGAAGAGCAGATTAAATTTTCAATTTGTATCATCTGCTTTGAGGATTGGAACTCCCATAAGTATGGGTGAGGAAGGCACGTCTTGGGAGATGTGTCTCATGGAGACACATCTTCATGATCGACATGTCTCATGAGCAAACGTGTCTCCACATAAGGCACGTCTTGGGAGACGTGTCTCATGGAGACACATCTTCATGATCGACATGTCTCATGAGCGGATGTGTCTCCACAGAGTGGAGACACGTCCGCTCATGGGACGTGTCTATTGACACTAATTCCTTTAGCTGTCGATTAGCCTCTTAAAATAAATCAAACATGATACGTATGCAATTTGATTTAGTTCGATCTGAATGTATAAATATTATTTATATCCTCAAACTAGAGATCGAAAAACTATACTTGAATAAAGCAATTGGATTTAAATGATGATAATGAATAAATGCAATCATCATTTGCATCTGACCGATGGTATCAGGTTTCAACACAGTTGAATTGTTGCTTCTGAGAGGGCTTCACACAAGAGTCCAGTTGTGCTTCATTAGAGATTTATTATTCAGTTTTCTTTACAATTTTCAATAAGAGTCAATTAGCTTGTGGCGCCTTCATACATAGTTTGTGAGCATCAGATAGCTGGTCGTACATACCTTCTTTGCTGGCCGTACTTCTGCCTTGGGAGGCGTGTTGCTTATGGGTGAGGCGTGTGAGCCACAGAGAGAAACGCCTCTCTTTCTTGCCATCTGTTAGCCCCATTTTGGTTGCCTAGCTTCACCAGGCCATTTGATGTTGTTTCAGAGTTGGAGAAATCCTTATGAGGAGGGGGATGTTGGATTTCATCAGTTTCCAATGTTTTTGCCTGGCATGTGCCAGATGTTTCTTATTTAAATAATTTGAGGACCTCCAGGTACGTTTATTGTTTGCAATCTATCTATAGCAATTGCTAGATGCTTAATACAATTGCAGTTTCTCAATTATTGCTTTAATTTCAGTTTTAGCACCATTTTATGCCTGGCACACTTCTTAATTTTTTCCTAAAAATTCACAAAAATCACAAGCAAAACACAATAAACTTCACAGTTTAGCAATTGGGCAGAGTTGGAACTAGCTGGGTTCATAAGATTCTTCTTCAGTTCTTTGAGCCTGATATTACCAGAGATTTATTGTGGTGATTGAATAAGGAGATTTCAAGGATTTATTGTAGATCTTTTGCTAGTTTGAGGCTGGCCGTACTAGTTCCTTGTTGGCTGTACATGCTTGGCAGGGCGTTGGGTTCCAATTGCTGGTCGGCTAGTGTTTTGGAGGGGATTTACTTGCTGGTTGGGGTTTCCCTAGGCTAGATATTACAGATTTTTCTTTGCATTGGCTTTGGAGGAAGGTTTTGAAGAGTGGCATCCCATTTTTAGAGTTACCAGCTTGCTGGTTGTAGCTACAGCACATTGTCAAAGTTTCTAAACTTTTCTAGGTATGTTGGATTCAGATATGTAATGACATTTTATGATTTGGATCACCTTTGTAATTGAGTAAAATTGCATTTTCTGATCAGAATACAGATCTGGAATTTTCTGCTCATTGCAACTCTGAAAATTGTAAAATTTCCAAGTTGTTTCATTTCTGCAATCTATTTGATTTCTGTTCATTATTGCAAAAAATTATCATCTGCATATTACCTCCTCCTCTCTATACACATCAAACCAATCACAAAAAAAAACAAGGCAGAACAGGGCTGTATGTTACAGCTCCATAGTGTCGTTGTTTGGTTTTTTTGTGTGAACTCACCAAGCAAATGGAGCCAGTAGATGCCTAAGATCATGTGAGCTCCATCCAAAAAAATGATACAAAAATCAAGATTAATAGTATGCCCATCTAATACCACCTATAATTGGTAGACAACCTACTTGTAGACCAATGAATAACCATTTGCTACTGCCACTTCAAATTCTTCGACTTTCAATCTAAAATGAGCTACCACCTCTTGATCAATGAAGTTATGGGTCACTCCTCCATCCATGAGTACCACTATGCATTGTCCTCCAATTCTTCCCTTAAATCGAAAGGAATGATACCTCTATGCCCTAAGGATGCAATTGTAACTGGCGGCTCTTCCTCCTCTGGTGATGAAAACCTTCTATTATTGTGCCTACTAGCCATACCTCCTCCTCATCTACATTTTGTGTCTCTATACCTGACTTGGACTCCCCCTAATCATCAAAATACACCTTGATCATATGGACCTACCCCATTCCCAAGCACCTTTGTGTCGAGTCCCGAGGTCCTTTAAAATTAAAGCATAATTGTTTCCGCCACAACTCATTATGGATCATGTCTCCTAGTTTACAGCTCCTAGAGGAGGATCCAATCTCCCAATGACCCATGGGTTAAAAGGGTGTAGCCCCTAATCTATAGAAAAAGGCTTATATGAAGCTGCTTGTTGTTGTTGCAGTATTGTTCTTATACTCACATCCTTTGAGGTGGACCCTTGGAAGGATCAACTAGGTGTAGTGGTTTACAATGTCAAGGCCCTTTTGATGGCCGCTTGAAATGAATATGGTTCAAGGGCTTTGACGAGGCCTCTAATGGGTTCTTTCAACCCTTTCATGAAAAGGAATATTAACCCCCTTTATGACATATCACATATCATCACAACTACCCTCTAGAAATCAGCCACATATGCATCCACTAAGCCTACTGTTGTAACTAAGACAATTCTCAAAAATGCTTCTCGAGGTCCTACCTCTCAAATCTGTTTGTCAACCTCTTGCAAAACTCCACGTAGGTGGTGATAAGGCCATATCCTTGAGGGACTAACCCATGATACTGCCACTCATGTGCAACCCCCTATAGGTGAAGGATCGCAAATTCAATTGTTTCCTCATAAATAGGGAAAAATGAGCAGTGTTCAGTTTTTGGATCCAAGCTCGTGTTGATATTTTTTTGGATCTATCAAATGAGGAGATGGTCAATTTTCCCAACCTGCTTTGCAAATCTTTACAAGGTCTGTTCAGAATGAGCTTACTTCAGTTCTTGGTTTTGGTTTTTGACTTCAATGTGCAGAATTTCATGATGTCTACTCAAAATTCAGCACTTTTTGCCCCATAGCCAACATGCAGGGCATCCAAGTCCTGCTCCTATTGTTCGTCTAGATCTTCTCCCTGTGACATGGCTTTTTTCTGCAAAAACATGACTCTTGGTAATCCAGCTCCCATTGCTGATTTCACTAAGGTGTTCTAATTTGCTTCTGAAGTTTAAGTTTACTCTTGTGAACCATTACCTGAAGGCATACTAACATGATTTGTTTCCTTGGTTCCGTTACCTTGCATACTCTAGATGAGGAGTTCAATAAGTTGTTGTTGTCCATCCTTTAAGGATTTCATCACATCAAAGAATTCTTGTTCTTTTTCCTCATGTGACATTTTTTTTCTCTATTCCCTCTATTGATTCCACGTTTCCCTGTCACCTTTTGACATGCGGTACAGATATCTAATTGTTTGGTTTTTCCCTATTTGTGTTTGTTTTCTTTTGTTTCTCTTTTCTTTTTTTCTTTATATATATACATATTCTTTTGTGTTTTCACAGGCTAGAAAGATCACAGTTTTGATACCACCATAAATACCTCTGCTAATTACATACAAAAAAAACCCAGAAAAACAATTACAACCAAAAGAGAAACACAAAGCTATTCAAGTCAACAGATTTTTTGTATGTTTTTAATATTTCTTCAAAACAAATTGAAATTCATCAAACTAATACAGCTTACTAAGCACGCTCACATACAGAATCGGACACCACTGGTATTCCAGATGTCAGTATCAATGCAGGTCCACTATGGTTCGCATCCTTAAGAAATCTGATCTTTACACCTGAAGGGTTTCGACACCAAACCACAGCTGTTGAAACCATAGTAACGAGACTCGGACTCAACTCGGACTCGGCTAGGGCGACTCGACTCGGGACTCGGCGCAGACTCGGCAAAATGAAAAAAAAGTTGAAAAAAACCTAGAAATTTAGAGATTTTTAAGGATTTAAAACTTGTTTCAAGCACCCTTTATTGAATACAACACAAATAAAAGCAAATTTGATCACATACACAAGTATACAATGATCACATAAGTATAAAGTACACAAATTGTAGTTGCGCTGCTGAAGGAAATAGCATACTTAGATATATAGATTATAAAACTAGTCAAATGTATACAAAAGTCATGGAATATGAAATCCATAACATCAAATGTTCCATACAAATATGAAATATCAAAACAATAGCTATGACTCTATGACTCTATGGCATAGTGGAGCCAACATCCTTCCTACGAAGGCGTCTAACGCTCCTGGATGATGTTGCAGCTGCAGCCATAGTCTCTGCCTCTGTCTGAGTCTCCATGCCACTCTCACCAACAGTAGCTATGTCTCCTCGTGCTCTAGCCTCCTCCTCAGCCATGGCTACAACCTCAGCCTCTCTCTCTGCCTGGTCCACCCAATCAAGGTCCTCGTCACTAAAGACTGCATCTGTAGCCTCAGTGGTCCACTCAGACTGTGGATCAACCTCATCTAGATTGATCGGGGTGTTGTCGTGGTCAAAAAGCTTCCTGTATCTGAGCCGAAGGTTGTAATGAACATAGACCAAGTCATTCATCCTCTCCATTGTCAATCTATTGCGCTTCTTGGAGTGTATGTGCTCAAACATACTCCAATTGCGCTCACAACCAGATGAACTGCATGGCTGGCTCAATAGACGAATGGCAATATTCTGCAGGTTCCGTGCATCAGAACCAAACAACCTCCACCAACTATCTGAGATGAGAAAAAGAAACAAAATCAATCTCATTTCAAGTTTCAAGTTCAACATTTAATAATAAAATACAATATAAAAAGATGACAATTATGCCCTTAAATATATTTTTACCTGGTAGTAATGTTGTCCTACTGTCTATGGTCATTTGACGTGCAAAGAAGTCTCCTCGTGCCTTACTGAAGGCATCTATCTCCTGCACTATCTGTGTAGTAACAGCGGGCAACATCCGCTCTATCGTCGAGTAGAGCCCACTAAGAATTTCTCTATCTCCACGGATATCACGGCGGAATTGGAAGGCCGGATTTAGGAAACATGCGGCTGCATGGATGGGCCTATGAAGTTGGTTTTGCCATCTCCTATCAATGATCTCCCAAATGGGACGATACTTATCCTGAACTCCACCATAGACTGATCTAATGGCCTCTTTGGCCCTATCCATGCCCTCATATATGTATCCCAGTGCGGGCTTCTCCCCATCTGCAACTCGTAGGAGAACTAGCAAGGGCTCAATAAACTGCAAAGTGCAAACATGTTTCACAAATAAGTGTGAATGAAAATAAACAAATAAAAGATATGATTAAAAATTAAAACATAATAAAGAATTAAATTTTACCTTCACAATCTCCTCCACTGGTGTCCAAAACCCTTGCTCATCAAAAATGCAATTGGCCACACCAATCCCTGCAGTGCTTGTAGAAAACGATGAGGAAGACCACTCCTCACCAACAAACATGCGCCTTAAGGCTGCCTTTGACCGAATCAAGGATTGCAATGTGATAAAATTAGTTGCAAACCTAGTGATGCCAGGACGAGACAACTCCCTCAACCCCGTGTATTGCCTCATAAGGTTAAGCACCCATGTGTGATTGTATATAAATTTGCAAATGTTTCTACCTGCATCCACACATGTTTTGATCCATGGGAGCTTGCCAAGATCCTCCATCATGAGGTCAATGCAATGGGCGGCACATGGAGTCCAAAATATAGTAGGGTGCCTCTCCATCAATAATCTACCAGCAGCAACATAGTTTGCTGCATTATCTGTCACCACTTGCACTACATTCTCTTCCCCCACATCAGCTATCACCTCCTCTATAGCCTCACATAGATATGTGGCATTTTTGAATTGGGCAGAAGCATCAATGGACTTAATGAAAACGGTGTCACCTGAAAGAATAAGCAAAACCAGTTATTCAATAAATTAAAAAACAAAAATCAGCCATATTAAATTATTAATCACTAAATCAAATTCAAATTTCAATGCATTGAGGGAAGTACAATTACCTCCGGAGGACACTAGAAAATTAAGCAGCGTCCTATTTCTCCTATCGGTCCAACCATCAGTCATGATGGTGCAACCAATCCTCCTCCACTGCTCACGCTGCTCCTCTAATTGTGCTTTCACATCTGCCACTTTTTGAGTCAAAAGTGGGCCCTTTAATTCATCTTCAGAAGGGGCTTTGAACCCCGGCCCACATATGGTTATGGCATCAACCATGTTTTGCCAAAAAGGTGACCTAAAACATGTCATAAATAAATTAATAAGTTACTTACATAAGTATTGTAAAATGAAAAGTTTTAAGATTTTAACTGCACTAAATTTGAATTCGATAATGAGATACATCTAGATTCTAAAATAATAAATTTTAAAACAATTAAACAAAAAAGAATTACCTGGCTACATGGAAGGGAATGGTGCAGTAGTACCAAAAGTCTGCAATTGTCTTTTTTGCTGCATCATGTACATCCTTGTTCCAACCCATGCTCTCAAGCGACGGTTGGGAACCAGGAGTAGTGCGTGGTACAAAATATGAGTCCACCCTAGATTTACGAACTCTAGGGCCAATAATACTGCCACTACCACTACCACTAGCAGTACTAGCGCCACCAGCAGTAGGAGTATGCACAGGGATAGCTGGTGCAGAAGCAGTACCACTAGCACAAGCACTAGCACTAGGACGGTATGGAGGCATGGAAGAAGCATCTCCAACAGCACCAAGTCCATGTCCAACTCCCAAACTCACCAATTCATGCTTCTGTTTTTTTTTCATCTCTTTTTGCAATTCAAAAGTTTCTAATTGCACCTGCACTTCACGGACAGCCTCAGGAGGTGCTATAGGGCATCCCGCTGCATCATGGATGGGTATGCGTGCAATATGGTATTTTAATCGATTTATGCCTCCATGATATATTGTTTTGCAGTATTTACATTTTGCTTCCCCTTTTTTCATTCCGGGAAAGATTTCAGCATGTTTCCAAGCAGGGTCTTTTCTGCCTGGGGTTTGAGACATTGTGAAAATAATAATATGTTTTGATTTGCAAATGAATGTGGCTGCAATAACAAGTAGGGTTTATAAAATTATTTATATTGCAAGTAGGGTTTGTAAAAAAAAAATGCAAACTAAAAAAAACAATGATTTTTCAAATTACAATGAATTATTTGTTAAAAAAACACAAAAAAACCAATAAAAATCAAACTTACCTCTTATATTTGGCTTGGAATGCAATGCAAACTCCTCCCAATCACTGGTAATGAGCTCTCAATGCACCTCCTTGCTGTTATGAAGCTTCCCAAATGGTATGTGGCCCTGTATTTGTCTTCAACAGCTTGCTGGTTGCCCTCTCTTCTCCTCCTATTTTTCCTCACAACTCTCTCTTCTCCTCCTATTTTGCCAAATGAATGAAATGAGGTTGCTTTTAGGGTTGGGGAGATAATATAACACAAAAAAAAAAAAAAACTTAAACATCAACTTTTATGTTTTTTATTCACTTTTGCTTCTGCTGTCGCCGGCCGCGTCCAGGGCTCGGGACTCTCCGGGAAGCGGCGAGTCTGGTGCGTCCAGCGAGTCCGGCGAGCCCGGCCAGGACTCGATAGGACTCGGCCGCATCCGCGTCCGGGCTCCCAAGACCCGGCCAGGTGTGCTCGGCTCGGGACTCACCGAGTTTGGGCGCTTCCGGGCGAGTCTCGTAACTATGGCTGAAACACAACATCCAACCCAGGAAAGGAAAAGATTTTCTGTTTGTAATTTTCAATGATCCTTTCTTCTCCCCCAGCACTTCCTATATTCTGCATCTCAGCGATCCCAAATTAGTGGCAATCAATTCCACAACCAGTGGCATCTAATTGACAAACAACTTCCCCCAATTGCTGGCAGCTAACTGACCAATCACTACCTCAAAGGTTGGTGTTAACTAAAGGTACACACAATTATTTAAACAGTATAATTTCAGGGGCTCTTTTTATTTTGCAACTACTAACTGGCAGACCAAGCCACTTCAAAGGGAAGACATATTCTAACCAAAAGACCCTGTCCTATCTAACTGCCAACAAGGACTCAGACAAGACTCATTCCCGTCTAACTGCATCAAGGGCTCAGTGCTGTGAATTAAAAAGGGCCATTACATATTATAGACAAAGATAGGACTTACTATTTGTATGTGTAAGATAATTATGCCCCATGCTTGAGTGACAAGCATCTGTGTATTTGAAGGGGAATGGGTACATAACCCTAGACAGCTAGTTATATTATTATACAAAAGTCCTTGGGACAAAGTACATAAGCAAGAAAGTAAACATTAAGTTTCATGGATAACATATGAAAGAGCTCACCACTGTCCCTTGATATGCATCCAATATGTGTATATTACCACCCATGGTAGACAAAAGCATTAGTCTTCCATCATCACTAAACTTTATCCCTGATGCATCAGATTTTTCTCTTTCAACAACAAATGTCTCAAATGGTCCCTGATTTGAAAAAATGAACATGTAACTAAATCATAATTCTGGAACAAACTATAGACAAAAATTGAAAAAACCAAAAAAATTGGTTAAGATTTCATACCTTATCATATAATCGAACATCAAACATTTTTATAAAACCTGCTTCATTGGAAATGGCAAAGACGAGTCCTTGTTCATCATATGCTACAGCAGGTCTTCCTCTTACACGGATTAGGCCCTGAATACATTAGCTTAAAATCAAAAGCTCAATACCAACCATGAAGATAATATCTCTGAACAAGAAGCAATTCTTAAAAACCCTAACCTGACATTTATCAGTTCTTAGATCCCAAAGAAGAACAGTACGGTCCAAGGAGCCTGACATGAAGGTCTCACTCTTTGGTGACATACAAAGGGAAACCACCCTGATGAAAAATCCAGACATATTTAGAGGACATATAATTGGTGAAATTTAGTATAAGAATCATTGGCATAGGTATTATCATCCATTAAAATATGCATGTCAAAACATTAGACAATTACATGCCTGTCATGATGACCCTTGAAATATCGCAAATATTTATTGTCCATGAGGGATAGATATCGCAATGATTCTGAAAACAAAGCAATATATGTTAATTTTAATTATACATTTAAATATACTCTTAAATTGTAAAAATGGATAATCTGAAGAAGGTTGAATACACAGGCATACATACCATCCCAGCCATTCTTTGAAGAGTAGAGCACTGATGTCGGGTTGTGGGTGAAGCAAATCAAATCAACACCATACTTTTTGCTATAGATGGTCTTTATCATTCTGGAAACGGAGAGAGAAAAGAAGCAAACTGAATATATTTAATTGTTTCTAGTGAAATTCAAAGACAAAAAAATGGAAACAGCAAAAAAATGATAGTAGGACAATAAGCACCACAAAGGTAGACTAAATATAAGTTTGTGGTTCTAGGTACAATGATTAACCTCATACCCATAAGCCCTATTTTTATCTAGTTATAGACCCTGGCAGTACTATTTTAATGTTATGTGACTTCGGAGAGTCAAATTGTCCTAATGTCATGTAAATGTACCAAAGCCATTTTAAGTAAAGCAAAAAGGAACTTGTGAAAGTGAAAAGGGGCTACAAAGAAGTAAAAGTCTTATTATAAAATAAAAGTGAAAGTACTCACCCAGCCAATCAACAATTGATCTCCAGGTCACGCGACCATACATTAAGGGCATCATAGACAAGATTGCTAATCTTTTAAACCAGCTTTGGCAGAGCTTTCTTTTAAAGCAAAGCAGCACATTTGTATTGAGAATTCCCAAGGTTTTAGCAGCGGAGGATCACTATATTAAGCCACATAAGGGAAGCTGCACAGATTTGCAATCATGATAATAACTTAAATGGAGATGATGTATTGAATTTAAACCAACGTGGATACCAATTATTGATATGTTAAAGAACCCTCAATCATAGGCCCATATGTATTTAAAAGCATTAGTTGATTTGCTAATTAAATATTATAAATTTATAACAACTGGTCATTTAATTATTTCAAACTAATGGATATAGCTATTTAATGAGTTAACAGCTAAAAAGTTATTATTTTCTTATGGCACCAGTCTGCTATCTATACTGATGATTTGCATCCTAATGATGGACTGTGGAGTGTAATCTAAAATGTACATCAAAATACATTTTAGAAAGTGTTTCTGGAAGCTCTTTTTAATATAATATTGAACTTTCAGATCTCTCCAAGATTGCTAACTTTCTGTGAAAAAGAAACATTAAGATGATCTTCATCTCCACTCAATTATATTGGAACTTTACTCAAGTCAGTAATAAAATACTAAAAGGTACTACTGTCCCTCTAAATGCCTAAGGTGTTTACATGATTTTGTGCTCTTGTGGACATTAAGCGTGCATAAATGTAATGTCCCCATATTAGAGACATAAAATGCACAGATTAAAATTTTGATTTTAAAGATTGTTTGATAAAGAGCAATGAAAGATTGATGGAATAAGATAAATGAAATGCATTATTATCAACTAGTGCATAACTAACATAATCCAATATGACTTATTACTCTTGATCGGAATAGATCTTCGCCTTGTTTCCTCTTTCCTAACCTCTTGGATGGTAGAATGACTGTGCAAAGGGCGTGTGAACGATCTCAAATGGGACTCCTTCAAGGTGTTCCACCCACCTTGGGACCGTCCTTGAATGGATCAAATTACCAGCCTTTCCCTCCACAAACTCCCTATCCTTGTTGAGCGCTAGCGAAAGGGAATTGTGGCCCGAAGTCTATTCTTCAAGGTAAAGTCATAAAAGCTCAATGAGACACAATAATTGTTGTAAGCAATATTATTGTGGCTAGACAAACAACATCCATTTATTTCTATATGTGAAATTCACTTACGTTGTAGAGATGAACTCAAAATATAGACACATATATCTATTGATTGCAGCATGTCATTTAATCACTCTATGCATTCACTTATCCTATTGAATTCACAAATCATCACAGATTAGAACATTCACCGATATGGATTCTAATAAGATATGAGTTGGGCATTACACTCTAACCCACTGTCACTAGAATTTGATTATATAAACCTCAGGGGTATATCCGTTGGTTGAGGGTACTTACCCCCGATCATTGAACTATCTGGATGTCTTCCAGACTTGTTTCCCTGAGCCCGATCCATCTTCTTTCTCTGATGCGATGATGTATCTTCCTAAGATGCAATTGTTCTTGTTTCTTTGCACTCAAAAGATATCGTAGTGTAACTCAACAGATAAGAATCTATTATCCGTAATTATATTAAGCATCATAACTATTTATAAGGCTCCATAATTGCTGCAAGCATCATTATTGGATAATCGTACATAATATATATATATATAAATCATTATTCCTAATTGAGTCAATAATCACTTTGCATGTATATATATATATATATATATATGTATATTATTATGTATATATTGTATATGTCAATCATCTATGATATATTTATGAATCACTATATATGTATACTTAAATGTATTTATCAATTATTAAAATGTCATTTAAATCTTGATATTTATCCATCATAATATATTAAAATATACTTGTAAATCATAATATATTTTAATATATTTATAAAGCATTAGCTGTCATTTAAATTACTAATATATTTGACAATCATCATTAACTAAATTCATAATTGTATTTAACAATTCTTATTTTCTAAATACATAAATAGTTATCAACTTTTATTTAAACTCATGACACCACTTACCTTAGTTGTTGTGTTGATGATAAAGCAGCGTCAAAAGTAATACTTCCAGATTCGAATTCAGAAGACTAAATTTAAATATAGCATTAATGATATTTAAATTTACATATATATTCGAATAAATGAAAAAGGCCGATTTCACTTTATTAAATAAAGAGATTTAATAATAACGAATAATATTTATTATTCTGGCCGACTCATGTAATTTACTATTTCTAAAGGGTGCCCGACCTCCTTGAAGAGTCACCTTGTTTTGTATAAATACAAAGTGATGATCGATCATTTGATCATCAAGTTCATTCATCATAATTTGCATTCCTAGAAGAAGTTCAATCTTGAGCGGCAGATCATCTTGTAGCAGCAGCGCTTCATCTTATAGCAGCAGTGCATCATCTTGTGGCTGTGAATCATTATCTTGCAGCCACAGGTTGTCATTCTGTTGCAGCAGACCGATTTCAAGGAGAAGCATATTCTTTGTATCTTTGCATCTAGGGGAGGTACTATTATTCATTGTATCAAATTCGGCCATGTGTTGGGCCTGAGTTGTAAGCAGATTTTTGCTCTTAAGTCTGCTATAAATATAAGAGATATAATTGTTGGGTTTTTCTCCCTCAAGAGGAGGGTTTTCCCAGGGTATCTTCTTGTTATGTGCTGCATTTTCTGATTACTTTCAGTTTGAATTATTTGATCATGAAAAACTAACATGGTATCAGAGCGGATTTGAAGAAGATCAAGATCAGATTTGTGTTTAATACAGCGATATCCTTATTTTATTTCTCATCTTTATTCACCTCTATCTCTCTGTCAAGATGGTTAATGGTCTTAAGATTGAGGATAGGCTTGAGGGAGTGTCAAACTTCACTTCGTGGAGATTCAGGATCACGCTCACTTTGGAGGAAAACGAATAGGTTGAGTTTGTGGAGTGCAAAGTTCCCAAACCTATGGATGAGGAAGAGAAAGTTCAGTGGAGGAAGAAAGATATCAAGGCGAAGAAGATGTTAGTTGATTCCGTGAAGGACCATATTGTTCCTATCATCTCTAAGTTGAAGACAGCGAGAAAAATGCTTAAGACTTTGGAGGAGATTTATGAGATCAACAACACAAGTCTTGCTCTAGCCTTGAAGCAACAATTTCATCATGTTAAGACGGCAGAAGGAGAATTTGTCATCACCTACTTCATGAAGATTTCCGAATTGAGAGATCAACTCTCTACCATTGGTCATATTGTTGATGACAAGGATTTGACCATGTTGGCTCTTAATGGTCTTCCTTCATCTTGGGAGTCTTAGATTCAAGGAATCAGTGCGAGATCGAAGCTTCCCAAGTTTGATCGATTGAGCGTAGACTATATTCAAGAGGAGTCGAAGTTATCTGCAAGAGGTATTAGTCGAAGCCCTACAAATGAAGACATTCATGTTCTTTCCACTCAATCCTTGAAGAAGGAAGGAAAAGGAGGAAAGAAAAGATACTTCAAGAGAAATAGAGATAAAGGGTCAGATGGTGCTCCTACATTCAAGAAGAAGTGGGACCTCTCTCGTGTTCAATGTTTTAGATGTGACAAGTTTGGTCACTATGTGAAGGATTGCCCTACCAGGCCTAATCAACATGCTTCATTTGCGGATGTGATTGAGATCTCTCCCCAAAATGATTCTAGTGAATTTCTACTCTAGTCATGAGCTTGTGTTCAAGCCGTGAAGGTTGTGTATTGATTTGAGTGCAAGAGCAATGTATCGTATTGTGTTCACCCTTCAGAATATTTAAGAGATAAGTATTCTTTGTTTTGATTGTAATTACCCTTCTAGGCTAAATTCAATTTGCTGAGTTGTGCAAATCTGACATTCTTTACTTGAATTATGTGTGACTAGTAGATAGTGATCACTGGGATAAGATTCTTTAGAATTAAGAATTATTCATTGCAAAATGTTTTGTGAAGATTGTCTTATGTTATGCTGAGATTAGCTCTTCCGAGAAAATGGAAGAAAGACATGTCAAAAATCAACAAAGATGATTTATGAATTAATTATTTGGGATTACTCAGGAGATTTTGAATTCTATGAGATAAGTATTGCATGGTTGAATAATGTTCATGAATTGTTATGTAGTTATTAATTCATGCTATAACATTGAGATAGTCGATCATGTATGCTCCTAGCAATGGTACTTCTATTTGAGATAGTTGAGTTCCATGGACTATTAGTAATCTCTTCTTAATGCTTTCAGGATAAATCAAGAAGCGTAAGAGATTGCTTTCAAAAAGAGCTTGATGCATCCTATAGGTTGAAGAATGGAGACACTGCTTGCAACTATGAGACTGAGTAAATGACTACAGACATCTCTTTGAAGAGGAAGAATTAACCTTCAGAGGGAGTTCTATGACTCGCTGAGAATAAGTAAGGGTTGCAGTGTTGCAAGGTGAAATATACTCTCCCAAATTTTTCTTGATTTTTAATGAACATTTACAATGTAACCAAGCACCCGTTAAGGTTAGAATCACTCAAAACGTGCATGAAAGAACTCTAACCAAGAATGCACCCTAAAACCACTTAAGGAGGAGGGGCGGGCATATGGTCAGAGGATCCCTAGAATCTACTGAATTAAATATTATAAAGCTTACACTGGAAGAGAGAGATTAAACTTGACACCAAGAATGTGCACTCAAGATCCTTTGACAGGCGAGGTGCTAACATATGGTGGAGTACTAATGATGAATTGAAATGTAACGAAGACGGATAACCGACCAAAGAAACTTTCCACACTACCACCAAACAGTGGGGGGAAAAGATTACAATTTAAAATACTTCTTCTGCTGCGGCAGGCATCCACTGAAGTGTGGGAATTCGCCACTTGAAAGTGGGTATGAAAGAGAATTACAATTCAATTTATCTTCACTAGCGGTATACCATCCAGGGGTACTTAGTGTGAAACTAAATAGATAATGCAGCAATGTTAAAACTGAAACAGTACTACTGTTAATAGTTTGTACAAATAAGAAAGCTGCAAATTACAATATTTATCATCATTTTTCAAGCACCAAGTTATACATTGTTTCCATGTCAGAACATAATGAGAAATGAAGAAGAAAGATGGAAACAGCAAATGAATAACTCTGTTTCAGCAAACTGTAATTCTGGAAATGATAAATCAGCAACTACAAAAAATCATCAAATGCTCATAACTCAACCGAAATACCTCCGAATTGCGTGAAACCAAGTGCTATGATCAACTAGAAGATAGGCGCCCCTGCTAAGATGAAGAAACAACCTCAAAACACCAACAATTATTTATGGCACGAATCCCCATGCAAATAGAAATGTACAGCCCTCCTTGAAGGGAGATTTTGCTCTTAAAAAATCCATACTCCAAATTAAATTCTAAAAACTAGTAGAAATGGTCACCCAGACCTTAGGAATGAATTGGCCAATGCCCAGAACAAAACAAAAATCACTCACTCAGCTGTGAGTAAATTCGACTTTCAACTGTGTGCAAACAACAACTGCAAAACTGGTAAAACTCTCCAAAAATTCATCTTTTATCTCTATCTGCTAGTCTGATTGAGAAGCAGCAATAATTCAATTAGGTGTTATCTTGCAAACACGAAATTAGCATTCCTCGAAGTGCAAAATGAGAATTCATTTCGATAGCATAAGTTTAGCATAGCATGAGATAACCAAATGCTGGAACAAAGCCACACTTTTAAAGAAAGAGGGATGACTGTTCGATTCGCTCAAATGGTACGCCAAAAGCCATCTCACATTTCTTTTTTCAAAAAAGACATAATCCTCTCAAAAAGGGTCCCACTTGAGATAAGAGAGAGTTAATTTAAACATTTAGATTCCTTCATGAGGCGCCACCCTTCAAGTCCCTTTTTTAACACAACTTTAAGTTAACACCTTAGGCCAAGGGGCCAACTGAAAATTAGAACAATTTGCCTTTAATGAAGAATTTCATTAAAGTAATATTTTCAAAAGGCCAAAGCTTAATTCTGAATAACTGCTCCAGAGGACATGATGAACTGAAGACTGACCACTGCTAACTACCAAAAATAGTATTTACTATAAATAGTAAATATTGAGGAAAGACCACAAAACCTCCAAAACTGGAACCCTTTGATTCACCTCAACGAGCCTATAGGACTCCGGAATAGGTTGATGAGCTACTGACAAGATCACTGCCAAAAGGGGAACATTACACAAGGCCAGATGCTAAATCCCTGAAGTACCTCTTCAGCAGTTGAGATCAGAATTGCTCAAGTTAGTCAACCTAGATTTAACATTGGTAGCTCTGCAAACCTATTCAGAATAGAGTGATCTGGGATGAGGTTGAAGAGGACAACCCTGAATCTCTACAAAGGTGTGTGCTAGAAACAATTTATCTAAGGCAAGCGTTGCAGGCAATCTCGGACGATGAGGTCAGGAGGTTGATGCAAGTGCCTGAAGATTCAGAGGGAGCCTACTAAACCTGAAGAAGATGGAGCAGGAAGCAGTCTTCAGTGGCACTGAGCATTGCAGAGGCCAAGTACATTACAGCTTGTGTGGCAGCACAAGAAGCAGTGTGGCTTTGAAAGCTCCTTGTAGGATTGTTTGGACAATCATTGGAGCCATCTGTCATCCATTGTGATAATCAAAGCTCTAAGAAGCTTTTTGTCATTCTAGTGTTTCATGACAGAACTAAGCATGCCACTATATCAGAGATATGGTATTGAGGAAAGTAATTCAGTTGAGGTATATCAGCACTGATGAGCAGATGGCAGACATTCTCGCCAAGCATCTCTTCAGGATAAAGTTTGTGTACCTTCCAGACAAGCTTGGTATGGTGGTGAATATAGCCTTAACTGAGAAGGAGTCTAAGTATCAATGATCCTCTTTAATGAGTTTTTCTCTATGAGAGAAGTTCGAGGTATAATCCCTTGTTAATGAGTTCTTCTGAAATATACTCTCTCAATTTTATTTTATTTTCAATAACAAATACAATGTAACCAAGCACCCGTTAAGATTAGCATAACCCAAAACGTTGCATGAAAGAACTCTAACCAAGAATGCGCCCTAAAACCACTTAAGGAGGAGGGGCGAGCATATGGTTAGAGGATCCCTAGGATCTACTGAATCAAATATTACAATGATTACACTAAAAGAGAGAATAAACTCGACACCAAGAATGTGCACTCAAGATCCTTTGACAGGCGAGATGCTAACATATGGTGGAGTACTAATGCTGAAATTGAAATGAAATAGGTGGATAACCAGCCATGAGAAACTTTCCACACTACCACCAAACAGTGGGGGGAAAAAGATTACAATTCAAAACTAATTCATCCGCTGTGGCGGGCATCCACTCAACAGTGGGAATTCTCCACTTGACAGTGGGTGAGAAAGAGAGATACAAATGTTTATTCTCCACACTAGCGGTAAACCAGCCAGGGGTTAAAGTGTTTGCATTAGGAAATCACAAGTAAATGCAGTAAGAACAATGACTGGATTAGTACTACTAATTATCAACCTTACAATGAAATAAATCTGCATTTTTCATGTGTTACAATAATATAATCAATGCAAACTCCTGAAGAATGTTTATTACAATATACAATCTTCTCAATCACCAAGATATAAGCCAAAATCTGAATGTTTGACAATCTGATATGCATAAACAGCAGACTGAAAATGTCAATCAGTAAACCTGTAAATCAAATGAAATGCTCATAACTCTTCAAATATACCTCTGAATGATGTAAACTAAATTGCAGAAGTATTCTAAGAGGTAGGCGCCCAATCTCCAACCCACAAACTGCATTAAAGCTTAGAGAATGATTAGGCACGAATCCCAAGGTAGTCCCAACATGGTATGATCTTCTTGAGGGGCGATTTTCTACTTAAAAATCAGAAACAGCAAACTAAAATCTGCAAACTTCAAGGTGGGGTCGCCTCAAGCATAGAATCGTGATGAACAAATACCCATAATCAAATTAGCATTACCCTTAAAGCTGTTAATGATTTTCACCTACAGCCATGACTGAATCAGCAACAATAAAATCTAGAAATAACATCTGAATCTTCACCTTGAGGCCCAATGTGCACTTCTGAGTGAAGCACACTCTCAATCAACCAT
Organism: Sequoiadendron giganteum; assembly: GCA_007115665.2. Classification (NCBI taxonomy): domain Eukaryota; kingdom Viridiplantae; phylum Streptophyta; class Pinopsida; order Cupressales; family Cupressaceae; genus Sequoiadendron; species Sequoiadendron giganteum. The sequence goes on along the minus strand of CM021107.1, from coordinate 155,580,422 downwards.
CTAGAAGACCATAGTTTCAGGCCCGAAGAATGGAGTAGAATTGCTAAGCTCTCCCTTAGCCGGATTCTGAAATTAATTCAGAAGCATAACTTTACAACATTTTCCAAAGATATTAAAAGTTGGAGCAAGACTTCTCTTTTATAGAAAAAGAGGTGACTTTACAAATTCCCAAAACTCCTTCAAGAATGAGACGCCAAAAGTCCCCTTTTTGAAATATTTTATAATTCACAAATATTTAATCCCTCTTAAAAAGGCGTCCACTTCAAGGCATAAATAAACTTTATTAAATGTTAAAAATTTCCTTCATGAAGGCATCCCCCTTCATGGCCACCTTTTAAACACAACTTAAAGTTAATGAGTTAGGCCAAGGGGTCAACTTAAAATTAAAACATTAATACCTTGAAATATATTATTTCACCAAAATGGCCTCAAAATGCTGAAAGCCAATTATGCTCCAAACTGCACTACCCGAAATGGAAAGTGAGCTGACTGCTGATGCTACTGCCCAAGATGGCACTACCAGAAATAGAACTTACTAAAAATAGTAAATTCTGAAAAAATGCCCAATTGCAGGTCATACCACTGCGAAGCTCTCTGAAAACCCAGAAAGAATCCATAATCCTTATTCATGCAAACCTTCTTTAGAACCCCTGTAAAATAGGAAACCCTAATTTGCACATCTGAGTAGCCTACGGATGTTCGAAAATAGGCTAAATCCGAATGAAGAGCGTAGGGCGAAATTGGGGACATTACATCTTCTCTGTGAGAGAAGTTCGAGGTGAAATCCCTTGTTAATGAGTTCTTCTCTACAAGAGAAGTTCGAGGGGAAATCCCTTGATTCCACCCTCTGGGAGAGCCATGGTGGATGTCATGTGTGTGACTCCATGACAACAACACGTGAGGGAGTCCGTAATGATTTACTTGTACTTGTGTTTCACCCTCTGGAGGAGCCATGGTGAAAGTCATGGTGAGGTGACAACATCACATTGAGTGATGAGCACTTGTACATACCATCTATGGAGGTAGCCATGATGGTTGACATCACAATGAGGTTATATCCGATATCACGATGAGGTGATATGCTTTCACAATGAGGTGATAAGTTATTTTCTTACATGGATGTAGCTATGTTGATTGACATCACGATGAGGTGATATGTCTTGTACAAGTGGAAGTATTCCTCCCTAGCTGAGAGGGAGTGTTGATGATAAAGCAACGTCAGAAGTAATACTTCCAGATTCGAATTCAGAAGACTAAATTTAAATATAGCATTAATGCTATTTAAATTTAAATATATATTCGAATAAATGAAAGAGGCTGACTTCAATTTATTAAATAAAGAGATTTAATAATAATGAATAATATTTATTATTTGAAACAATGTTGGCTAAACACTGCTTGAATTAACAAAGAGAGTAGATTACAATATAAAGAGGAGGTAGATGACTGTAGACATTTAAGATGTCTAACTACCTCAACTACTAACTACTGTAGCAATAATTGACCATTATACAAAGGAGGAATAGAATATTCTAACACCCTCCCTTAATGGTCAATCTACTAACTAGACTACAGAAAACAATCTGCAGGTTGTTTGGTCACAAATTCTTCAGAACATTTTGCTACTGCTGAGACCCCCCCTGGATCTGCAGAATGTGAATGACCAAAAGTACTGAAAACCGTTTAGAAAAAACAAAGAAGGCTGCCCCCTTCTTTAGAATGTGTTGCAACAGGAGAGAAGACCCTGCCACTAACTCTGCCACCGAGATGAGTCTACCACCAACCCTCCCAGAAACTACAGAATTGTTGACCAAAAGTCATCACAAAACGTAAAACTTGGCATCAGGTAACAAAGTTGTCCCTCCCTGAAACCAGAGACACACCGAGAACAACTGCCACGATTTTGAAGATAAATCGGCAAACCATCAAAAAATTTGCAGATGAGCATGACGCTCGAGAACAAACTGCAAGAAGCTAGTTGTGCAGATGTTCGCCCCAACAATTCCAAGTGCGACCAAAACAGACTACAACAAACCATGATTTTCGAGGAAAAATCGCCAAACCCAAAATTACAAATACCAAAGAGCCCTCCCGAACAACAAAAACCCTAACTAGGGTATACAGGAAAATCTCTTAATTTTTGAGGAGAAAATTATAAACCCTCCCAGAATTTTTTAAGGGAAAAAATGAGGAAAACCCATACAGATTTTTTGAAGGGAAAAAATAATTTTAAACCCATACAGATTTTTTTAAGGGAACAAATAATTTAAAACCCAGAAATCCAAAGATTACCCAGAAAATGTTGCTGAAAACCCAAAAAAAATCGTCAACACCCATTTGCACATATTTCGAGGCACAAACTTCGAGACACCCAGAAAAAACTAATGACAACTCAGTTGAGATCTTGCAAAACCCATAAGGAATCTAAAATCAAAAAAAAAAAAATCAACTTCAAATACAGGAGAAAATCACAAAACCCTAGTCGGCTCTTTAAAAAATCACTTATCTTTTGAGAAAAACGCAAGAAAATACACTAAAAATCACGTCCAGGAGTGAGAAAGTCCGTGACTGAGTTAAGGCAGACAAAGCGACTTCCTTCAAAAAAAAATTACAGCTCTAAATCCCAGAAAATGACGACCAAAAAGAAGGCGAAAAACATAGACAAACTTCACCAGAAAGTCACACGCTGGAAAGAAATCATGTGTAGAAAAACACAGAAACCGCGACCTCAAAAATGCAAGCTAAGGATGGTTGTGCGCAAACAGAAACAGAGGTCGCACCTCCAAGATGTAACAAACCCATCCTTGGGTAATTAAAAAATTTCCACATTTCACTTTAAACATATAAATGTAACAAGTAACAAAGACATTTCAATAAAATACTTTCTTTCTTTATTGATAAATACATGCAAGTTACAATATATATTTCCACATGAATTCCATTTTCATTGTAAATATAATTCAGAGTACAAATTTAAAACAATTACATACATAGCTCGTAAGCTTTTGCACAAATAGTAGTAAGATGGCCCAGGTTCCCTTCCTTCCAAATCTTGGTGTATCTGTCGCCTGCTGTGGAGGAGAAACATCACTCAGGGACTTTTCCGCCAACCACGGACTGTTAATGCGGTCCCCCGCACATCTATCATTCGATAGATGGCCCTCCCTTCGAACGAAGAGATTGGTAAAGTAACCGGCTGCGACAACCCAACTGAGCATAGTGTTGTGTCCTATACATCTAGAACTTGCTATTTCACAATCCTGAGCTAGCATGATGCATCACAATGAACTGACAGTGTAGTCTCAACTATCTCACATCTAAGTGGATGTCGTACCTTCCACTACTTTGGCCAAAGTATTCACATTCAGTACTTCGAATGAAGGTCATCTATCATATACACTACTCAGGGCCGATTTGACTTAACGCTATTTTACACTACGCATAGGCTAAGTCCTTCACTGGATTGTCTATCATCCCAAACTATCCTACTTCAATCTAATCCAAGACAACAAATATAGGTTCAAGTCCTTCACTGGATTATCAATCATCCCAGACCAACCTACGACATTCTAACTTACTAGAAATAATCCAGCTTGACAAGTAATTCATTCTTTCTCTCTTGTTACGGAAATCTTTATCCTAGGAGTTCCTTAGCCTATCTCAATTAATCTAAAACTCTAAGCTGCTTGAATATACTTGACAACTGTCCTTATTTCATTCCTAGAATATAGTAATTCGTTTACCCTTATTCTCCATATACGGAGATCATACACAACATGCAATATTCATTCAAAATGCATATAAATCCTTCCCTTTCCCTTTTATGAAAAATAAGTAAACTATTCCTTAAAATTCTTTCACATAAAACCCCTTTTCACCCATTCCTTTTTTCATTGATTTCCTTACACAATTTCCCTATTATGCATTGCTTGTAGATGTTCATCATAATAGTTCTATCCTATTTAGAACTTATGGAAACATTAAACACAAGATATAAGAAACCAACACTCAAATAAAAATTACAAACTAAAGAGGAATCATGCCTGATTTTAAGCTTCTCCTTCCAGAATTGTTCTTCCAGTCCCTCTTTCAAACAAGCTTCCAGAATTACAGAGACTTCACAATGAAAATGGCTTCTCAATGATAGTACCTCACTCTATAAGAACTTCCTAAGTCTCCTCTCTCAATTATGAATCCACCACTAATTTCTTCCTCAACTATAACTCACAATGAGTTCACTCTCAGCTTAACTTGGGATTTTCACTGTTAAAGGCAGTTGCTGGAAAAACTCACTGTATTTTTCTACTCAACAAAACAGAAAATACTAACAAAATAATGAAATGGATATGAAAGCTCAATGAAAATGCTAAAATTCGGATTGTTCCACTAATCCCAAACAAAGAATGGTTGGCATCTATTTATAGACCCGAAATTGCAACAAACTCCACCACTGAGGGTATGTAAAATGACAGAACTATCCTTTGAATAATTCAAAATGAAATGTGGCAACTATTTGATACTTACTCAGCAAATTTAGAGATGATTCGACCTTTCCCAAGAACTTTTCAAACTTCACATGGCAAACATCAGATAATGGACACCTACAGGTGTTACTCTTCACAGGTGCTTTAGAAATGGCGGATTAATCTCAGTGAGAAAATGTCAAGGTAAAAACGCAGCCATCTGGCTTTTATTCTGCCCCTCCCTTCGCATTTCCCAGAATGGTGGCACTTGCAACATGCGACCTGGTCTATTGGCGTGAGGAGCTGCGCGCGGTTCACCATTTTCACCATTTCGGCTATTCCACAGTTCATGATTTTCAGTATGAATGAAATTCGTGATTTTAACTTAGCCAAGGTTTTTAAAATGTATTTAATAAACCTTTTTCAAAAGACTAAAATATTTACCATTTAAATTTCATATGGTATTTCAAACATATTTTCCCAATAGACTATGGAAGTTGAAAATACTTTCTTTACTTATGGTAAATGCATTTTATTTGCCATATGACTATACAAGTCAATTTTTAATTATTTCCAAGGCAATGTTTATTTGAAATATAAATTAAAATGTTATATATATATTTTGCATTATATTAAATATAACTTATTATAGTTTTATTTACCGTATTTAAATATATGTATATATCTATATAATATTTAAATATTACTATAGATATATCTATATATTTTATTATAGGTAAAACTATAATAACGTTTATATTAAATATATTTATAAACACATTCAATATTTACATTTAAGTATATCCATACATATTTGTATTTAATTAACCAAATACGTGTATTACAGGCCAGTCAGCGTACCCCTAATACACGTGTTTGTACAAACATGTACATATACGTTTAACTGTAAATTTCAGGCATCAATATAACATTATAACAACATTATAGCTAGTGTGCATATGTTTATAGGTGTGCCAACCATGTATACGTATCTATATGTATGCCATGTTGACACATGTGTATGGCATAATAATTGTCCATCATACATATGTATCGACATGTCATACATGTTGTTACGTACATATGAGTGGTACATGTATACGCATATACATCCTGTCTATACCACACTTATCAGTTCACATTTCACATTCAAGGTTCACAGAACAGTAAGTCAGTCAACAAGTAACACCACTGATAAAGCATAAAGAAGTAATTCAAAACTCCTAAGCCTACGGATGACTTATTAAGAGTACTCAATCTGACTCAGTTCCCAAAATCCTCAGTGAAGTGTGTGTATGCTCAACTTGATCAGCTTTACCGGTTACTCAACCAAGCCCCTCTCCCGAGTGATGTCTCCCCTTTGCCCGGAGGAATAGTTCCTATTCCTACATCCATAGAAATACAATCTCGGCAGTTACTTGTTCACAACATCAACAGTTTACAAAACATCTCAAGTTAGAATATTCATAATTTAATTCTATGCATGCAACATAACATCAATAGAAGTATCAATTAAATGAGGCACACATTTAAATAGAACTTTATTCATTTTGATAACAAAACACGTTTTATTTATCTCAAAGATTCAAACATTACACTCAATTGCCCTATGCAATAGTAGCTATATAATCGGGGTGTAACACAAGAGAAATCACACCGGAAGAATGATGAAATCTGTAGAAGTCGCGCGTGGCAGAGACCTTCACAGATGACGCACGCCTGTGGAAGTCCTAGGCAGCAATTTTTATTTTTTTTATTATTATTGAAACCCTTTGATTTTCTCTGAAAATGTCCACACGAATTTGCAGAAGGAGGTTTTTGATTTTAATGAGAAAAAATCACGAAAATCAGAAAACAAGAACCCTCGAATTTTCCCTTGACAAGACCTATGAAAAATCAATCTTCAAAAAATAATTTTTAGAAGATTAATTTTGAGCAACCTGGGCTCTGATACCATGAAACAATGTTGGCTAAACATTGCTTGAATTAACAAAGAGAGTAGATTACAATATAAAGAGGAGGTAGATGATTGTAGACATTTAAGATGTCTAACTACCTCAACTACTAACTACTATAGTAATAATTGACCATTATACAAAGGAAGAATATAATATTCTAACATTATTCTAGCCGACACATGTAATTTATTATTTTTAAAGGGTGGCCGACCTCCTTGAAGAGTCACCTTGTTTTGTATAAATACAAGGTGATGATCGATCATTTGATCATTAAGTTCATTCATCATAATTTGCATTCCTAGAAGAAGTTCATTCTTGAGTGGCAGATCATCTTGTAGCAGCAGCGCTTCATCTTGTAGCAGTTGCGCATCATCTTGTGGCTACGAATCATTATCTTGCAGCCACAGGTTGTCATTTTGTTGCAGCAGACCGATTTCAAGGAGAAGCATATTCTTTGTATCTTTGCATCTAGGAGAGGTGCTATTATTCATTGTATCAAATTCGGCCATGTGCTGGGCCTGAGTTGTAAGCAGATTTCTGCTCTTAAGTCTGCTATATATATAAGAGATATAATTGTTGGGTTTTTCTCCTTCAAGAGGGGGGTTTTCCTAGGGTATCTTGCTGTATTATTTGTCTTATGTGCTGCATTTTCTGATTACTTTCAGTTTGAATTATTTGATCATGAAAAACTAACATGCTGCCCTTTGTTTGTGATCGGATCTCAGAGAATATAATTTCTAGTCAGCATATCTTTTGTCTTCTTTTATTCCTCTCTCAATTATCCCAGCCACGATATTCTATCCTCCCATTCATCGTATAATCTGCATTGCTTTTATAGACTCCAGCGCTCCTTTAAACAGCATGATTGTTGCCTAGTAATATGTTATGTCCGCTTATTTGTTTTGACCGATGCCTTTAACATATGCATCGATTCATTTATCTTTGATTTGGCCAATCTATGTACCACTTTGTCTTTTTCTGCCTTGTCTCATCTCTTCCTTGTCTTATTCCCCCAGCCACGTTGCTTTTTGTTTTGAGGCTGCCTCCCCCTTAAATACCATTCACTGCCTTTGAAGAGTTTTACCAAAACCTTGGGATGCAACGTTTCACTTATAATTGTGGCTTTTAACATTATTTAGGATAGGAATCATTGCCTTAATTTGTTTGATTCTTATTATTTTATATAGTTATGATCAGAATGATGTTTTATATATTTACAATTATAAAAGTTATCACTGGTGATTATTATTTCAGATTATACAAATAATATATATATTTTTATATTGGTTTCTTATATATATTTTAATATTTGATTTGTTATTTATTTTAGTATTTACATATTATAATGATTGTAATTACAATGATATTCAATATTCATCTTGTATTATCAATTTTATCGGTATAATTATAATATTATCTTGATAATTATAATTATAATTATAATAATATCTCAACTGCAATTACTTATATTTTTGATATTTATTGGATTTGTTATTCAATGTTTCATATTTGGTGTTACAAATCTGGGGACATGACAATAAATTGGAGAAACGAAGCATTCCATCCAACCAACATCAAAGGAGCATAACGACAAGATTTACCAAAACAGAACTGAAAAGTCGACATTGGTGACATTTCACATGAAACAAAACAAGATATTTGCTTGGAGAATACTTTGTTAATGCCAAAGTACACTAATTGTTAAAAAAAGTAGAGAGAGAGAGGCTCTTAAGATTAAAGGCTTCTGACAACTTAAAAAATAAAGATGATCTATAAACCATGATAGACAATTAGAGACCAATCATTAAGATGATTAAAAACCATACACTTTTTCATCTCATTAGCAGCAACCTTAAACACAACTCAGGAATTAGCTTGCTCTCCTTTGTACATTCTTTATGAACTCCTAACAAGTTTATCATCTAGTATAAAGAAGCTTATTTTCTAATGGAATTTATATTTATATTTTAGTTCATCGAAACATATCCCACATACCTTGAAGATGGATTGGTGACCAGTCTTAGATTTAGGAACTATTTTTTTTTAATATTGTTTGGTCCAAAGCTCATCTATAAAAGACTACAGAAGCATTCTTCATTATTTCACTTTATCCAAGTTGTCATAAACAACCTTAAAAGTCTTGAAGCTTACAACTACAAGTGAACTCAATGTGCACCTTGATGCAGTACCATGGCTGCAATGCCTAACCCTCTTATTGTGAATTTATTGTCCTCAACAAAATAGAATACCCTTAAAATGGCTACATATTCTCTTCTATTTTTCACAGATATTTTATTTGACAATTTTAAAAAGTATTCATGTCTTTCATAGTTTCTATGTTTTCCAACACTTTTGTGCATAATTCTTACAGGCTTGTGTAAATACTGCTATTCAAGATAATTGGGAAATTCTAATTGAATCCTAAAAGAGGTTTCTTCTTTAAACTGACATGAAAAACAGGATTTATTTTAGCATGCCAATGTAAATATCTATAAGAAAATTGAAGAACCACTTCTACAACACACTTAAAAATTTTACTTTGGTGATTGGTTAGGCTCATACTTAACAATGTGTTCTTTAGTGGGAGCCACCTTGACATGTCCCCTTTTCAAAAATAAATAATTGCGAGATCCATAGCCAGTTTCTTCATTTTCCATAGGCTAAGGGATAAAGTTAGGGAAATATTTTAATAATAATGTTTTAATTTAGTCCTAGTGATATTATTTTAAAACATTCTAAAAAGACAACTTAAATATTATTATTAGTTTAATAAAGTGGGACATAATAAGGCCTTATGTAATATTTATTAAAATATTTTTAACTAAACATTATTGGAAAGAAACTTTCACAGGGAAAATAATTATAAAATTGGGCACAAAATTGGAGACTATAAAAGAGAGGCATTTTCTCAAAGGGGATGATACATTATTTATGAAACCCAAACCCCTTTTTTATTATAGTTTGAGCATCCATGTTCATCTATTGCACTTAGGACGAAAACTCTTGGAGTGCAAAAATTCAGTGAGTGAAAACCCTTTTGATTTCTAGACAAGATCATAGGATGAAAACCCTTTCTTCTTTGAGTTAGTTTCACCCAGGAATCATAGTTGTGCGAAGAAGATTGCAAATTTTTCCAATTTCCAGTTTGCTACAGTACTGTTTCATACTACTACTGTACTATCACTATTACAAGACCACTACAGTACTATTCTATATTACTACTATAGTATCATTACTACAGTACTGCTACAATACCCTATCACTATGAGAAGTATTTATAACAGCAGTTTGTATCAACAACTATTATATTTATAATAGCAATTTGCAGTACGATTTTGAAGTTGATTCTAGCCACAACAATTATTATATTTGTAGCATTTCTTGTATCTATTGTAGCTTGAAAGTATTACCCTTGTTCAACTAACTATTTGGGTAAATTTGTGAGTTGGGTATTTACTTGCTTCCATTTATCTATGTTATTTTAACAATGTATGCATAAGAATTTTGGTTGTAAATTTGTTGTTTATATTAATAATTTATAAGTGCAACTTGTTGAAAAAATAATGACGTTGATGGGCCAAGGGTTTCAATAATAAATATTGGTGTTTAGTTAATGTTGTTTGAAATTCCATAAATATTCAAATTGCATAGATAGGAATCTCAAAAAATTGTAGGGTTTATAAAAGTACAGAAAATGGACATTACAATGGTATTAGAGCTTTGATCTTTCCAACTTGCACAGTTAAAAGCTAACATTTTTAATGCAACCCAATGAAAGTGACATTAGAGTCTATCAAAGAGAAAGAATGAAGTTGCAAAATTATGGTGCAAAAATATTAAATTTAAATAGAAGTAGAAATGGTGGGAAGATGAAAGAGGGAAAAGGGTTCAAACTAAGTTGCCGAATCAGCAGCTTTACTCGCCGATTCTGACTACAAGCCATACAGAAATTGGGTATGGCTCAAAAACCCTAAGAAATCGGACAAGGTTCTAGAATTTCAAACCCGAAACGTTTCCAAACACATTTCACCAAATCCCGACGTACCCAATGTCAACATGGCATTTCCAAGATGATTCCAACACAAATTCAAACATTGGTGCGGTTTCCGAAAAATCCACTTTTCGATGGTCAAAGAAAAAAAATATAACTCATTTTTTCATTTTATTTTGATTGTGTTTTTCCTCTTTTTTTTCTAGCACGACGAGTTGCAAAAACTAAGAAAAAAAGTAAAACACATAGGCGTTGCAAAAAACAAGTTGCAGAGGCATTGCAAAAAACAATGACCACACAGAAGGCAATGCAAGTTGCGGGAAAGCATGCAAGATTCTAGTGAAAAAATCACAGCTTCCAAAAATCCAGGTAGGGTTTCAAAAAAAATTTAAATTTTCCATTGTTTCAAAATCGCAATTCATTTCCAAACAATGAAAAAAAATTAAAACGGGCCGCAATTTTCATTTTATTTATTAAATTTAATAATATAATTATTATTATACATATAATTTAATTTGTTTCATAATTATTAATTTATTCATAAATAATAAACATTTGTTATTAATATAATTACTAAAATATTTATTGTTAAACATTTACAATTTTATTTATATTATATATAAATTATCTTTAATTTTTAATTAAACTATAAAATATTAAAATAATAAATATAAATCAAATTATTTTATTGTATATATATTATAATGTATTATAAATATATTTGTGCTACTAACTATGAGCTCATAATTAATATATTAAAATTAAAATTACACTAATCGAATTTTTTAATTTTTAATAATAAATTAATTATTTAACATTTATAATTGTATTGTTTATTAATTGTTTTTTGAACTTGTTGTAGATAGCATAATGGCAACCAATACTAGCTCTATTGTTCAACCCACCTTCAAAACCGACCCAAGTTCACCTTTATGGAAAGATGTACAAATGATGGAACAAGTATGAGGGGGTGGAACATTTGTTTAGATATGCATTTTTTGTAATGTGAAGTATACTAGCTCGTACAACCGTGTGAAATCTCGTTTACGTGCCATTCCTCTTCAAGGAATCAAAGCATTTCCAAGAAAGGATGGTAATGGGTTACTACTTCAACAAATAGCAGGTTATATTAGAGAGCAAGAGGAGCAGATGCAAGATCTACTCGTGGCACAAACCATCCTTTGAGGAGAGGAAGGGGATCAAGGAGGCCCCCTACTTCTCCATCTCATAGTGACTTTCTTGATGTCATAGTAGAGAGCCACCCATTTTTGGGTAGAATTGAAGAACCTATTAATGTGAAGAGAAGCAAGGGACCATTAGAGAGAGCATTTAAGAATGATGCTAGAGAGATTGCAGATCAAACCGTTGCAAGATGTCTATATGCAAACGGTTTATCATTTAATGTTGTACGATCACCAAATTGGCAAGATATGTTGAGAAAAGAAAATGAGGCTCCACAAAGGTCCATAGGGCCAGGTTATGAGAAGGTGTGAGCACCTTACTAGCAAAGGAGGTAAAAAACATAAACAATATATTCATTGACTCCCATTAGAAATTCATGGAAACAAACAAGGGTGTCAATTATTTTTGATGGATGGAAGGATGCTAGAAATCAGCCATTAATCAATGTGATTGTAGTGTGCCCTAAAGAGGCAATGTTTTTGAAAGTCGTGGATTGTGAGGAATGGGTAAAAGATGCACAATTTATTGCTAACATCCTTATACAATGCATTCGAGATGTGGGTCCTCAAAATGTTTTCCAAGTAATAACAGACAATGCAAAGAATTGTAGAGTTGAGGGTATGTTGATTGAGACACAGTTTGAACACATATTTTGGACACCTTGTGTTGTCCACTCTCTCAACCTCATGCTACAAAAGTTGGGTAGGAAAATAAATTGGATCAAACAAATTCATGTTGAGGCTGAAAAGATCCAAATGTTCATTACAAATCATCACATGTTCACGGGCCATTTTTAGAACATTTTCACAATTGGAGTTGTTGAAGGTAATTGAAATACTTCAATTTTTAAATTTTACATTTCATTTTAGCAATTACTATTTTTTAAAATTTGAGCATGTCTTCTTTATATTTTAATTTTAATTTTTAATTTTTTAATCGGTTATTGAAACCTGATTTGCATCCAACACAATCATCTTGAGGAAACTTGTGAAGGTGCAAGAGCCACTTTCTAGCATGGTTATTAGTCAAAGTTGGTCCCTATGGAGGCAATCCAATACTGAAAGGGCAACAAATGTAAAGCAGGTGATCCTAGATGACACTTGGTGGGAACGAGTGGAATATCTTCTTAGTTTCACTAAACCCATCATGAGTATGATCCGTTTTACTAACATAGATAAGCCATGTTTGAGAGAGGTATACAATGGCATTCACTCAATGATTGAGAAAATAAAATTTATCATCAATGAAGAAGAGCAAGATCCTAAAGAAACTTTCTTCAAAGATGTGCAAACAATTTGTGTTGAGTGGGGGAACAGAATGACCACCCCACTAAATCTTACATTTGCATTGACTCCTAAATTTTATAGTGATGAAATTTTTGCTATGCCATCGAGGGTACCACCATACAAAGATACAGAAGTTAGTGATGAAAGTAGGAAAGTACTTACTAAACTCTTCTCCGATCATGAAATGGAGGATTTAGTCACAAGTGAGTTTGCTGATTTTGTTGATGTTATAGCAGCTATGGTCTGCACTTCATTTGCACAAATTAGAAGAAGAAGCACTTGAATTAAATGAGTAGCCTTCGGCTATTTAATTCATGATCACAATATTAATAAATGCAAGAGCCGACCCTTTATGGTTCGCATATTTTTGTCTTAGCTTGAGCCGACTTTAATATATATTTTATTTATTGTGTTTCCCTAAAGAGACCGACCTAAGTGAAGAGGCGCCTTATGATGTATAAATATAAGGTCATTTTGTCATTGTAACATATTCGATTCAAGCAAGTTCGCATTTTTCTTCAAGAGCAGAATTCGCACTTCTTAGCAGCAGTCCGATTTGAAGGAAGAATATATTCATTTGTATCTTGTGTATCTAGAAGAGGTGCAACCTCATTGCATTCATTATTGGCCATTGTTGGGCCTGAGTTGTAAGCAGATTTCTGCCATTGTTCTATATATATAAACGATATATATTTGCTGGGTTTTTCTCCCTCAAGAGGAGGGTTTTCCCAGGGTATCTTTGTGTGTTCATTGTCTTATATGTTGCAATTATATTAAGTGCTTTCATTGTTCAATCTGATCTAAGAAACACTAACATGGTATCAGAGCGGGTGTGAAAAATATCGTGATCAGATTTAGTTTGCAGCACTCAAATCTTTTTCAATCTATCTCCTATTTCAAATTTCAAGATGGTGAATGGTCTGAAAATCGATGATAGACTCGAAGGGATTTCGAACTACACATCATGGAGGTTCAGGATCATGCTCAAATTGGAAGAGAATGATTTGGCTGAGTTTGTGAAATCAAAAGTTCCTGAACCTGAGGAGGAAGAAGAGAAATTGCAGTGGAGGAAGAAAGACACTAGGGCAAAGAAAGTGTTGGTTGATTCTGTCAAGGATCATCTTGTACCAATTGTCTTCAAGTTGGATACAGCAAGAGAGATGTTTGCAACCTTGGAAGAGATGTACGAAATCAACAACACTAGTCGAGCTCTTGCACTGAAGCAACAACTTCATCATGTGAAAATGTCGAAAGGAGAATTTGTTATTACATACTTCATGAGGATTTCAGAGATAAGAGATCAGCTCTCCACAATTGGTCACATGATTGACGACAAAGACCTAACTATGCTTGCTCTCAATGGTCTTCCGTTTTCATGGGAGGCGTTCATTCAAGGAATCAGTGCAAGATCCAAACTTCCCAAGTTTGATCGATTGAGGATTGACTGCATTCAAGAAGAGTCGAGACTAACGGCAAGGGGAATTGGTCAAAGTTCAAAGAATGAAGAAATACAAGTTCTTGCCTCTCATTCATCGAACAAAGGAAAAGGCTTTAAGAAAGGGTTCTTCAAGAGGAATTGAGAAAATGGAAATGATGGTGCTCCTGCCTTCAAAAGGAAATGAGACATGTCCAAGATTCAATGTTTTCGTTGTGATAAGTATGGTCACTTTGCGAAGGATTGTCCCCAAAGACCTAAGCATCAAGTTGCCACTGCAGATGTTGAAGAAGTCTCTCCACAGAAGGACTCCAGTGATTATCTGTTCTATTCAGCCTTGTCAAGCAATGTTTCTACCGACACCAACACTTGGCTAATTGATAGTGGTGCTTCTAGGCACATCACCGGTTTCAAGGGTCACCTTTCAAATTTAGTGGAGAGCAACTCTAGTGATCAAGTCGTTATTGGAGACAATGCTAGATATTCTGTAAAAGGAATTGGAAACTCCACTCTTCACTTGGATTCCGGGATTTCATTAGAGTTGAATGATGTACTATTTGTTCCAGGGATAAAGAGGAACCTTGTCTCAATTTCAGCATTGGAAGACAAGGGTTATCAAGTTGCCTTCTCTAAAGGAAAAGTTCTTATATGGGCAAAGAACTCCAGCTTCAAAACTGCTCAAGTGATTGGAGTCAGACATGAATGTCTTTACAGGCTTTGCACTCGTCCTCTTCAAGCACTTGTGCATGACAGCTCCAGCATGTGCGATCTTTGGCATCGAAGATTGGCTCACATTCACTTTCGTGCTCTACCTATCATGGAGAAGATGGTCACTGGTCTTCCAAAATTCAATCAAGAACACGAAGGTACATGCAAGGGATGCACCCTAGGCAAGAACACAAAAGGTACGTTTCATTCTAGTGAAAGTAGATCTAAATGTATTCTTGATCTCATTCATTCTGATTTGTGTGGTCCAATGTCTATTGCATCATCTAGTGGTTTCTTGTATTATATTATTTTTATTGATGATTACTCTAGAAAGACTTGGATTTATTTTTTGAGATCTAAAGAATCTGAAGAAGTATTAAAAAGATTCAGAGAATTCAAGGCACAGGTTGAAAACCTGTCTGGGAAAAGGATCAAGGTATTGAGATCCGATAATGGTGGAGAATACACCTCTGGCACATTTCGAGATTTTTGTATTGAAGCAAGGATTAAGAGGGAGTTCAGTGTTCCCTATAATCCACAACAAAATGGTATTGCTGAAAGAAAGAATAGGTCTATTGTGGAAGCAGTGAAAGCTATGATCCATGATCAAGACCTGCAAATCTCTCTTTGGGCTGAAGCATTGAGGACAGCTGTCTATGTTCAAAACAGGAGTCCCCACAGGATCTTAGAGAATAAAACTCCTGAAGAAGCATTCTCAAGCGTGAAACCTGAAGTTAGTCATTTGAGGATCTTTGGCTGTCCAGTCTATATTCATATTCCAAAGGAAAAGAGAACAAAGCTGGAACCTTCTGGAAAGAAAGGAATTCTTGTAGGATACAGTGAGACATCAAAAGCTTACAGGATATACATACCAGGACAGAAGTCTATTGAGATTAGTAGAGATGTCACATTTGAGGAAGATGTTGCTTTCAGAAGGTCCAAGGGCACTCCTATGGAGATTGATGAAGAAGAACCTCCTCAAGATATGGAAGTTGACAATATTCCAGAGAACCTGAAGGAGGCTTCAGAAACTAAAGAAGATATTGATCCAGTTGAACCCTTGGATCCTACTGATGGGCCTCTAGATATTGTGATTGGAAAGAAAAGACCTCTTTGGGCTCGCAGGACAATGCAGGAGGCAAAAAGTTTTGCAGCTCCAAGAGGAGCTTTCAGAGAAAGCAAGAGACCTCACAAGTTCTCTAGTTATGTCGCCTTGATGAGTCAGATTATTGAGTCAGAGCCTTCAAATGTTGAAGAAGCTTCTAGTCAACAAGTATGGAAAGATGCCATGTCTGAGGAATATCAGTCCATACTTAAGAACGATGTTTGGGATATAGTCCCTAGACCCAAAGGCAAATCTGTGGTGTCTTCTAAGTGGCTCTTCAAGATCAAGCATGCAGCTGATGGGAGCATTGAGAAGCATAAGGCAAGATTTGTGGCTAGAGGGTTCTCACAAAAAGAGGGAGTTGACTATGAAGAAACTTTTGCTCCTGTGGCTCGATATACGTCTGTCAGAACCATCATTGCTATTGCTGCATCTAGAGGATGGAAGACTCACCAAATGGATGTAAAAACAGCTTTTCTAAATGGTGTAATAGAAGAAGAGGTTTACATTGAGCAACCTGAAGGATTTGAGGTACATGGAAAGGAGTCTCATGTTTGTAAGTTGAAGAAGGCCTTGTATGGTCTTAAGCAAGCTCCTCGTGCTTGGTACGAAAGGATTGATCAGTATCTATCAAGCCTGGGGTTCTCAAAGAATGATGCAGATTCTAACCTCTACTTTAAGGTAGTAAAGGGTGAGGCTTTGATTCTGGTTTTATATGTTGATGATCTGATTATCACTAGTGAAGAACATCTAATTCTAAAATGCAAGAAGGAATTAGCTTCAGAGTTTGAGATGAAGAATCTAGGTCTCATGCATTACTTTCTTGGCTTAGAAGTTTGGCAAAAGTCAGATGAGATGATTCTAAGTCAAGGCAAGTATATTGTTGACATTCTCAAAAGGTTTGGTATGATTGACTGCAAACCTATGTCTACACCCATGGAGACTAATCTAGATAAGTTGAAAGAGGCTGCAGCTAGTTCAGAACCAGTGGATTCTACGATGTATAGACAGTTGATTGGTTCATTGATGTATCTAGTTAACACTAGACCTGATATCTGCTATGCAGTGAGTGCACTTAGCCAGTTTATGTGTGAACCAAGGCAAATACATCTTGTAGCAGCTAAACATATCCTGAGATATTTATGTGGCACAATTGGATATGGGTTGAGATATTCTTCAGATGTGAATTTAGAGCTGCATGGTTTTACTGATTCTGATTGGGCAGGATGTGTCTCAAGATCGGAAGAGTACCTCTGGTTGTTGCTTCAGTTTGGGGACTGCTATGATTTCTTGGTGTAGCAGGAAACAGTCTTCAGTGGCCTTGAGTACAACTGAGGCAGAATATATAGCAGCTTGTGTGGCAGCTCGTGAGGCAAGTGTGGCTTCGTAAGCTCCTTGCAGGATTGTTTGGACAATCAATGGAGCCTACTATTATACACTGTGATAATCAAAGTTGTGTAAAGCTTTCTGTCAATCCCGTGTTTCATGACAGAACAAAACATGTTGAGATCAAGTACCACTATATTAGAGATATGGTACAAAGGAAAGCTATACAGTTGAGGTATATCAGCACTGAAGAGCAAACGGCAGACATTCTCACCAAGCCTCTCGCCAGGATTAAGTTTGTGTACTTCCAAGAGAAACTTGGTATGGTGGAGAATGCAACCTTAACTGAGAAAGAGTCTCAGTATCAGTGATCCTTATTTGATAATGCAATTCTCTATTTGAGAGAGAGTTGAGGTGCAAGCCCTTGATAATGCAATTCTCTATTGAGAGAGATTTGAGGTGAAAGCCCTTGTTTCCACCCTCTGGGAGAGCCATGGTGGATGTCATGTGTGTGACTCCATGACAACATCACGTGAGGGAATCCGTGATGATTTTATTTGTGCTTGTGTATCACCCTCTGGGAGAGCCATGGTGAAAGTCACATTGAGGTGACAACATCACATTAAGTGATGAGCATTTGTTCTTACCATCTGTGGAGGTAGCCACAATGGTTGATATCACGATGAGGTGATATTCTTTGTTTTCATTCTGACATGATGTGTCTTGTGCAGGTGGAAGTTCATCCCTAGCTGAGAGGGAGTGTTGATGTTATAGCAGCTATGGTCTGCACTTCATTCGCACAAATTAGAAGAAGAAGCACTTGAATTAAATGAGTAGCCTTCGGCTATTTAATTCATGATCACAATATTAATAAATGCAAGAGCCGGCCCTTTATGGTTCGCATATTTTTGTCTTAGCTTGAGCCGACTTTAATATATATATTATTTATTGTGTTTCCCTAAAGAGGCCAACATAAGTGAAGAGGCGCCTTATGATGTATAAATACAAGGTCATTTTGTCATTGTAACATATTCGATTCAAGCAAGTTCGCATTTTTCTTCAAGAGCAGAATTCGCACTTCTTAGCAGCAGTCCGATTTGAAGGAAGAATATATTCATTTGTATCTTGTGCATCTAGAAGAGGTGCGACCTCATTGCATTCATTATTGGCCATTGCTGGGCCTGAGTTGTAAGCAGATTTCTGCCATTGTTCTATATATATAAGCGATATATATTTGCTGGGTTTTTCTCCCTCAAGAGGAGGGTTTTCCCAGGGTATCTATGTGTGTTCATTGTCTTATATGTTGCAATTATATTAAGTGCTTTCATTGTTCAATCTGATCTAAGAAACACTAACAGATTTTGTAGCCTCCAATGGTCAAACTCCTTCCACTCTTTGTGACAAGTATATGAAGGATGCACATGGTTGGTGGTACCTCAATGGCCATACATCACCACACCTCCAAACTCTTGTGATCAAAATTTTATCGCAAGTAAGTTTTGTATTTTTTATTGCACTCTCTAAATTTATATTGTTTCCTATTTTAAAAATAATAAAATTATCAACTTCGAATTTAAAGTTTGATTCATAATTTTACGATTGTAACCCTCTCACTTTGTTTCAATAGGTTGCTAGTTCCTCTTCATCTTAGTGAAATTGGAGTACATATTCTTTTATCCACTTAGTTTATGTGCATTCCAACTTGCGCCTTATTACTCATAGACAAAATGTGTACAAGGAAGGGGGCACAAAGTTGTGTGACGTAGATCCAAAGCGAACTAATTTAGATTTTTCAGCTGCCACACAATCTTTACTTTTTGTGGAGTCGAATAACCACCACGCGTCTAATACAAGTGATAGTGGGGTTGCATGTGGTTCTACTAATCTACCTACATCTAATGTCAATGATGATGTTGATGTTGATCTTCATGACGACCCATATGATGCTGATTACTAATTGAATTATTTTAATGTTGAACCAACGAACAATGAATTCAGTATATCTATCATAGCATTCAAGTTTTGACAAATTGATATCAAATTAAATTAGTATGTTGTATTTCAAATTTGTAATATTTATATTAGTTCTAAGTTTTGTGATATGTGGTATTCTAAATTTAATTCTTGTCTTTACTTTGTAGGCTGCAAATATGTATATATCTACAATTTTTATATGTTTTTTGTAAAGATGTACCCAAACGTAGCCAACCCCCCAAAAAAATTGCCATACCGGCATACCGTACCCACGTACCTGTATCCGATTTGGCAACTTAGGGTCCAAAAAATAAAGAAAAGGCAAAAATCCAATATAATTCTATTGTCAATATGAGCCAAGGCTAGCAGCAAATGACATGGTTTTCCTAAGTCAATGTTGCACTAAGCAAACTTTAGAGGTTGGTGACATGGTTTTCCTAAGTCACAAGAGAACTGGTATTGAGAAGCTAAAACCTCACTTCTATGGGCTTTACGGTATCAACTAAAGAATTGAGGAGGTTGCATAAGAGCTTGAGTTGCCAAAGCACAGCAAGATTACAATGTTTTTCATCTTTCATGCCTCAAAAGAGCTTTTGCACAACATATCACTCCTTTGGCTTGCCTCCTCTAGATGATGAAGGAAAACTAGTCTTGGTTCCAAAAGCCATCATTGATGCCAAAAAGAAGAAATTGAGGAACAGGGGCATAACAGAGTATTTGATGCATTTGAAGAATCTCCCAACTGAAGATGTTACATGGGAAGGAGCAAAGATACTCAAACATCCAAGTCTACAATTGCTTGAGGGCAAGCCATTTTGGGAAGGATAGGCTGTCATGTCCCCTTTCTAGAAATAAAATACTTGAAAGATCCATGACCTATTTCTTCATTTCTTGTAGGCTAAGGGATAAAGTTAGGAAAATATTTTTATAATAATGTTTTAAGTTAGTACTAGTAATATTATTTTAAAATATTGTAAAAAGACAACTTAAACATTATTATTATTAGTAAAATAAATTGGGTTGTTTGAATGGGACATCATAATAAGGCCTTGTGCAATATTTATTAAAATGTTTTTAAGTGAGCACTTTTGGAGGAAAAAGTGAATCCAAAAATTTGGGCACCAAATTGCCGTCTATAAAAGAGAGGCATTTACTCAAAGGAGATGATCCATTGCTTGTAAAAATTCAGAGGACGAAAATCCTTTGTTCTTTGAGGCAGTTTCACCCAAGAATCACGATTGTGCAAAGAAGATTTCAGCTTTTTCCAGTTTCCAGTGCTACAGTACCACTATAGTACTATTATGTATTTCTGCTACATTACTGCTGCTACAATGTCACTAAAGTACCCTTTCATTGTAATAAGTATTTATTACAACAATTTGTATCAGCAATTATTATAATTTATATTTATAATAACAGTTGAAAGTATGGTTTTGGTGTTGATTCCAACCACACCAATTATCATATTTGTGGTGTTGCTTGTATCTATTGCACCTTGGTAGTCTTACCCCTATTCAACTCACTGTTGCAATAAATTTGTGAGTTGGACCTTTGCTATGCTTCCATTTATCAATGCTATTTTAATCAATGCATGCATCAGGATTTTGGATTGTAAGAACACCCCTTATTTTCTTTTGAGACCAATGCTAATGCAGGAGTATAACATAAGCATTACAATTAAGTTTCTTGCAAATAAGAGTATCTGATATAATATTTCAGTTACATCACTGCTGTTATAAAGATAAACATTTGACAATGAGACTATATCTTCAAAATGAACGATATTTGAATTTTCCAACACCAAATACCTTGCACTATGAACAGAAGAGGGTAATTGCAGCAGAACTGTTACACAGATTGCAAATCTGTTGCTGTTGCTGCATGCCTTGACTGTCATCAATCTTTACCGGCTTACCTTATTCAAACATGTTGTTGAGTGCTGGAATGGAGAAACAAATCAATATATCATCTAATATCAATACCAAACAATGCCAAACCCCTCAGCCAGGGCGTAGGAATGAGAAGGAAGACTGCAGATCCATTTCAGTCATGCACAGTCAATGAAAACTGTGTGCTACAGACAGGGGTGGTTGGGTATAATGATTATAACTCCACCAAATGTGCTAGTAACAACCCCAAATAGTTTGCAACAGGTAAAACCAGTGTTACAAGACTCGCAGAAACTCGCCTAAACTCAGCAAGTCACGAGGCGGGTGACCCTGAACGAGTCCCAGAGACTCAACAGCCGAGTACTCACCAGACTCATCGAGACTCACCGGACTCGCCAAAACCGGCGAGTCTCGTGCCTCAGACCCGGCCATTTTAATTATTTTTTTATTTTTAAATTGCAATCTTTCATTTACAATTTTTTTAATTAAATAGTGTGCGCCATGAAAGTTTGTGTTGTTTTGAAGGTTTGTGTGCGCTGCCCCCAGACCCCTGCAAGGGGCGTTGCCCCTTGACCCCGTTGGGGGCGCTGCCCCCAGACCCCCACAAGGGGCACTACCCCTTGACCCCATTGGGGTGTTTCCCCCAAACCCTCATCAAACTATAGGTTTAAGCATGTTATAGACCAATGATGAATCATGATCCTAAAACCTACAAAATACATACCCCCTATTGCAAAACTCTTAATCTTTCATTGTCAAAGCCATAATCAGGGATTGTCTTGTTTCATACATTAGACAACAAAACATGCAGTCTTGAAGGCTTCAATAAAATTTTAATAATAAATTCTTCATTTGAATATACACACCAATCATTGAGACACAAGCAAATATCATGGCTACATCATCATCTAGGACCTATCTTAGACACTAGCGCATGACTTGTCGTGATGTTGGGATGACTAATGCAAGCTCTTTTGAGCCATAGACTTATATTTTTAGTTTTGATATTTGTTGTGATGCCATGGATTTCATATTCCATGAGTTTTGTATACATTTGACAATATTTATATATCTGAATGTGTTATTACCTTCAGCTAAAATTTGCATTTATACTTATATGATCGATATATGTTTGTGTATGGGATCATAGTAATTTCTATTTGATGATGTTATTGTGTCTTTAAGATTTATTTATTAAAGGGTACATGAAACAAGTTTTAAATCCTTTAAAATCTCTTAATTTATTGGGTTTTTCTATTTGTCGAGTTTGCGTCAAGTCTAGGCTCTGAGTCCGAGTTTGAGTCAAAAATTGGCTTGTCGAGTCTGAAGCGAGTCTCAGTCTTGTAACACTAGGTAAAACCACCCTAGGCGCCTCCTTTGCTGATGAAAAATCCCCTCACAGACCAAGCGCTTCAAGTTGGGAATCCACACGCCCCACTTCCAGGCTTCCTACACAATGGTATGGCTTACTTGGTAAATTGTGTCTTGATGAAATAGACTTGAAAGTCTCCTAACCTGGTCGCCCACCTCCAATGACTACCTTCAAGATTGATTCGATGGAGTCTTATGATGCCAAACACCAAAAGTTGAAATTGCATAAATGTGAGGTATGGCCAGTTTGGGAAAATGCTCCCAATCACAAAATGTAGGGCCTGTTGGAGACCATCTGGGAACACCACAAACTTACACTCCAAAACTCAAAACAACTACCAAAAAATAGGTCCAAACCACTTACTATCAAAAATCCTCATTTCCTAAAAACACTAACCTAAAAATTTTGTAAATCAATGTGTTCCTTGAGAGAAAACACCCAACCAGCTAGGATGGATCTTGCACCATCAAAACTTGTGTAGATTGATGAGGGTTTTCATCCTCAATCAATTCTTGGAAGAACTCAATGTTCACTCCAGCAACATCTGGTTATGTGTGTGATTTCAAATGAAAATGAGAGCCAACACCCCATTATATAGAGTTGGAGGGAAAAAGGCTCATTTAAAAATTTAAAAATTTTATTTCTCCCCTCAAAAGGTGCATCCAATTTAAAAAGCATTTTAAGTTCCTCAAGCACTTCTCTAGGCAACCAACTTTGGGGAAAACATTTCACTTTAATATATTTAACACTAAAGTAATATTAAAACATTACTTTATGGCTTTAGTGTAAATATTAAAATAATTCCAACCGTCTTACGAAAAGCACCAACAAGACATCCAAAACAAAGACCAATCGCACCAAGAAGCTACTGATGGGAAGGGAAGATGCTAGGTGCCAAAAAAAGCACTTACTAAAAATAGTTGTGTTCTCCAAGAAAAGTGGAGAACAACCTAGATGGCCAAAAAAGCAACAAAGATCACCACCACCATCCCAAGGACCAACAGAATGCCAACACACCACTGGATACTAAGAAAACCCGCCACTAAGATCCCCAAGAACTTTGGAGTCCCCTAATCACCTCCAATTAACCTATGGGAACTCTAGAATAGGCTAATTGATGCGACGACTGACTAGGCTTGAGAAGGGGACATTACAGTCTGCCCTCCCCAAAATTGCTTGTCCCTAAGCAATTGCAACTCAAGATGTTGTAAAATTTGCTCTCTCCCAAGTAGCATCCTCCACAGGAAAAAAAAATTCACTTAATCAAATGCTCCTTGATAGTCCTATTCTGCAGAGTATGCTCCCTGAAATCAATCACTGCCTCAGGAACTAACACCAGCGTACCTTCCTCATCCAAAGGAGGTAACTCAGAAGACGGAATCACGTTATGCCCAAGCGCCTTCTTAAGGCAAGATACATGGAAAACATTATGCACCCTGCTATTCTCAGGTAACTCCAACTCGTATGCCACTTCTCCAATCCTCTTGGAGATCCTGAATGGGCCATAAAACTGTGGCTTCAACTTTCCAACCCACTCTTCTTGAGATTGGACTATTTGTAGGGCTGCAAGCACAAGTAAACCATGTCCCCCACCTCAAATGCACGCTCAACACGATGTTGGTCAGCATATAACTTCTACTGATTCTGAGCTTGTTGAATGTTGCCTCACAAAGATCTCATAATATCCTAACTCTGTTGTAACAAATCTTTGGCCTTAGGCACTGTGTTGTCGCCAAACAACAAATCAATGAAGCTAGGAGCCTCATATCCATACAATGCCATGAAGGGAGACATCTTAATGGACATGTGATAGGTAGAATTATAACAATACTCGCCCAAATGTAACCATCTCACCCAAGCCTTTTGCTGCCCTGACACATAGTTTCGAAGGTATCTTTCCACCCATTTGTTGATAATTTCAATTTGTCCATCTGCTTGTGGCTGGTAACTCATGCTAGGAGTCAATTCAGTCCCACTCAATTTGAACAACTCCTGCCAAAACAAGCTCATAAACTTGTTTCCCTATCACTAACAATATTTTTTGGCATCCCAGTAACTTGAATACCTCCATGAAGAACAAATTCGCCACCTGAACTGTTGTATATACTGTTGAAATGGCATAACAGAGCAAATTTGGTCAATCTATCCACTACCACATATATGCAATCCTTCCCTTGCACCTTGGGAAGTCTTGTGATAAAGTCCATAGAAATACTTTCCCATTTTTTATTGGGAATGGGTAGGGGTTGCAACAAACCAACTAGGTATGTATGCTCATTCTTGTTTTGTTGACATGTAGGACATTCCCGCACATACTTAAGGACTTCATTCTTGAGTCCTTTCCAAAAAAACCTCTCACGAATCTGCTTGTAAGTCTTATAAAAACTAGGGTGGCCAACCTTAGGAGCATCATGAAATGTTTTCAAAACCTTCATCTTAAGCCTTGATTCAAGGACTAACCAAATTCTCTCCTTATAAAATATGAGCTCATCTCTTACCTTATATCTATCATCATGCAATGAACCCTCCAAAGTATTGTTAGCCAACGTATTCTTGGCATACTCAGCAAGAATTTGATCCGTCCAATCTGCTGCAATCTTGGTCAAAGAGCACAATTGTGGCCTTCTTGACAAGGCATCAGCCACCACATTCTTTTTCCCTTTGACATACTCGATGTTGAAATCGTAAGCTTGGAGCTTACTCACCCACTTGTTGTCTATCATTAAGGTCCCTTTGATTTAGGAAGTACTTAAGGCTATTATGATCCATCTTAACAAAAAACTTTCCTTCAACAAGATATTGCCTAAACTTTGCTAAAGCATGCATAATGGCAAGCATCTCTTTGTCATAGATGGAATAACACCGCTATCCACCTCTCAACTTCTTGCTCCCATAAGCTATTGGCTGCTTGTCTTGCATTAGGACAGCACCTATCCTTCACCTGAGGCATCACATTGCAACTCAAATGCTTTAGAGAAGTTAGGAATAGGCAACACGAGACATGTGCTCATCAATTTCTTGAAAAATGATTGTTGTGCTGATTCAGACCAAACAAAAGCTCCCTTCTTGGTCAAATATGCAAGAGGGGCTGCTAATTGTGAAAACCCCTTGACAAACCTCCCATAGAAACCACATAGACCAAAGAAGCCCTTCAATTGTATAAGATTTGTGGGTGGGGGCCAATCAAGAATTGCCTTAATTTTTTCTGGATCAACACTCTCTCCCTTGGAGTTGATTATGTGCCCAAGGTACAACAATTCTATTAACGCAAACTCACATTTGGTCTCCTTGGCATACAAAGACTTTGCCTCAAGTATACTCTCAACACCTCATCTAGATGTTGCAAGTGCTCATCCCAAGTCCTACTAAAAATCAGGATGTCATCAAAGAATATTAACACAAACTTACAAAGCTGCCTATGAAACACCCAATTCATACAGGATTGAAAAGTGGTAGGAGCATTAGTCAAGCCAAAAGGCATAAACAAGAACTCGAAGTGTCCAAAATGGTATTTGAAAGTCGTTTTCTCTACATCCTCCAAAATGGCGTTTGAAAATCGTTTTCTCTATGTCCTCCCTAACTTGTATATGATGGTAATCAAATCTCAATTCTATCTTAGAGAAATATACAACTCCATGTAGCTCATCAATGAGCTCATCTATTCGAGGAATGGGGTACCTGTTTTTGATGGTTTTTTTATTTAAAGCCCTGTATTCAATACACATGTGCATGGTTCCATCCTTCTTTTTGACCAAAACCACTAAAGAAGCAAACGGTCTCTTACTTGGCCTAATATGCTCCATCTCCAACAATTCCTTAATAGCTTTTTCAATCTCATCCTTGTGCCACTTAGGATGTCTATGAGGAGTAGTGATAACTGGCTTGGCACCCTCCTCCAACTCAATTACATGCTCAATGTCTCTATCAGGAGGCCTCCTTGGAGGTATACTACTGAAAACTTTGCTTCGCTTGGATAGCAGAACCTGAATATCTAGATGGTAACTTATCTACTCCTCTATAATCGTGGGCATAATCACACACTCCGCTGCCCACTCAACCTGATTGTGTCTCATTAACCTCTCCATGCGTTTGAAAGACACAACTTGAGGTCCACCATTTGATATTCCCTTAAGACCACATTTTTCCCTTCTAATTTAAATTTCAGCTCCATGGTCTGAAAATTAAGAGTGATCTCACCTAAAGACTGCAGCCACTGTATACCCAACACTGCATCTGCGCCACCAATGCTAACTACATTAAAATCATCCTTGACTTCGTAGTTGCCCAATTGAAGACTCATCTAGGGAATCATCCTAGTACATGTGATAGTGAATCCATCTGCTACCATTACCTTGAATCCATCCACATTCTCTATCTTAAGTCCTCTTCGTGCCACAACTCCATCATCAATAAAATTGTGCGAAGCTCCTATGTCAATCAAAGCCACAACACGCTACCCACTACGGACTCCGCGAACTCTAAAAGACTCGTTCTTTTGAAAGCTAGAAAGTTGTGCAAGTGTGACTCCATCTTCCTTCTCCTCTTTTGACTCTTCTGTTGAGCTCTCTTCCTCTTTTTCCTTTGAATTAGTTTGCTGGTCTAAATTTTCTGTCATTGATTCATCCGCTGAATAGAATTCTATTTGATGCGCTTTTCCCTTAACTGCACACTTATGACCTAAGGCCCATGGCTCCTTGCAAGTGAAACATAATTTCTTTCTCCTAAGGTCATTCAAGGCCTCATCATTGAGTTTAGATGATGTCTTCTTGGTCTGAATCACATCCCTATGAAAAAAGAAAAATTATCCTTCTTTCTTTGAAAAGGCCTTGACTGAAATTTGTTTCTAGGGGTAGCCAGCTTCTCGCCTTCTTCATTGCCTCTTATAGTGTAGGTGGGTCAAGTGCCTTAACCCATCCTCTAACGGGCTCCATTAATCCTTCACTGAATAAAACTGCCAACCTCCTATCTGTGATGTTAGGGACCAACACGAAAAGTCTCTAAAACTTTGAGATGTAGGTGCCAAGGGAACCATACTGTTTCAGCTGAGCAAGTTCTTTGAAGTGCAACTCGGGATCCTTCTTATCGAACCTCTCAATGAGTTTGTTAGTGAACTCATCATATGTAGTGATCAAGTTATGGCCCAATGTAACTAGACCATGGTACCACCACTCATGTGCTAACCCGTCCAATGCAAAGTGGCAAACTTAATTGCTTCATCCTCTACCATAGGCCTAAGAGCCAAATAATTATCCAACTTCTAAACCCATGCTTTGGCTATGCATTTGTCGCTGCAATCAAAGTGAGCTAAAGTGACCTTACCCAAAGCCTGCTGAAAATCTCTCTGCACTGCTAGTCCTCTATGCTCAACTCTAATACTATTCCTCTTTCTCCAGTTCAAGAAATCATTCAAAGAAAAATGGTTATTAATCTCCTCCAAAAGTGTAGCATACATTTCCCATCCAACCCTTATCTCATCCACTAGAGGAGCCTGAACCTTTGGAACAATATGTGCTTCCTCTCTACGTGTAAAGGTAGGCTGAAGTGGCCTTGGTACTGATCCAGATACTACTGCAACAGTGTGCCCATTTGTGTTTTGCTGATGGAATGAGCTACCCTCACCATTCTATGTGGGAGGAGATAAAGTAACACCCTAATTCAGCTTTCCCAACATCTGGGACATCATATCCATCATTGCATCAAACTTTCTCTCTGCTCTAGTGTTTGGACTAATAGAACCAACTCGTCCTTTATCCCTTTCTGCCATATTCCCTAAGCTACTTTCACTATCAATGGGAGAATCCTAATGAATTTCAAGGATTCCTGAGATAGTCTCTTCTTTTTGGACTTGTAGGGGCTGCCACTGAGTTTTCCTCTCTTCCCTGTTGATATATCTCTATTCTCTCTCTCACTCATAGAAGGTACTGCAACTTAAAGTTTCAAAACACACAAGCTGGTAGAAAGAGTCAAGCTCTGATACCACTGTAAGAACACCCCCTTTTTTTTTTTAAGGCCAATGTTAATGTAGGAGTATAACATAAACATTACAATGAAGTTTCTTGCAAATAAGAGTATCTGATTAATATTTCAGTTACAGCACTGCTGTTATAAAGATAAATATTTGACAATGAAACTGTATCTTCAAAATGAACAATATTTGAATTTCCAACACCAATTACCTTGCAGTAGGGACAGAAGAGGGTAATTGCAGGACTGTTACACAGATTGCAGATCTATTGTTGTTGCTACAGGCCTCGACTGCCATCAATCTTTACCAGATTACCGTATTCAAACATGTTGCTGAGTGCTGGAAAGGCGTAACAGAGCTATATATCATCTAATATCAACACCAAACAATGCCAAACCCCTCACCCAGGGCGTAGGAATGAGAGGGAAGACTGCAGATCCATTTCAGTCATGCACAGTCAATGAAAACTGGGCACTACAGACAGGAGCAGCTGGGTACAAATGATTATAACTCCTCCAAATGTGTTGGTAACAACCCCAAACAATTTGCAACAGGTAAAACCACCCTAGGCGTCTCCTTTGTTGATGAAAAACCCCCTCACAGACCAGGCACTTCAAGCTGGGAATTCACACACTCCACTTCTAGGCTTCCTACACAATAGTACGGCTTGCTTGGTAAATTGTGTCTTGATCAAACAGACTTGAAAAGTCTCCTAACCTAATCGCCCACCTCCAATGACTACCTTCAGGTCTGATTCAATGGATTCTTATGACGCCAAACACCAAAAAATGCATAAATGTGAGGTACGGCCAGCTGGGGAAAATGCTCCCAATCACAAAATGTATGGCCTGTTGGAGACCATCTAGGAACACCACAAACTTACACTCCAAAACTCAAAACAACTACCAAAAAACAGGTGCAAACCACTTACTATCAAAAAACTTCAAAATCCTTATTTCCTGAAAACTCTAACCTAAAAATTTTGTAAATTAATGTGTTTTCTGAGAGAAAATACCCAACCAGCTAGGATGGATCTTGCACCATCAAAACTAGTGTAGATTGATGAGAGTTTTTGTCCTCAATCAATTCTTGGAAGAACTCAATGTTCACTCCGGCAGCATCTAGTTATGTGTGTGATTTCGAATGAATAAAATGAGAACCAAAACCCCATTATATAGAGTTGGAGGGAAAAAGGCTCATTTAAAAATTCAAATATTTTTTTTTCCCCTCAAAAGGCCCATCCAATTTAGAAAACATTTTAAGTTCCTCAAGCACTTTTCCCTAGGCAACCAACTTAGGGGGAAAATATTTCACTTCAATATATTTACCACTAAAGTAATATTAAAACATTACTTTATGGTTTTAGTAAAATATTAAAATAATTCCAACCGTTTTACAAAAAGCATCGACAAGACATCCAAAACGGAGAGCAATCACACCAAGAAGCTACTAATGACAAGGGAAGATGCCAAGTGCCAAAATGGGAACTTACTAAAAATAGCCACATTCTCCAAGAAAAGTGGAGAACAACCCAGATGGCCAAAAATGCAATAAAGATCACCGCCACCATCCCGAGGACCAACAAAACGTGAACACACCACTAGACGCTAAGAAAACCTGCCACTAGGCTCTCCAAGAACTTTGGAGTCCCCTAACCACCTCTAATTAGCCTACGGGAACTCTGGAATAGGCTAACTGATGCAACGGCTGACTAGGCTTGATAAAGGGATATTACATTGTTGTTTGTATCAGTATTTTACAAGTGCCCAGCTTGTTGCAATAATAATGACATTGATGGATCAAGGGTTTCAAAAATAAATATTGGTGTTTAGTTGATGCTGTTTGGCATTCCGTATATAGTCAAGTATTGTGTGGATAGGAATCTCAAAAAATTGCTGGGTTTATAAAAGTATTGAAAAGGGACATTGCACAGCTATGCATTCATTACAATTTTATTACATTTTTCAGATAGAAAGGCAGTTGACTGTTGTATAGTTATGCAGATTGGATGGAACAGTTACCCTATCCAGTCTCACACTTTGCTATCTACCATACCCTTTCTACTTGGTCATCATCTTCTACTGTTCTTTTGGATTTCCAGATTCTTTTTTGGATGGAATGAACTTTATTGTACGAATTCTACAACACAAGTTGCAGTTCCAGTTCTCTTGTATTTTTGTTGAATAATTATAAAAGATGCAAACTAGTTGGTCAATGTTTTTTATTGCTCTAGTCTCTTTTTGTTTCGACTTTGGTCATAACACAGGTTGATCCAAACTTTATATGTTGTTGTCTGTATCAGATCCTGTTGCAATGCCCCTTACCTGCCATCATTGCTTCCAATGGAAACCATGGGAAGAGAACATACTGCAAGCTTGAACTATTTATTAAAAAACTGTTGAGCTTGAAAAACACAGAGAATTCACATTGTTGCAGAACTAAGAATTTGGATACTTCATAACTGATCCAAGCAAACTTGGGCTGGATTCAGAACTCTCGCAGTTGGATTAGCAGTTTTCACAGCTCCAAGAAAACTCCTTGTGAGGTAAACAAGGTATTGCTACTAATATTCACAGCTTGTTAATTTCACAACCATTGCAGGTAACACTCAGAAGTGCAGGTAATCTTGTAAGGTTCCACGTGTACAAGAAGAAGCTGGATCATCGATAAAGCATATGTTTTTATTACTGAACAAGTGAGACACAGACTTCCAGTTCAAGAATCAGTCAAGGTAGCTGAAACAGTTGGACTACAAATGGGTCTTATAACCATTCCATCTTGTAATTGATTGCAGATCCTATTAATTAAATTTTGTTTCCTGTAACACGTTTTCAACATCAAACATTCCATCCCTGAATTCAATCCACAGAATAACAGAGTCTTGGTCTCTAAATACAGCATTGAACACATGTATAATATCATTTGATGATGTATAGATTAGCTATATTTGCTCTCCTGTTCTCTTTGAATGGGTAATGGTGTTTCCACGTTTCTTTCACAATTCCATTGCATATTCAACATAATCTGTAGGTTATATACATCCATCCGCTAAGTAATACTAATTTATGAATTGTCCTCCATGCAAAAACCTGGGGTCAGCACAGATGAATAACGTAAGAAGCTATAGACAGACAAAAATGCTGCTTGCAAGGTGGATATCCAAATGTTATGCAGCAAACTAGACGAAATTTCTAATATATATCTTTTAAATAGCAGCAAGATTATCATACTCCACTTGGCCTTTAATTTTTAAAGTACATGTTACAGATTAGTGTTGACGAAAACACTAAGGATCACCTAGTCCTCGTTCTTTATTATTTTAGAAAGCTCAAGAAGAGACCAATACTAGGTATTCCTAAATTGCACAAAAATAACTAGAAAAAAATGAAACATTAACATGATACAGGTTTAAATTACAAAAGCAAGAATTAAAGCTGGAAACAATGAATACCCAAACTCCAAATGAAAAGTTCTCAATTTTCTTCAAGAAGGTGAGGTGAGAGACATACGTCGCATTTGCTGTGTCAAAAAGCCGAATAGACTCATCATCACAAGCTGTGACCAAATAATTATTTGTTCGGTGGAAATCCAGTGAGCTAATTTTACCATTCTGCATATCAACAATTAATTTGCAGAAAATCAATTACGATCACTTCCACAAAACCCCAATACCATTTTGAGTGCTTCTTTGAAGCTATATCCTAGCTACAATAACATTAAACTCACAATTAAAAATGTGGGATTGGAAAAGCAACTGGAATGTTAAGATCTAGATATTAAAAAAATGTCACAAAAACTCCAAATCATGTCAATACATCTTTAACAACACTGCCCATCCAAAAGGAAAGATAAAGTAATAAAAGGAAGTGTGGAATGAAAGAGAGTAGAAAATAAAACAAGTATGCAAAAATAGGATATTTTGTCATACATGATGCTCTAGTTGTTTTAAAACAACTAAACACCGTTACTTGTGAGTTATGACATAACTCCTAGGATAAGCCTCTTGAGCTGTAAAACCTCATGAAAATATAGCCAACTCTAGTTTTAGTCAACTATAAACATTTTCTAAAAAATATTTACATAGCAGGTAAAATTGTGCTCTGCATTGAGATTGCAATTCACTTTTTAGGTTCATGATTACTATGAATGAATGTTACAACCACGTACTTATATTTATCAGAATGAAAGAAGAAAAGTTTAGTAAATCAGAAAGAAAACAATTCTTAGAAATTAAATTTATGGTGTAACGAACTGACTAACATAATCTTTGTTAACAACACCTATGTCCATGCTTCTTATGACATCCTCTGTTAGTTCCATGGATAGTTTCTCCTCCCCTTCACCTTGGCCCCCTGCACCACCAAAGTATTTAACAATGCATAAGTTCATTGTTAAAGACATATAGTTAGGTCAATTTGTAAACTAGTGGAAACAAGACAAGCATCCTTCCGACCTGCCATTCGATAAGCAGGTTGACCATTCAATAATCCTTCTATCCCAGCCAGGGTTTAAATCAGTACAATTTTGTCTGTGGTTGTGTTGAATGTGTAACTCACTTCGCTATCAGACACCTCAAGGAGTTTAACATGGCAACTTGGCATGTTACCTAGCCAGCATCTGAGAATCCAAGTGAGTTTCAAGAGATAAAGTGAATGAAAATTTTGGTCAAAAGAATCAATAAATATCTTTAGCAGGTGCACAATCCCAAAACAACATAAGGAATAAAAGCCACACACTGTAAGCATCTAAAACATTTCCAAGTGGTTGGATTTCACAAATATGATGATTTAATCAAAGATTTTCAAATTAAAATTGGGAATTAATTAGTTTCAAGATTTCAAGCAGTTATCAAGGTATTTTTTTATATTTTCCCATGGCCATTCATGCAAAGTAACAAGTGGAGACATACATGCAGCAAATTTGCCGAGATTTAGATGCTGGATATTCATGCTAATGAATGCATGTGTTTTGTAAGTATGCAATTGTAATATATAGTTTATACTTTATGCAATTGTATTACCAAAACATATGGATTAATAACACACTATATATGATATCCTCATTAATGGGGTAAGAGATAAGAAGAATGCTCACAAGAATGCCAAATGGTTGAAGCCCACCTCTGAATTTTAGAAATTACATTTTGATGGGGTTTCTTGTGGTAAACCCTGGGTTGTCTGAAACTGGTTTTGTTCTCAGGGACTCTGAGGACTTCTTTGTTTTGGGTGGCTATCTTTTTGTGTATTCAATTGAACCATAAAGCTAAATGCATGGCAGTTACTGAAGTTATCTCCCAGGCAATGCCTTTACTTTGAGCAGCTAATTGTGGAAGGGGTTTCCTCTATTGGTATTTAAGGGTTAAGTAAGTAGTCTTGTCCCAGTTGGAAATGTAATAGCTTAAAGGAGGAAGCACTTTCTCTTTTTAGAATTTGCACAACATTTTATTTTGCATGGATATAGGGAGATTAATAAGGAAGCAAATTGTTTGGCTAATTTAGGAGTTGATCGAGCACCTTTCTCGGCCTTGATTAGTGACAAGTTGGACTCTTGGGATGACCTAGCCCTGCTCCTCAAGAAGGATTTGGCTTGGCGTTGTCTTGCAGTGGGCCCCTTCTTGTTTATGTGACCTTTTGTGCCTGGTTATCTTTCCCTTTTGGTTTTTTGATCTTGCCACATCCCCTTGGTGATGTGAGAGCCTTCAACGTAAGAGAAATGATGCCTATTTATGCATCTGCATAGCAAATCCGTCTTTATATTTCCTACAGCATTTGGAGATTTGATATCTCATGTCAAGCTACATCATGAAGGTTCCCACAGGCTTCCTTTAAGAGCAGTTTTTTATTTGTTGAAGAGTCATTTCTTTTCACTCTGGTTTTCTCTTCCTGCTGGTGCTTGGAGTGGTGTGGTGGCTATTGTGTGGTCTTTGGGTTCTAGCTATGGCTTGTCATGATGCTATGAAAGAAGAAATCCTTATTTCAAAGGCCTGGTATTAGACCATCATTTTAAGGTAATTTATGACTGTTCATTTGCTTTCTCTTATCAAACATGTTCTTGGATTGATGGGTATTGGTGATATAGAGGTTGTGCCTTCTCGTGCCTCCATTCTGAATGATTTTCTTTGAGGGCTGGCAGAGAAGGTGCTGAACAAAGTGCTTAGGGCATGGATGCTTCAATTTTTGGTCAGGGAGGATATGTTGTCTCAGCTAAGCAAGGAAAAACTGTTCAGAGGGTTTTCCTGTGCATTCCTCTGACTCTGCTAAGTGGGCTTCGGGAGGTGAGATCAGGGTTCTGAACAAGGACTTGTTGGCAGTGAATCAAGGGGTGCAGGAGGTCAAAAGCATGTATACCTGCAATACTTTTATCAGAAAAGAGCTCATCCATGGCATAGCATTAAAAAATCTAGAGGAGGGTGGAATTGAAGGTTATACAAAGAAGGATCTTATTGTTGTGATGGCTTGTGACTGAAAGAACATTGTTGGTGCTGGTTGTTTCAGCCCTCAGGGACATTGATGGCTGCCAAGCTGGGGTATTGTGTAATGGTGCTGAGGTTTTTACTTTGTGTTGTTGTTACTAGCTTGTTTTGTCTTTTCAAGTTTGGCTGTGTAGTTAGTTTTTCGTAGTGTTTTCTGCTTTCAGCTTTCAGCCGCTTTGTATCAAAAACAAAGCCACATTATATATGATACAATAATAGTAATACATATACTAATTATTATAGGGAATATTTAATATACCAATTATTATAAAGAATATTTACATTTTATTATAACTCTAAGATATATTCAACAAATTACTATTAAATTATAAACTGCATTAGACTATACATCAATCCATATTGCTAACAAGAGTCGTGTAATGTGGTGATGGATCATTACATATTTGGAGGACTTGTATAGTTGCCTTATAAATATTTTTGAATGAAACTTATTATAGAATTGAACAGAGCATAAATTTAAGAAGATTATGAATGAACTTTAAGAAAGCACAACTATGGTAACTACCATTTTTTTCAAATCTGGTAAGTTTCCTTTGTACTTGTGCATGAGATGGAAGCTAGAAAACTAATTTAGAATGATGAGTATGATTACCCAAAAATATCAACCATTTGCTCAATATGCCTAAGAAGGCAAATCTCTCACATGAGACATTCCAAATGTAAAAGAAATCAATCTTTTAAAATATCATTCTCCACCTCAATAAAACAGAGAGTTTTACAAAGCAGTGCTATTTTCTATATTTAGATAAACTAGTAAGCATAAGGCTTCCTCGAAGCATAACTCTAAAGCATGAGATAGCAAGAAAGGCAGTTTTAGATTGGATTCTTTTCTGAGGCTTTGGATTGCAATGGACCAGGATGCTGGCAAGCCCTCCATTCCTCCATATTGAAAAAGGGAAACCAGTGATGTGAATGAGCCCTTTGTGTGAAAAATCCTCACAATGAACATTAACAGATTGATGTTAAAAGTACAATTTCACAGTGCTTGGAAGAGGATATGGTCCGCAAATATGACAGAAGTGGAAGAAGAAATCTGAAATTACCTTGAAAATAACATGAGAGAAAAAGTTCAGAAAAAGCAAACTCCCTGCCTATAAGAGCAGGACCAACACTTACATTATTTACAAATACTAAATGTCTACCCCTGAAAAGGGTTTCAAAAACAAAATGTACCTTAGTTGTGGAAATTGCAGGGACTCGCCTAATACTTTTATTTATTTTGATGGGGCCTCCAAAGCAACCCCTTACCTGCACAGGATGGAGAACGAATCAGAATTTCTGATGGGGTTATAAATTTCTACAGTACAGATTTGCATATCAGCTCAAACAATATTTTGAATTGAAAGCTGTACTCCTCAGTCTAAGGATCTCTCTTGATCTCCATATCACCCATATCGAAGTGGAAAGAAACACTGAAATAATAACAAATACTATTAAATTTAAAGCTTGAAATAATTGGAAACTGTTTAATTTGCTGGATGAGGCAATTTTACTCCATAAAAGCTCTATTCAGTTTCCTATTTCCACTGTTATAGGACCTTACATAAGACTACTGATTTTCATTCAAATAAAGGCATAGATAGGCTTTATACAGAATGCTTATCTTAAAGAGTTTGTAGAATCATTTCTCCTTGGGGATTTTTCCTGGACCCTATGAACATAATCAACAGTGATAAGTCAAAATCCTAATTGCACTGCACTATATCTTAGCATGGCCCATTCAAATTTGAAAATGCCTCTCATTGTGGTGCTATTTTTAATCTTATATTAAGCTTTATGGATGTATTGTTCTAATCAATCCCTCAAATGACATTAAATATTGTAACAATGCAAGAATGGAATGGCAAAGTTGTAAACATGTCATAGGCAGCTTTCATTTAAAGATATCTAGTTGCAAGCGACTAGATGCAGCTCTTTAGAAACCAAGGTCCATGAATGCGGGCATGTCTCATGCTATGAATGTGCACATTTTGATTTTTGCACCTTCCTCAGTGATTTCAAATGTTTTATTTCCTCTTTCCTGCAACTATATGTTCACCTTTTCCACCAAATGAACCACAACTAAACCAGAAACCTCTTAAACATGAGAAATCACAGTTGCTTTCAACAGTTTCCATCTTGAATTTTAGCAATGATTTATTAAAGAACTTTGTTTACATCAATCATATCATCTACACACCAAATTGAAATGTTTCAGTAAAGTTATAGAATTACATGCAATGTCCAGAACAATACTGTAACTAGACAATAGGTGTTGGGCAAATTGACATACACCAATTTTTGGGATGAAAAAGTATTCCTCGACTAAATAAATGATCTACTCTAACTCTGAAATGATTATTAATATTCATAATTGCTTATTTGCAAAAGGAGACGAAAGCCCCTTATAAAGAAAATTACAAGACGATGTTTCTAAAAAGAAACAATCATTAACAAAAGCAAACTACAGCAATAAATTGAAAGATACTAAAACAACTTAAGCGTAAACAGAAGTTACTAAAAGAA
This sequence comes from Sequoiadendron giganteum, assembly GCA_007115665.2. NCBI lineage: Eukaryota > Viridiplantae > Streptophyta > Pinopsida > Cupressales > Cupressaceae > Sequoiadendron > Sequoiadendron giganteum. Next base: position 155,542,770 of record CM021107.1, on the reverse strand, counting down.
AACTTAGTTAACTACAAGAAAACTTACGACTAACTAAAGCTAAGATGACTATTCATATAACATTTATTTTAATATCCTCCCTTAATGGTCATCCTACAAACATAAATCAAGTTTATCCATAATCTTCTGGAAACATATCATCAGTGACTGATAACTAGAGAAGCATAACCACCTCGCGATTACAAATCCTTTCCTACATAACAATCAAATCAAGACACCGGCACTCGAAAACTGTGAGCTTCCTCAGCTTCCAAGTAGTATAAATTTTCCCATTGAACCTCTGCGTACTTTCCAACATGACATTGGAGAAAACAGCCATCCCTCCCATTTTCCAAAGCATGAAAAACGAGGTAACACTATAATCAACTAGCATAAACTCTAGACAATCAGCTGGCACAACCCACAATTTTTCAAAAATCATCTAATAAAGAGGCTCAAAAACTATAAGATTTTTCAGAAAAACCTTCAAAACTCTGAAAAAGTAAGATTTTTTCAGAAAAAATCCTCAAAATTTTCAAAAACTCTTTTAGCAAATTTTTGAAAAAAAAATTTGAAAAACTCTTTACAGAAATTTTTTATTTTTCCTAAAAAAATTCTGTCAAAACTGGCTCAAAACACAACCCTTCAGGCTGCCATGAAATCAGAAAATACCCACAAACTGCTCAACGACCAGCCATAAAAACATCAGAAAATTAAAAAATGCAAGGATGCGTTCCAACAAACCCTCAATTTTCTGGTAGGAGGCCAAAAAACATCAGAAACAGCTCTTCAAGAACCCGTCACAAAACTCCAACAAAACCCTCGAATCTTCAAAAAATATGCCTTAGTCAAAGCCACCTTCTTCAGACAATCCGTGCCAAAAAAAGGGGCAATAAGGTTGCGATTTTCTATGAGAAGAGGAAAACGCGAGCAAGAGAAGACTCAGATATGTCACAAAAGAAAACCCAGAAACGTGTCCACAAACAAAGGAAAAACGAGAGCAGAATAAAGAGTTCGCAGACACTAACGCCCAAGTCGTGTGGCCACAAAGAAAACCCTCTGAAACCTCTAGAAAAAAAAACATGATTTAACATCGTGAAATCGCGTGCAGGATCAAAATGCGATTTCTGCCACAACCCAGCACAAAAAGCATGTATTAGAGAGACATGCATATGAGGAAATACACACCCACGAACCCGCACTCAGACACAAAAATCCCATACGATTTTTCTCAGATAAATCTTCAAGTCTTCAACAAACCCTATTGCGAATTTTAACAAGAAGGAACCCGCGTTTTTTCTGCAACAAAATGAACTGCAAAACAAAAACCCACGAAAATTCTTCTTCTGAAAATCCCCGCAATTTTCAGGCAATTTCCACGATTTTTATTTTCACCAAAAAAAACCCTTCGATTTAAAAATAAAAAATAAATCAGCTCTCAAAAATGCTTCTTTTTATAAATAAATAAAATCTTCAATTTAAAAAAAAAAGGTCAGCTAAAAAAATCTCTAAGGTCGAGCCTAAGCCCTGAAACCATGAAATGATAATTGATATTCATAATTGCTTGTTTATATAAGGAGACAAAAGCTCCTTATAAAGAAAATTAGAAGACAATGTTTCTAAAAAGAAACAATAGTTAACAGAAGCAAACTAAAGCAACAAACTGAAAAATACTAAAAAAACTTAAGCATAAACAAAAGTTACTAAAAGTAGACTAAGTTAACTACAAGTAAACTTACGACTAACTAAAGCTAACATGACCATTAATATTACATTTAATATTTTAATAAACTCAAGAGCTAGATTGAACCAAACATAAACATGTTTATTCAGAAAAGCTAAGAAGGTGCAATTTGATTCATGGAAATTGAATTGGCTATTGTTGGCATCAAGTTTTCCCAGGGAAGGTGAGCAAATCAGGAAACTCAACCCATAAATGGGCAGAATAACTTGGCCAACTCGGAGGCTACAAGCTCAACACTTCACGTTAAGAAAACTACTAGTATGCCTTTACAAGCCCACTACGCTCTACTAGGAATCTCAGAGCAAGCAGCAGTATCATTAAACCAATGAACTGGAAAAGTAAAATCCCCTTGTAATGTTTCTAATACCAAAAGTTTCCAGATATATGGTTACCAACAAGTTTGAGCCCAGCTGTTCATCCTTGCTCAAAAAATATATTATTTTTAGAATATCCCATAATAAGCATGAACATTTATGCTATTCGCAAACTTGTTTATACTTTATAGACATAAACATACAAAATAATATCTGATTCAGATTTAACAGGAGCATTCCCTCATGGAAGACCTTCGGCACAAGCAAGTGAACTTTCTTAGAGGTAACAGGAATCTTTTTCACTATCTGTTGCAATTGCACCATTCAGATACATTTGAGCCACAGATGACAATCTCATAAAGCACAGAAGAGGACCAAGACAAGAAACGAGGAATTAAGTTGAAGTTCTTTCTTCTTTCAGTGCATCATCTTAGTAGTATTTTCTGGATTAAGCTATGTATACCTTTTAATCACCTAACCCAGAAAAAGGTATACACATCTTAATCTACACAACTTTAAAAAGGAATTAAATTCCAAAGGGGCCTACATTATAAGCCAGGCACCCAAAAGCTCTAAGGATAAAGCATACATGCACAGATGTCATAAACCCTGGCAGAGGTGAGAGATGAAAGATTACACTTCAGAATGTGTGATTATCTGTTAGTGTCAAATACAAAGATAAAAAGACAATCAAGGTGCATATAGATCTGTCCATCAAACAAATCTTAATAAAATTATTGTAAGAGATTAGAGTAACATGTGAGTATGAATAAATTTCAACGAATGAGGATCTGCCTTAAAGCCTTTAACAGACTCAGTTTTGCACATTACTAAGGAGGGTCCAACAATACTCAAAAGCTGAGCTGTGAAATAGAAATCTCTAAAATCTGCAGGCTTATCTCTACATAGTGAAAAGATATTTGGCCAAACCATAAACCTTTCAAGAAGTCTGACCATGGCATCAGCCCTCACTTTTGTCATGTAAACCAGTGTTTCTTTAAGTTTCCGCAAAAGGGGGATGCAAGGACATGGGAACAGGGTTTCAAGGATGGCAAAAAATATCCCAAATTTTGGGGACAGCAGAGAGTCAGCTATTAAAATTACTTAAAAATAGTAAAAGCAGTTGAAATTTTAAAAAGTACATTCAATGTGCTACATTGTAACATTTGCAATGACAATCCTCCCCCAATCAGTTTTTAAGGGTTTTTTTAACATTTTTTCCTTAGAAAAGTTGCATTTTTCTATTTTCATGCACCAAATGGAGCAGGATGTCGACTCCTTAAAAAAGGGTACATCCCCTCTAAGTCCCCAAGTCCCCAGGATTTCTGGGATGTCACCCAGACCCCTGAGAACATGACTCCTTGGAACATGGACATAAACTCTATTATATAGCTGGAGCACATAGCACATAGCACCTAGCTCATCATCAGCCCGCATACATGACATGTCTAATTTCTAGCTCCTCATCAACCTGTATACCTTGAAAACCGAGATGGATAGGTGAATACTGTAGTGGTAGTGAAGATGCATCAGATCAGAATGTTAGCGCTAACTATATAAATAGCCATGAATTAGATCACCTATCTAGTATGATGTATCAAATTTTAGAATACTGTGAACATTACAAATTGTTAAAAAAACATATCATTTTAATAGTTTATTACTGTGGTTATGCATAATACTGTATGTTGTATAGCTTCGAACCTTTCCAAAACTTTATGAAATTCCTAATTTTGGCAAACACTTCACCTTCTCAACTCTACCAAACATTTTGAACTTGATTACCATGAATCTTTACAGAGTGCAAGTATTTGAATAAAAATCACAAAGAATAGAATTAGATAAACTTTTCCTGGGGCCTCCTTTAATAAGATATGATAGATGATTTAAAAGCTTCTAGAGAGAGAGAAAGGGACTACAAACCCATCAAAGTTTATTAAGGTAAAGTTTGATTAATATTCTAAAAGAAACCAAGGTCCTTCAGGAGGAAGGGTTCTTCATAGATATTAAGGGTCAAATTAAGGCCTTTGTGCCATCAATTTAAGGATGAGCATCAGAAAAGGAAAAAGGGAAAACACTATCTTAAGTCTTAAAAATTGTTATAAACTTGAGTGTTAGTAAACGTGATTCTCGAAAAGGATTTTGCACTATCATTAATAGCATTTATCATGGCTGTTACTATAGTTGGAATCTGGCAGATCCATTGGACGACATTGATGCCCTAATGGGTATGTTCCAAAAATGTAGGTCACAAATCACAATCTAATATATAAGAACAAAATAACAAACTTATCAATAAGTGGAATCAGTTTAATTAATAAAACCAACCGTCAAAACATTATAAGCTCCTTCTTGGAGGGCACTGATGGCCTTTTGTCAAGTGGCATGATACAATAGGTAATTATAAGAGTTTGCACCTGAATCGCTCTCCCAATTGCATCTATTTTTAAAGTCTAACAGAGGTAGTAAATTGATAGCTGTCAGAAAAGACATGGTGGTGATGGTAGTCATGAATCGACCTTTATTACCGTGTAAAAGCATCATTTTTAACTTACCTAGTTTTTTTTAGTTGACCGCATTGTATTCCAGAGCACGTTTTATAGGGCAACTACTTTTGTATACTAAATTTTCTGTGTTTACTCTACAAATTTTGGATTTAGGATTTTTATAAAAAAGGCAGCAATGCCTGTTGGGGCAGAAAGAGAGGCAAATGAAACTCAGGAAAAGAGACTGAGACCATAAATTCTGCCGACAACCTCTATGGGGAGTACAGGAATAAACTGAGGAGCCAGCTGACCAAACAGAGATTCTTTCAATGCCCGTCCTCAAAGGCATAAATTCCAGTGGGAGACTATGGGGCAGCTGTAAGTGGTCTATGAGAGAGTTGACATTTTTTATGCCAAACTAGATGCAGTGTGCTCATCATGGGTATCCACCTGATAGATGCTGAAGATAATGTGGCTTAAACATAGGAGACAGTTCAGAGGCGCTTCATTAAAGAATATATGGAGACCTGAAGTCAAGCTACAACCTTTCTCCATCCTGAGCTTGATTTTGCTAATGAACTTAAACATATAAGTCAATGACATTGAATATTAGCTTCTTAGTCTCAGTCTTCTCTATGTTAAGGGTCTTAGACTGGCTATTTCCGAATGGAGCTAGTTTATTATAGGTATACTGATTTCTCAATATGGCAGGCAATAAGAGTTTGTGAGGCAAAGATCTAATATGGTTGTAAATGGCCATCTTCCTCGCTGACTGGGTAGTTTATGATGCCTGATGTTATGGACCATACGTAAGCTTGCTACTTTGCTATCTTGGTATTAGAACCAGATCAGAAACAACTTGCAAATCTGGAAAATGCTTCTGATTGGCCACATCCCAACTACAAATAAAAAATTGATTTGCTTACAAGAAAAAGGCTTATCATTAGGATTTTTCAGTCAAAATGTGTTTACTGTCTCTTTAATCATGGGCATATTTTATCCAGAAGGGAATGAAATGGAATAATTAAACCACTGGTATTTACCCGCTGTTTATGAAGGCCTATATATGGCCGTTCTTTTCGGTGGGTTGAAACTCTAAAGGACATAGTTTTAAGGACATCAAGGTTACAGAGGCCATAACTGTTTAGAAAAAGAATTCCTGGATAAAAATTGCATTCAAAGTTTAAAACAAGGTCTTGGATCACATTTTGTATGATGAGTATGGATTGCAAACAAGAGCTCTTTATATAGATAACTCTTTACAAGCACGAGGTTGAAACATAACTTTGTTAATTTAACAGGTTCATTGATCCTCAATGTATACTGTAAGGTCTAGTATTTGGTACATAGATTGGGCAAGGAATTTGAATCCATGAAGTTCCAATCTTCTTTCCCTGATGTAATATATTTTTGATTAATTTCTCAGAAAAAAGTCTATGTGCCCTCCAAAAAGTCAAGAACCTTGTTTTAAAATCGTTTCAGGGACGCCATTATAATTAATTCGAAATCAAGGTCAAGGGCTCAACTGAACGCCAACAACTGTCATGCTTATAGTCTTCCATGTCTAGCCTAAATCGTTTTCTAGTAGACCAAAGAATCTTTCACTGGGTTTGGCAGCATGAATCCAATGCCATGGTAAAAAGAAACAAAAGTAATGAACTTCACGAACAATGATTCTGTGATTTATTCCAACATTTTAACGTGAATTCACATTAATATATATTGGTTCTATCTGCAAATAATGTAGAAATATGATGAAGGATTCAGAGTACGTACCAGCGATGGAAAACCGACAAGAAGCAGTGACGCTTTATGTACCGTGAAAATTAACTTAAAATACGATGTAAATATAATTTTGACTCGGAATGTTTGAAACCGAACTGTTTCACTCCTACTCTATGTTTGCTACACTCCAATTGTGGGAGCAAAGAAAACCTGGTGTTCCTACAGAGAATAGCCAACAGATTTAGTCAGCCGCCATTACTTAAAAAAAAATTGCAGAACTTTTAATGTTAATATTTTAAGCTGAATCTTTTGTTTCGTTTAGGTGCATACATTTATTTTCAACCCCAAAAAAGAGATACAATATGGACAGTAACATGGTTCTGTTAATATGCAATATTTAATTGTATTGATTTTCAAGTGTACCTCATTTTCGGTTTTGAGGGGAATTGAACAGAGTTGTTTCCGGAGTGGTTGAATTTGAAGGGTGGAGAAGGGGTTTCCCTAGGAGTGTATGTTGTAAAATTTCTTTTATACGCAGATAATTTTATTTTAATTGTTAGATTTGTTCAAGGGTTGTAAGCGTATTTGGCTGCTCTTGAGCATTTCTACAAAGATGTTGGTAAGCAAGTTAACATTAGTGAGACCAAGATCATGGTATTTTTTAAGAAGAAGAAAAAAATCAGTTCAACTTTTATTTCGAAGGGAGTATCTTAGAGGAAGTAACAGAGTATAAATACCTGGGAATTGACTTCAACAAGAAGTTATGTTGGGAAACTTGCAGAAGGAAAAAAACTCTCGGAGGTTGGAGAGCATTGTTTTCTCTTCAAAACGGATGCAGAGAAGCGAAGTTATGGGATTGGAAAACTATTCAAATATTGTTTGGGTTGCTAGTTATACCGGTGGTCCTTTATGGGTGTGAAATTTGGGCTAGCAACGCTTCGAACATCAAATGGGTACAGATAGAAAGAATTCAAAAGTGTTTGATCACAAGCAAATTCAAACTAAAAGCTTCGGTTCCCTATGAAATACTTCTTGCTGAAACAAGGGCAATTCTTATTGAGGCCATAGCTATGGTGAGTCTTTTGAGATTTTTGAAAAAGGTTGAGCAGATGGAAATGCATCGGTGGTCAAATGTTGTTTTTAGAGGTGTCTTAGGTGAAAGAAAGAAGGCATGGATGAATCAAAATTGTAAGTGGATGAGCAAGTGGAACATTCACTTGAACGAGTGTTCTAATAATAGTAAGGAATTAAAGTTGTATGTGGTTGAAAAATTTGGCAAGGTTATGTGGACAAGGGCAGTTGGGAGAAAGAAAAAGTATTATGTAGAAGAATTTAATCCCAACTTGGACCATCAACAAAAAACATATATAGAGGCAAATATTTCGTGGAGGTCAAAGATTCTCACAGTACAATTGAAAACTAACTCGCATCGTCTTCGATGTGAAACGAGGAGATGGAAAAGGCCAAAAGAATTTTGGGAAAAGAGGGTTTGTATCTTCTATGCAGTAGGGTAGGTGGAAACAAAAAAGCATTGTATCCTAGATTGCAAAGCTTACAGTGACATCAGAGGAAGCTACATAAGGGGGTTAATAGCAGGAAATTTTCAAGATCTATTCAGCATGGAATGGGTGGGCAGAATGGGAGAGCTCATTATCAAATTAAACGGCAGGAGAACGACACTTCACAATGCTAAAATTGTTGGGGTCATTGTCCCATAGGCCTTCTTTTGGTCTCGTGGATGTTAAAAGTTTTCTATTCTATTCTATTCTATCTTCGGCAATAGAGTATCGCATGGCATGTGAATGCGTCAATAATAAAACACACACACGGGTGTGTGCACACATGCGTGAATAAAAAATTATACACATTTAGGGGAGAGGATCCATTAGTTGTGCACCCTAACTTCGTGCTTCTAATTATTCTATGTGGAAACTTCAAATCACTCCCAATTTTTTACTGTAGCTTACTTGGCAAGTCCCCTGCTTATAACTAAGGTTTCAGAACCACATCATCAAATATGATGCCACATCAGCATGTGTTTTTGTCAAGGTGTCCAAAAACAAAGTGAGACCAATACTTGTGCATTCACAGCATGTTTTATTGAGTGTTGATGTGGAATCACATGATTGGTTGCTTTTTAGATCAAAGGAATACATTTTGTTTAATTATGGGTAGTCATCATCAACATTAACAGCTTTAAAGTCACGACTATTGGTCCAATATTGATAAAAATGTTGGACATTATATAAACAACTACTATCACAACTATTGAAACATGCTTAGGTACTGGGTCCTCTCCCCTACCTAGTACCTCTCCCCTACCAAAAGACTCAAGTCACAAGAAAAATATAAAGATTTTGCCCTTTATCTCTCACACACACATGCGTCAATAAAAAACACACACATATACCAAAACACTTAAGTCACAAGAAAAATCTAAAGATTTTGCCATTTATTATTTTACATCATATTATACCTTGGATTTAAAAACCAACACAACATATAATTATCTCTATCAAACGATAATATACAAGAGATATTATCACATAGGATTTAATGACCAAAACTTTTATGTTGATAAAGATAAGAGGCTAATAAGTTTTGTTATCTTTTCTTGTATAGGAATAAGTGACACAATGCATCGTGTTCCTGTCGTGTAGCTAAGAGCTTTCAGGTTTCAGTATTTGCCTTTCTAGTATTGTAATTATAGTTTTGTATAGTTGAAATAAGATGTATATAAGTTTAAATAAGTCAAGAAAATTTTAAAGTAATTTTTGTTAATTATTATATTTTAGTTTTGATCTTTTTTTGTTTAGTAGTGAGTTGTTTTTATTTGTTTTGGTTGTTTAGGTTAGGTATGCAAAAATTAATTGATTATTATTGTGAATTTTGTTATAATATGATATAATATTACTTAAAAACCATACAAATCTCGAATTGGAGCGATGATTTAACATTGAAAATTAATATGTGGCTCTGTAAATATTGTGATCCACTTCATATTGAGTGGAAGTATGTTGAAACTAGAATGAATGGAATGGAAGAGTATTTGATTTGGGAAGTGAAATATAAAGCGTAGAGTTTGGTCTTGATTAGTAGAACTTGTTTAAACAATTGTGCAATAAAGTTGACCACATATGATAGTAAACATTTGTAAGTAATTCATAGTATTAGTAATTTTTCGTAAATGAATCTAATTACTTTGTAAGGTAGATTTAAATTAATACTTTTAAAAGAAAATAGTCACCTGTGTTAGATAAAATTCAACTAATTGCTTGAAAATGAATCTAATTATCTTATAATATAAATTAAAACATTTGATAGCATAAAATTGAAATAATTGGTCTAAAATGAATCTAATTGTTTTTCTATTAATAGAAGATTAGTTTGGAGAAAACATTAAAAAAAACAGCAAGGGAATACTGATTACTATAATTAGTAAAGGAGTGTTGCCTTTGGTAAAATAATTTAGACTATGGCTAAATATTATGTGCATTTCCAAATTAGAAAATTAATTAACTAGTGGTAGGAAATCATATATTTAAATTAAATAAAATCAACTTACTATTTCCAAATTTAGTAACCAGGACTAAATAATTTAGAAAATAAGTGCTCATTATTTCGCAAGAATATGTTAATTAATATGAATATTCTTTTTAATATAAATTAAATAATTTATAATACTAAAATAATTTAGACCATTGCGAAAAATTAGATGCATTTTGAAATTAGAAAATTAATCAAGTAGTAGTTGAAAACTAATTACTTATATTAAATAAAATTAACTAACTGTATCAAAACATAGTAAGTAGTACTAAATAAGTGCTTGTTAATTTGCATAAATGTTTTAAATAATAATATATTTTTTGAATATAAACCAAATCATTACTAATTATCTAGGAAAAAAGTTACAAGTCGATAATTTTTGTAAATAAGTACAAATTTTAGTTTGCATGAATAAATGATATTAATTAGTTTTTATAATTATAAATTGAAATGCTTTTGTGAAAGAATTTTCCAAGGAGATAAATTATTTAGTAGTAATTACAAACTATCTGGTGATTTGACTAACGTTAATAAGTTAAGTTAATTGAAAATGTTGAAAACTAAATTTCCTTTGCAAATAGTATATTTTTTGTAACTTAAAACTTGCTTAATATTAATCAATGACAAATAGGCCATAAAAAATAAACTTTATGCAAATATTAATCAACTTTAAGCACAAACAAAATCCAACAGTCGGCAAAGATTTCATGAATTAAGTATGTATTCACTGCATGTGTACCCACGAGCCCTCCAACACATTTCACACCCAAAACAAATAGACGACGTGAGAAGTCGCGTCAAAAATAGTACATTGAGGCTAGTGGTTTGGAGCATTTCCAACACCTCGTAATGTGTAAATGATAAACACCTATGAATGGGAATGGTTTTCTATGCTTTGGTGTTGTGGATAGCTTCCAAGCATCCACTATGTGCATAGATAGTGAAAATGGAAAGGTCTTAGATGTAAATGTGTAAGAATATAGACTAGGAAGAATTTTTTTCTTGGATGAATGCATAAGATTATGGTCTTCAAGTTTTGTGATGAACCTTGAGGCAAAAAGAAATGTTTTATTGTTTAAAAGGAAAAGGACATTTGTTGAAGAAGAACTAAGTTTTGGAGGATGCGATAGAGGTGAGTTGTTATTGGTTTGTAAAGTATTAGAGATTCAATCTAGAAGAACTTAGAGTATTTGGTAAAACCTAATTCAGAACCATATAAAAACAGATGACATGTGGAAAACTAATTGGCCTGGGCAAGGTCTTGTTAAGTGTAAATGCATTTACTACATTTTGTTAATATTTTCCTTGTAATAGGAACCATTTTTTGGGATTGAAATGGAGACAAAGATTTGTAGAGCTACAAAGACATTTGATTCTTGAGGCAGAGAGTGGAAGGTCAGAGTATCAAATTTTTTTGCACGTTTGTTTGCAAGGAAGTTTGATTCTTGAAATGTGTGGAAAAATTATGCAAATTGATTGAATTTGTCTAATTTTTGACCATTTCAAAAAATGTGTAGTCAGACTGCACGTGGACCCAAATGCAAAAATGCAACAAATAGCTTAAAAACCCACAAGCTTTCGAACAAACGATAATGAAATGGGAATAAACACAAATAAAACCTAGGACTCACCTAAGATTTCATGAATTAGTTATCCATTCATTGAATGTGTAACCACATAGATATCAAGTTTCATAAACACACAACCAAGCCATTCACCAGTAGTGCACTTTTTCAAAATAATGAACATGCAAAAGCACAACCAAGAGCTAAAAGACCCACAAAGTTTAATAAATGAGATTAAGCACAAACAAAACCTAGCACTCGTCTAAGATTTCATGAATTAAGTATGCGTGTACCAACATGCAAACACGCAAAAAGGAGCTAAAAAACCCATAATCTTTTTTGACAAATGATAATCAAACGAGAATAGACACAAAGAAAACCCAACACTTTCCTAAGATTTAATGAACTAGCTATGCATGCAGTGCATGTGTATCTACAGAGTTACCAGGTATCATAAACACATAGTCAACCCATTCACTAGTAGTGCACTTTTACAGAATAACGAACATGCTAAAGCATAAGCAAGAGCCGAAAAACCTAGAAGGTTTTCAAGAAACGATAAGCAAACAAGAATAAGCACAAACAAAACCAAGCAATCACATAAGATATCATGAACTAACTATGCATTGACTACACGTGCACCCACAAACCAAAACACAATGAAGAGCTAAAAAACGCACAAGCTTATGAACAAACGATAATCAAACAAGAATAAGCACAAACAAAACCCAACACTTGCCTAAGGTTTCATGAATTAGCTATATGTCAGTGCATGTGCATCCATGGTCCACAAGACATTGCTCTTTTTTGTGTAAGAAAATAAGAAAAATAGAAATAGATTATAAAATTTGTCAAATAAATTTGAGTGGCCAACCAAGTATGTCAAATTGAAATACAATTTTTGCAGTGGCAACTTTCCCTTTAAGAGCATATATGTTTTATATTGCTAATATGTTGCATAGTAAAAACGTGTAACAATAGAGTTTAATCTGTTTAAAGAATAACACAAGAAGGTAAAGTATTGTCTAGCATACAATGTATTGCATAGTGAACACATGTAACAGCAGAGTCTAATCTATTTAAACGATAACATAAGAAAGTAAAGTATTTTCTAGCATATAATGGAGAGATATTTCAACTATAAAATAAAAGTAGGAAAAAAAATTGTCACAGAACATGAAATATAGTAATATAGGCAAGAGAGCCAAGAAGAAAAGCATAACGAACAAGAGGAACACAGGGTCGTGCAATGGCAAGCAGTCTTTCACTTGCTTCTGCTTCTTTATCACCTACAACATCATTATTATGATTAGTATGAAAGCTAGTTTTTTATATAATTCTAAACAATTTTAGGAGTTTGAAAAGCAAGAAGACTGTTTGAATCAGTATTGCTTTATACCTTGTTGTGGCATATATTGTTTACTCAGTTAAGCATATGGCCTCTATGATAACATTGTTTTGATTGAGGGTGAAATTCTCTTTGGTGACAAATTCTCGTAGTGAAAATATAACTGTTGACTTGTCCTTGATGGAGTTTTCATATTTAATGTCTTGAAGGACAGGTAGGAGTTGTCATAGAACATTGCTTCTGATTGAGCAATGAATTGTTTAATTGTTTTTTTTTTGTGATGATTTATTTAGGATGAAGTACATATACATAGGTCACCTCCTTGTCACATTAACTGCAATGAGCAGTTTCATGTTGGAGTGCACACTAAGGATTGAATTTATATTTGCAACCTGGGCAAAAAAATTCAAATGGATTTGACAGTGCATTGTTGCTTTTATTGTCCCTAAAACCTGAAACATTTGAACATAAATAGTTAGAAGCATTAGTTTCATTTAAAATTTAAATGAAAGTGAGTAAATATTTTTAGAGAGTCAACTTAAATGTTGATTTCACCAAAGTAACTAACTTGTCCAATGTTCTCTTGTTATTCAATTTGCAAATAAATGTTGATTGACCCATGTGGAACATGTTTTTTTGATTAGTGATTTTTAAGATATTTTTGAAAAGAAAGGTTGGGGTTTTGTTCCTATGTAGAAGTTCTTCTATTTGCAAGTATTGCTTTCATGAGTTGGGCGTAGCTGCAGCTGCATGGTAATGAGAAAGTTAGTCTTCATTACAATGAAATTTTATTAAAGCACATAATGTTGTAAAATAATGTTAGAATGGATTAGTGGCATATGTTGGTGAGACATTTGTACCTGTGCTCTATTATATTATGTTATGTCATCTTCGATATCAATTGCATATTTTCTACCAAAATTTTTAGCACCAACAACCAAAGCACCTATTGTTCCAATTGGATACTAATTTGTGACTGCTAGTAGTTGGTTGATAGTAGTATCTGGAATGAAGTAGTAGTCTGTTGAAAAGTGAGGCAGGCTTTCAACCGTGCTTGTGTCTGTCAATATTAGTATGCAATCATAGTCCCCTCTATCATAATTTATTCTAGGGGCAATTTGGAAGCCTGATATTGAAACTCCCATTCTTGGAACTATTTTTCGCTCATGTTCTTGCACAAGGTATCCACTGATATTTAGTGTAATTGTCATTTCTGCTTTAAGGTCTGTGAGATCTACACGTAGTACTTCACATGTTCTATTGAATTTTTCCTCCAATGTTGCTTTGTAGACAACAAGGATGTCACCTTGGAATGTGTCACCATATTTTTTTGCATTCAAATCTTCAACTGATAAAGTCTTTTTTATTTTTGTTTTGCAAACAACAAGAGAAATGTAAATGTTATATTTGTACAATGCAAAAATGCATGTCATAGGCAAATAGGATAGGTTGTTTACCTTTTTCTTGTGTCTTCCTCCATTTCTTGATCTTGTTGTTGTGGTCTTTTTGTTTGATCCATAATTTGCCTGCAACCTAGTGATTGAGTATTGCAAAATTTATTAGCTATATATGCTTATGTATGCTATAATGTTGAACTAATTCAACCAGGGAGGTGGAATTTTAGGAAAATAGGAAAGTGATCAGTCCAATATGCCTCTGATCTATAAATATTGCACACACTTGTGATTGAATTTGATTAGATATGGTCAATCAACGACTTCTGTAGACTATGTGATTTGTTTAAAAAAAAATGAATTTTGTTAGTTTGCATGAAATTTTGAAGTGTTGTTTTACTTTTGTTTTCAAAGCACATGTCGACATTAAAGTCACCCACAATGTACAGTATGTTTTTTGTATCTGTGTATACAATTATAGATTGAAGAAGTGTGATTATTTCTTGAATCGAAGTATTAAGCTTTGCATAAATATTATAAATATTAAGTTTATTGATGTCTTGTAGTATTGTGACTGTGATGGCTTCAATATTTGCACAGTTGTGTTCTTTTTCTTTTGATATGAATAAATTATTTTTGGTAAACGTTGTTATGCCATGTATTATATTCATACCAAAGGTATTGAAATATTGTGATAATATATTAGGTTGTAAGGCATGCATGTGTACTTCTTGTAAACACAAAATGTTTGATTGCACTATGGCGTAGCCATTGGCAATGTCATGTGCATGTGGATTTAATGAACGAGTGTTTAATGTGCATAGAAGAAGTTGTGGTGGATCGTGTGTACATTTAGTCTGAATATCGAGTTGCCATTGTGCAGTTGATTGTAGGCGATGCATTTCTTCATGTATCTTGCCCTTAAATTTGGAGTTTTTTGTTGTTAAAGGTTTTAGCAAAAATAATGAGTCTATTGTCTTTGTTCATGATAGTGTTGTGTAAGTTAAACCATGTTGTCTTATGCCTATTGGGTCAAAATCCAAAGCTTGCATTATTAGTCCTTGTGATTGATGAATGGTTCTTGCACATGCTAGTTGTATTGGGAATTGTTTTCTAATTGTAATTTTCTTGTTCGGTGATATGTTTTGAATGGCTCTAGCAATGCGCAATATAGGAACCCATTCCTTGTCAATGAGATCAGTACAATATTGTGCTATTTTTGTGTGTTGTTGTTGTCCAATTGTTGGATCAAAAAAATTGAGCCAAACAATATCAATATCATTATATGTTGTATATGATTTAAATATTCCATCAGACCCCTTGACTAGGCCATCTTGTGTATTATAGTTGTTTGCATAGATTTCAACAAGCATATCCTATTTCACGTAAATTTGAGGTGGAAGAGTAGTTGTATGGTTATAGAGTCGTATTGCATTATAGTTTTCCTCATATTCATCTATTGCATTTAGCACTATCATTTCACTGGAAATAGATAATAGCATTTTATGGTTGTGCACCTCTACATCAGTTTTCCTATAGAACAAGTATGGAAGTGATGGGCCTAAAGGTGCGGGACAAAAGAAAATTTGGTTAAGATAGTCTATGTCATCATTTCTTTGTAAGCCTATTTGTATTTTGTTAAAGATTGCAATAAAAATTTCATCTTTTTGTCTCATAGTTGTGACCAATGAGTAGCATTTTACATTATCTTTCCAATAATTGTAAGACATCAATTCAATTATAGTGGGTCTATTCTTAAATACAATGGAGTCAAGCATAGGTTGCACTTGGTAAAGATCACCACAAAAAATTGTATCAAGGTTTGCAAAGTTCATTATGTGAATGGATATCTTATATCTACACCAAAGTGACAAAACAACACAATGTTAGTCAAGAAACACATCTAAAATACACATTCCCCATGCCATTCATTCAAATGTCAAGAACAAGAAATGAAGTAAAGTAATCAAATGAAACTATCAAATCCTATTCAAAAACACTCAAACCCTCAATCCCATGGGGAATTGGTTCCATTTTGATGTGGAAAATGATCCTTTCTCAATTCCTTTATACAATGTGATGAAGATTGGAAGCTCCTTGATGCAATGTGATGATAACCTTGATAAATTTGATATAAAATTATGAAATTTGAATGCCATGGATGAAATTATGAGTGAAAATGAGTATAGTAGACTTGTTTGGATTGTGGATGATCAATTCAATAGGAGAAACCCTCTATTTATAGAAGAAAATGATGGAAGGAGAGACAAAATGGATGAATGTGGGATAAAATACCAACCAATGAGAGAAAGCCACTTGTCCACATGTGATTGGAGGAGGAATGAGCACATTTTGATGAATGTGCAAATAAATGCAATTAAGTGGAATTTGAAATCTGTGAAATGACACTTTGGAGGGAGAGGAGAAATGGAGTAAATGCCACTTGGTTCAAGGCAAAGGACATGTAAGAGGCTTTTAATGCCTTGTTGGATGTACTCATCCCTTTTGGAGGGATTTTCAAATTTGAAAAATATTCCATTTTGATGCCAAGTTGAGGGAAAATAGATGAATTAATAAATCAATTAAATTGATTTATTGGTGCAATTTGCAAAATCTAGAGGATTGGAGTGATTAGGATTAGAATTAATCATGATTTGATTAATTTAGGTAGAAATTAGATGATTTGACAATTTTGACTTAGATTTTAGGATTTGAATAAATAAAAGTTAAGAGGAATAATGATATTAGATTTAATTAAATAAAGATCGATTTATTTAATCAAAAGAGGGTGATATTAGATTAAATCAAATAAAGATTAATTTATTTAATTAAAAAGAGACGACTTTAGAGAGTAATTAAATAAGGTAAATTATTTAATTATAAGAGGGATTATCAAGTTAATTAAATAAAAATGATTTATTTAATTAATAGAAGCGACTGACTTAATTAGATAAATTTGATTTATTTAATTAAGAGAGGAAATATGATAAATTTAATCAAATAAAGATTATTCAATTAAATTGATTAGTAAAGGGGATGATTCGGGAAGAAGTGATGTTAGTAAAATCAGGATCAGATGTGTAAGATCAATCTATATATTTTTTATGTCTACATTTTGCCCCTCTTTGAAGCAATGCACCTGTTGCATTGGTTCAAAGAATAAACTGCCAAGATCAAAATAAATAAATAAAAAACATTTTTTTTTCAGATGCCGCACTACTGCCCCAACAAGAGGATTACGCTGGTATATTGCCCCATCGAGAGATTGGACAAAAATTTGGATTTTTGGGCGATCTCGCAAAAAAAAGAGGACAAGCTTCCTAATGGGTCCAAAAAGGGCCCAAGATGCCAAAACATGAAAAAACTATGCAAAACGGCCCCTGGTCAGGGAAAAACGGGATCGAGGGACCAAAAACCTAGTTGGACGGCTAAACAGGGTAAAAAAACCCTAACTTTCAAGCTTAAATTTGCCCCAAGGGGTCACTTTCAATTCATTTTCACACTTAACCTTTGCAAAATTTTGCACTTTGAGCTTTGAGAATTGATTGAGATGGCACAACAAGTGCTTCCCCAACATGTGTTTGATCGAGTACGAATGTACTAGTGACCAACCGGTGCAAGACCAACCATATGTAACCCTTACCCACCTTATTTTTTTAATTTTTGAGCACATTTAATAGGGTCCAAAATTAAATTTAGGTTAGGTGGCACAGTTTAGCGCCACTAGAAGGCCAGAAGCAGTGCCACATTTGCAAACTACGCCACCACGACAGAGTTTAGAAATTAGGGTTTTAGGCAAACTCAGGTGCATGTGCAAACTACATTGTTGTGATATGCTTTGAGTTTTAGGTTTTAGGGGCACGGTCAAACTGCGTCACGATGATGTAGTTTGGAGTTTGCATAGGTCCTAGCAGCATAGTTTTGAATATGCAAACTACACCACAATTACAAACATTGCCGCATTTGTTGTTTCAATTGAAAAAACTCGAGGCGAGATCCTAATTTTTTATGAAAATTGACATTGTGGCTTTTCTTGCGCAAGAGGACCTTGGGATATTGCATTCACGAGAGCACCGATCCCTAGTTCTTAGTCAGTTATTTGGTCTGCATAATTTTCTCCAGGAGCACCTCGGTATGATTGGGTTGTGGTATGTTGCATACGCAACCCCCATTAGGACACATTTAGGCATGATGATTGCCCTAACAAAGAGATGGCATAGTGAGACGTCCTCATTTCAGTTGCCCACAAGAGAGGCTGCAATCACATTGGAGGATGTCTGGTGCATCCTTTGACTACCCATCCATGGAGAGAGAGTTATCTATGATGTGGATGCTGGGAGGGATGCATGCTTCGAGGTCATGGAGCTCAATGAGATTATCTTTTCTGAGGGTCAGATAGAACTTGAGAGGTACAGGGGCATAGTGCCCACTTTTAGACTGATTGTAGCTTCTTTTATCATCTCTAGTCTTATGGCACTAGATCGGCGTGGGTGATACTTTAACTCAAGATGGGGTCTCGCATGGGATCGAATGCTCCATTGGAGGGAGTGCTTTGCATGGGGTCCAGTGATGCTAGTCTCACTCTACCGAGACCTTCATGAGTTTGCATATTTGGATAGCAAGTCCATTGGGGTAGGGGTCACACTTTTGTATATCTGGGATTGGGAGCACATAGTAGTGCTTCGCCCACAGGTGACAACAATTGCATTAGAGGTAGATGATCCCATTGTGTGGTGATACGGAGGAGTTTAGACCACATTCACACATACAGGGGTAGGTGGTATCCCTCACTAGAGCTGGGTTATAGATGAGATGACAGTTTTTACTTGGCGGCCCTAGCTTGGTGTTGGTCCTTGGTATGATGATGTAAAACAATTATTCTTTGTATGCTAGGACATGCTTATTTAGGGTAAGGAGCATACCATGATAGAGAGGTATCTCCTGGATAGAGTTGCTAGACAATTCGGGGACAAACAGGATCGTCCTGATGACCAATACATGGCCATCTTTTCCCATACTACAAAGGAGACAACATGGGGTAGACCCATCTCGACTGATGAGGTCGTTACTTCTTTTAGACAGCTGGTGGTCAGATCGTGGCCATATGATTAGGGTCAGGGGGATGTAGGGGTTACAACAACATACACAGCTTGGTTCAGACCACCCCCTCAACTGACAGATCCAGGTGCAGCACCCGTATGGCGGAGGCCCAAAGGTAGGTCGACAAGCTTAGGGTGGGGTGGCAGAGGTAATGGTGATGGGGATGGGGATGGAGGAAGAGGAGGAGGTGAACCACCTCCACACCATCTAGAGCAAATAGATTAGCAAACTCCCCCCAAAGACTAGCAGAGGGATGGGGAGAGACAGGCCCAGTAGGAGGCCCAAGTGTCAGGCAATGGGGACAGACAAGTCAGAGATGGGGACCAACAAAGAGATGCCTCGAGGGATCCACAACAATAGCCTCCACCACCACCACCATATCCAGATCACATAGATGCATTGATACAATAGTTGCATGCATAGGTGTAGGTGCTCATGCCCGAGAGGGACCAGGCCAGACAACAGGTCGCAACCCTTATCACAGAGAGAGATCAAGCCCAATCGGAGCAGGACCAAGATATAGGTTGAAGACGACAACTTGAGAGTATGGCCTCTGCTTCTCAGGGCAAGACAGTGTCGACACGTGTATACCGTGAGGCAGTCAGAGAGGCAGAGTACTACAAGTTGCATTATAGGTAGACAATACCAGCAATGGCTCGGGTTCCATAGTATTCCCAACAGACAGGGATGAGACAGCTCGAGGAGCATGTCGAGAGACAAGTGGGAGAGGGCAACACCTAGCAGGGCTAGCTTCTCCTTTTTGATAACATTCTTTTTTTTTTATCCATGGGTTGTGTTTTTTATAGCCCTGATTTGTATTATATACTTTGATTCATACACATTTGATCCCAATCTTTGTACCATGAAAATTACATTTTATATATATATGAGATGGTTCAATTCGCTTATGAGATGTCCTACTTTATTGATGCATGATGGATGGATGTATTTACTTTCCTATATGATATGATATATAGATGTTATGACTCTATCTTATGAGGTGCATTTATTTTATGTGATGTAATATGATGTATGTTCCTATGTGATGTGATGATGTGATGTAGTGATTATGCAACTCTTTTATGTATGCATTTCTTTTTGTATATTTTCTATGCATTTTATGATGATGATGTATGAATGCAACATGTTATGATATGTAAATGATTCTCTAAATTATGTTTTAATGGATTATGTGATATGATTATGAAATGTATGTGATGATATGCAAATGTAATGTTTTTGTTTCTTTTCCTTATGTCTTTATGATGGATGATATATGGATGTTATGATGATACTCATGTGATGCATTTTTATATAATAGAATATGAATGTAATGATGTGAAGTGATGCATGGTATTTATGATGTATGATATGCAATGGTAATATGTATAAATGCAATGATGAAAATAATGTGATATGAATACAGATATGGAACAATTTATGGTGTGATATGGTATGTGATTATGCAATTGATGAGTTAATAATGCCTATGTGGTAATTAATGCAATGTCTGATGTGAGATGGCATATGATATACAAATGTTGATATGTGAGGCAATAATGGTACAAATGCAATGACATAAATGTAAGCATTTAAGATGATGTAATGATGATGTGAGATGATTATGCAATGCAAGGTTCATGAAATGATGTTTTATGATATGTGATGATTCCAATTTCATAATGATTCGTGGGTGAAAATGTTATGACATGAAATGATATTTTGTGATATGCAAATAATATGTGAGATGAAATGTAAATGATTATGATGTGTAACGAGATTATTATGATGTGATATGAATATGGATATGTAACGATTTATGATGTGATATGATATGTGATTATGCAATGGATGAGTTAATAATGCCTATGTGATACTATCCAAAAGAGAGTAATGAATCTAAATTTATAATGAAATGTAATGCCTCTATGTTTCCTATATGATATGATATGCATTATGTTGATGCATTTTAGCGATGTTTTTGAGTAACTATCACGGTACCCTATTATTATGAAAAAAAGGATAGAAGAAAGAAGATCTAACAAGCCTGCGTTATTAATGATGATGATAATGATATCAGGAATTGATATTTTAAAAGGGGCATTTACCTTATGTTTGATAATACACATAAGCACGATGCATCAAGGTACAAATAACCAAGATGGCATTGTACTTAGTGTGATGGAATTTGACTCAACAATCAGATAGGAGCACTCTTATTCACACCTGACATACAAAACCTCATTCAAAATGTAGTTCAGATATTCTAAACATCTCAGACCAAAACATAGAAAAGCAAGCCTTCCTATGTGGTCAACAAGATACCTAGAACACCCTCCCTACAAACAAATAAAGCACGCATGATGAAGTTATATTACAAGAATATCTAACAAGCACAACAGATAAAATGATCACTGCCCCATTCCTTTCTCTCTAAACCCTTTTGATTAGGCATCATTGAGAGGTCCTTGGAATGAGTGTGAAATAAGATAAGTCAAAAGTCCAGCTAAAGTAAACAAACAAGCTAATTTTCTTCATACCGCTAGCCAAGACTAAACTGCGGTGATGCCTGATGTTGATGTCCATTGTAGGAAGGATGCATCATAAAACATGTTGTTATTAGATGATTTGGGATTGACTGGATGATAAGCTATTGATACTTTGAGTTGATTAACTTGTTTACTTACTGACCTAAACTTGGGACTTTGATGATTGAACTTTCACTTTAGAACCTCTTAGACATGCTTCTGACTGCTTTACCAAAGGATGAAAATGATGATGATTTATTATGAATGATATTCTTTCGGGTGAAAGCAAGATGAGATGGGTGGATTTTTTCAAATATTTGGATGTTTTTGGTGTTTTGAAAAGTTTTGAGGCTGTTTTTGGGATTTTCAGATGTTTTACAAATGTTTTGATTCTCAAAATTTTCAATGTTTTCTTGGTTTTTTAATGAGATTTTGACCAAGAGACTAACCTAAAGACCTATCCTAGGGGTCTCAGGAGCTGATCAATAGATTAGCCTTGCTTACGTTATACCCGTAGAGACCACGTATTCCGATTGATGACTTGATTTAATGATGAGATAGATGGACAAATGGATTGCCAGTTTATTGTGACAAACTTCTAAAGGACTAACCTAGGGTGTCTTGGGGGATGATCAAATATCATCCTTGCCTACGTTCAAGCTCAAAGATGATGCCACTTTTTTTCTTCTTTTTTTGGATTTTTGACATGTTTTGGATTTTTGGATTTTCTGATGTTTTTGGATATTTTGATTTTATGATTTTTTTGGATTTTTTTATTTTAAGGAAGACTGCAAGAATATACATGAATCTGATCCGATACAGTTAAAATAATATGCCCCCAGTGTGATGCGATAGACTACTTTGATATAGGTAGCACAAACCGACCTTAGGAATGTGCCAAGTAGTACTAGGGTGAAATATGATATGAACAAGATCAAGCTATGATACAGATGCAAATGGATGATGGAAGGATGCGATGGAATGTAATGGATAAATGAGTGATACGAGGTCAATCGTATAGATCTTGGTGGATGGAGAGTGCTTTATTTACACAAGATAACTATTTGCTAGGTTTTCACCAAGGTACTTGCCCAAAGCACCACCAAAGTGGTTTTCACGAGAGAACGATTTTTTTCTTTACTATTTTTCAATCCTTTTTTTATTTTTTTTATTTTGGTATTTTTTGAAAGAAAAAAAATTGTATTTTTGGTTTTACCCTTACAAGATCAGGCATAATTTTTTTTGAGATGAGAGTTGTTCATGGGTTCCTGTAGGGGTTTGCCTTTGGGTGTTGATAGTTGATATGCCCCTGATTTGTAGCTTGCTATAATGATGAATGGTCCCAACCACTTGGGCTCAAACTTGCCCTTGCTATTTGGATTTGGCACATTCTTTTGATTTTCCTTCAGTACTAGCTTGTCGATTTGGAAGGTCCACCTCCTGATTTTCTTGTTGTAGCTTTGCTTGAGACAATTTTGATAGAATTACAAGGCATTCATACGCCGCTCATCCAGTAGCTCTAGTTCATTCAGTCATGAGACTCGGTATTCTTCATCTGTTATGAGATTTTGCAGTGATATTCTCGGGGATGGAAGCTCAATCTCAATGGGGAGGATGGCTTCTAATCCATAGACTAGGGAGAAGGGGGTGGCACCTTTTGGTGTACGTATGCTTATGTGGTAGGCCCATAAGGATAGATTTAGTTGTAGATGTCACTCACAACCGATATGATTGACTGTTTTCTTGAGGATTTTTAGGATGGTTTTATTGGTAGCTTATGCTTGGCCATTGCCTTGGGGATAATATAGAGTAGAAAAGTGATGTTGAATATTGAATTTTTGGCATAGGTTGCGAACATCCTAAATTTTGAAAGGTGTCCCATTATCTGATATAATGGCTTGAGGGACACCATATAGAAAATAAGGTAGTTTAGGATGAACTTGGATATCTGCTTTCTTGTAATTTAGGTCATGGGGATGGCTTCGACCCACTTCATGAAGTACTTTGTGGCGATGATGATAAATTTATGCCCATTGGATGAGGTGGGAGTGATTTTACCAATGAGATCGATCCCCCACTGCAAAAAGGGCCAAGGTGTGATAATTGGATGGAGCTCCTGAGTTGGTACATGGATGAGATCCCCATGTTGCTGACACTACAAAGACCTTTTGACATAGTCATTTGCCTCTCTTTCCATTATAGGCCAATAGTATCCTGTCCTCGGCAGTTTCTTGGCCAAAGTCATACCACTCGAGTGTGAACCACAAATGTCATTATGTACTTCAGTTAAAGCATTCAAGGTTTCCTCAGTGTTTAGGCAATGTAAAAGGGTCCCTTCAATGCTCCTACGGTACAAGGTATCTCCTAGGAAGACGAAACATGATGAATTTTTGACAAAGGCTCTTTTGAGGTTCGGGGTTATGTTGACAAGAAGGACTCCTATTCTCAGGTAAGTGTAGATATCATGGTACGGATCATCAGGACCAATGATTTCACACACAAATTCAGACTCTAGTACCTCGAATGTTGGTACGAGAAGCTTCTCTACGAGGAATTCTTATTTTGGGACGTGTGGGATTTTTAGGAGTGATCCAATTGTAGCCATTGCATCCGTTGCTCTATTATTTTCTCTGGGTAGTTGTTCAAATGTGATATCAATGAAACTCCTTAAGGTTTTCTACCAATTTCTTGTATGGAGTCAACTTGTCATCCTTTGTTTGATATTCATTGTTTACCTAGTTGATTACGAGTTTTGAGTCCCCATAGACCTTAAGTGCCATGATCTGCCATTGCACTGCAATCCTCAACCCTATGACAAGGGCTTCGTATTCTGCGATGTTGTTTGTGCACAAGAATGACAACTTGTATGATTTAGGTATGCAATCCCCTTGTGGAGTGATGAAGAAGATTCCCGCTCCTGACCCGTGTTGTGTGTAGGATCCATCAAAATACATTTTCCAGTGATCTACTACACTAAGGTTGAAGATTGATTCATCGGGGAACTCTGAAACAAGTGGATTCTCTGCATATATTGATGCTTTTGCCAGTTGATCTGTGATTTCTTATCCTTTGATAGCCTTGCGTTCTACATAATTAATGTCATACTCCGTCAGGATCATAACCCACTTAGCCATTCATCTTGTTAGAGTTGCTTTGGAAAGTAGGTACTTGAGCGGGTCTATTTTTACAATGAGCTTGATCTGATGTGCTAGCATGTAATGTTTGAATTTTTGTGTCGTAAATACAACTGCTAAGCAGGATTTCTTAATAGGTGTGTAGTTCAACTCATGTCCTACCATGGTCGTGCTGATGTAGTAGATAGCCCTTTCCTTCCTGTTTTCATCATGCTAAGCTAAGAGAGCGCCAAGGGCTATGGCTATTGTTGATATGTATAAGATCAAGGGTTTTCTTGGAATTGGTGGTATAAGCACTGGTGGTGTGAGATAATACTCTTTGATCTTTTTGAATGCTTGGTCACATTTCTCATCCCACTTGTATGCTACCCCCTTGTGGAGTAGATGAGAATATGGGATTGCCTTGTTTGCTAGTTGTGTTATGAATCGACAGATGGACTGGAGTCTTCCTTGTAGGCCTCTTAGCTGCTTCATGTCCTGGGTGCCTCCATTTTGAGGATTTCCTTGAATTTGATGCAATCTACCTCAATTCCTCTCATTAACACTATGTACCCCAGGAGCTTGCCTGATTGCACTCTGAAAATGCACTTCTTTGGATTAAGTCAAACCTTGTACTTTTCTAGTATGTTAGAAATGGAGCTCAGAGCTGATATGTGGTCCCGTTGTTTCCTTGATTTAGCCAGTATTTCATCCACATAATCTTCCACAATTTTATGCATCATGTTGTGAAATATCAGAGCCATGGCCCTATGGTAGGTTTCTCTTGCATTCTTCAACCCGAATGGCATCATATTCTAGTAGTATGTTCCCCACGGACAAGTGAACATTGTCTTGTGCTGGTCTTCCTTGGCTATAATGATTTGACTGTATCCTGAGAATCCATCTATTAATGATAGAATCTCATGTCCTGTAGTCATATCCATGATCATGTCAATGTTTGGAAGTGGAAATTCATCCTTTGGACATGCTTTGTTTAAGTCTTTGAAGTTCGTGTAGATGTGGATGCCCCTAGTGGGCTTTGAAACAAGTACAAGATTTGAGACCCACTCTGGATAGTTGATCAGTCGTATGAATCCTGCATCTAGGAGCTTTTGTAATTCCATTTTGACTAGCAATGGTATCTGAGGATGTATTTTTCTCAGCTTTTGCCTCACAGGCTTCACTTCAGGATAGACAACTAGGTGATGAACTGCAACTTCTGGATCAAGCCTAGGCATATTGACATAATTTCATGCAAAGTTTACCTTTCTTTCCTTTAGGAATTCAACCAAGAGTTATTGTTCTTTTGTGAGAAGTGATTCGGCATAAAATGCTATGTGTGGTCGTTCCTCTATTCCCAGATTGACTAGATTGCATTGTTCTGCCAAAACCACCTACTTCTCTTGATGAATGGCAGTGAGAGGAATATTGAATCCTTCATCCTCCAGTGCCTTAGAGAGGTTTTCACCATTGGATACGTCCTTTATTTTTATTTTTTTTGGGTCAGAGAGTGCCATAGTGTGGTTTTCACTCAAATACTTTGAGATTATTCTCAATTTTTTTATTTTTGTGACTGAAGGATTCAATTATTTCCCCATAATAGGCTTGTGTTTCTAGTATGATGTTGAACCTAGCTTTATGATCTCCACATGGTACTGTATCTCGTAATCTCATAAATTCTGAGAGTTCCTCATCATTTTTGAATGTGTCCAAAATTGGTGGTCCATGTTGGTTGTAATCAATGAGTTGGGGATATACAAGGTTTATTTCATGGGTTTAATGGTTTGACTCAAAGTACAAGATTCTAATCATGCATAGGGAGGAGTCTTCGAAAAGCATAGGTAAGTTAGTTATGGTGTCATCGTCACTATCACTACAGACATTGGTTATGTCAAAGGTAAAGTTGTCTATGACTCAACCAATGGATAAGGGTAATTGAAGGGTGGCTACCGATAGCTGCGGGGGAGTTTTGACTGCTTTAATGAGGGGAATTATGCCACGTATGGTTACACTCAAAGGGGTACACCCAAGGCCAAGATTATTCATGCACTTTTCCACAATGATAGGTTCCAATCGACCATTGTTGTTCTTTCCAAGACTTTCATTCCTGGTATAGCCCATGCCAAACATCAATTGAAGTCCTCTATTGGCATCATCCATGGGAAGGGATGGTACAGGTCTCTCATCTTGATAGAGGATATTGGATATGTCTCTCTCATCCACCACTTCTCGACCTAGATCTCCCCAACTCCTAAATCAAGAGGGATCTGCTCTGAAAGTTTGAGCTACTATATTGGTGGGTTGTGGTTGTCCATGGGATCTAGGGGATTGAGGTAACTCTCCTACCACAAATTCTCCCTTCTTCATTTTGTATTCCCCACACCCGTTGTCTTGGATTATGAGCTTGATTTCAGATATATTAGGAATGTCAGGTGTCTTTGTCCCAAAAGTGGAGGCAATGTTGGCTAGGTCTATATATGGAGTTGAAGGGCCTTCATCGTTCTTTGGGACTTGGGGGATTTTATAGTACTTTTCTTCCAGGTTATTGTAGTAGGAAAAGGGCTTAGGATCACCATAGATCGTGACCTCTTAATTTTGGTATGATAACTTGACACACTAATGGAAGGTTGATGCAACTGCTTGCATCCCATGGATCCACAGATGTTGTAGGAGGATATTATAAGGCAGATCAAGGTCAGGAACTTGACAGGTGGTTTCCATAATGGCTGGCCATACTTGAATAGGGATTTGGATAGTGCCCTGAGACACTCTTTCTTGGTCATCATATGCTTTGATTGTGATTCCCTTGCCTTTTTCAATGAAATCCTTAGAGAATCCCAGATTCTTTACGAGCTTGAGAGAACAGATGTTGAGGCCTGCACCCCCATCCACTAGGACCCTTTGAATTTATTTTTATGAACTAGGATCTCAATGTGGAGTGCACGATTAATAGATGGTTGGGCGGGGAAATCCTGATTAGAGAATGTGAGGATATTTGGGGTGGTAATGTTTCTGACCATAGCTTGGAATTGTTTAGTATCAAGATTGGTAGAGATGGTAGATGAAGCCAACACTTCCTCAAGGATTTCTCTATGGGCGGATGAGATATTTAGTAACTCCATGATGGAGATCTGAGTGGGGATTCTTTTCAATTGGTCCAAGACATTGTAGCCATTAGGAACAAATTTCAGATTTGAAGTGGATGCCCTAGGTGGCTATGATGACCCAATAATGGTGACTTTTTTGCCATGTGTGGTGACTCCATAATCAACTTTTGCTCCCTTGATACTAACAACAATGACCAATTCATCTAAGGATATGACAACTTGATCGTACACATGATTCACATTGGCATAATTTTGTTTCCCTTTGTTATTTCCTTGGTTATGGTCCGACATTGGATTCGTGTAGATCTTAAGATCTTAATTTCTTGTCGGTTGCTCCACATTTATGATCTTGTCGTCGATGAGGTCTTGGATTATATATTTTAGCTTAATGCAATTGGTTGTTGTATGCCCCTTGATTTTATGATAATCAAAAAAGTAATTTTCATTGTACCATGGTGGTTTCACTTGGGGCTCTTGGTAATTCTCATAAGTGGGGATTTTTATGAGATTCTCATTCACCAATTTCTTCATGATGAATTCAACTAATTCCCTAAGGGCTGCGAACTTTCTCTTGGGGGGATTATTTTCTTACGGAGGTGGTTCCCCTTGATTATTCAAATTGTTGATTTGATTTGATTATT
Source organism: Sequoiadendron giganteum (assembly GCA_007115665.2). Lineage (NCBI taxonomy): Eukaryota > Viridiplantae > Streptophyta > Pinopsida > Cupressales > Cupressaceae > Sequoiadendron > Sequoiadendron giganteum. The sequence continues at coordinate 155,514,180 of CM021107.1, read as the reverse complement.
GGGTGGTTGTTGTGATACCGCATTGGTTTGCATGTTGTTGTGATTTTTGTTTTGTGGTTGATGATATGTTTGGGTGTTTTGTTTCAGAGCACTAATTATGACCTTGGCATCAACCACTCCATCATTAGTGACATTCTTATTTTTCACCCACGTACGAGGTTTTTCATTATAGCTGGTGGAAGGGCGATTGTCTTGATGTTCTAGATATGTGGGTGTACCCCCTTGTACAATAAGGGCTTGTTCGATGTTGAGCGCCTTGGAGATCAATTGGTCATAAGTGGTGATGCATTGTATTTTTAGATGGAATGCCAAGATTTTCTCAAGATTGGAGATGATGGTGTAAATTTTTTGCTCCTTCGGCATTGCCCACTTGCTTCGATTGGCCTTGGATCACCATTGTTGTAGGAAGGAGGCAAATGATTTCCCCTTTCCTTGTTTGAGCGTAGATAGTTCCTCTAGACTAACATCTATGCCAATGTTGAATGCATAATTATTTATGAATGCGTCCATGATTTCTTGGAATGTTTTGATGTCAGTAGGCAAGCAAGAGAAACACTCCATGGCGGGACCAACCACGCTTCAAGGATATAGCCACATTAGATATGTATCATTGTATGCGGCTTCCATACAATGTACCTGAAATTCCCTGATGTGATCCTTAGGATTTCCCAACCCATGATATTTATCAAATTTAGGGATTTAAAAACCCTTTGGGAATGGTACCATTGCAAGGCTCTTGTCAGAAGGATAATGACACAAATTGCTAGGTGTCCTTGTTGTTTTCCTTGATTGGAGATTGAGCACTTCCTGCGAGAGAAATTTGATTTGTGTTGTCACATCATCTTGCAGATCAGGAGGTGGATTGAATGTGTTTTGAGGTGTTTGATTGATGGGTGGAGCATTAGGTATGTTGGTGGGAGTTTGGTGCAAGCTTTGTTGTGCGATTAAGGCTTGCTAATATGCTTGCATTGTTGTTGTGCCAACAACAATTGTTATTGGTCCTATTGTTGTTGTGCCAACAAAGCTTGTTGTTGGGATTTCTATTGAGCCACTTGTTGTTGCGCTTGATACTGTTATAGGGCTTGTTGAGATGCTTGTTGTTGGGCTACTTGTAATTGTGCTTGGTGTAGACATCCAAATTTGACCAGTCCCATATGGTCAAAATCCTATCATTAATTTTTCTAATTCATTTATATTAATTAAATGATTAATTTAATTAATATTTTTCCCTTCCTCTAAGGTTTCTAAAGTATTTAATTTAACAATTAAATACTTTATCATTTCTTCTCTAAATTAAATAAATGTATCAATTTATTTAATTTTGTCATTTACCTTGTAAATTTAAATCAATTTTAAATTCATTCTTTCTCTCTCCTTGTCCCATCCTCCATAACATTTCCTCTAATATGGGTTAATCTAATTAATCCATGGCTAAGATGTGCACATCCTTAATCAGGATTAATGTCACATCCTCCATATTTGGCCACTTGCCTCTAATCTTCATTAATTTTCTTAATCACTTGTTTGCACAACCTTAATCTAATCACTTACCTTTTTAGGTATGTCCTCTAAGTCAACCATTCATAGGTACTTGCCTTATCAAGCATTGACCTCTTCCCCATAACCCCTCATAGGTCACATCAGTCACATGGGAAAAGGACCTCCTTTAAGAGGACCTTGTCTTATCCACTGGGTACTTCCAATCATGTGAATTTAAAATTCACATTTATTTCTCCAACTTCTCCCATTACCATGGTGACAAGAGAAGACTTTCTAAAATTCCTCACTTGTCACCATCAGCCCCATATATGAACAAAGACTTTTTTTTTGAGAAAATTCTCTCCTAATCCCAAGGTACTAGCAAGTATTTCCACCTCACATGTCCTTTTCACACCTGACACTCCACATGGAAATATGTGAGGACTTGTGAGTCCTCAACTCACCACAACCCTCCATTTTGTCCATGATGGCTAAATCCTATCCGTCCATTCTTCTTTAAATTAGAAGATTTGGTCTCAAATTAAGGAGGTTAGACAAGAATTAGATCATTTTTCATTCACTCAAGCAACTCAAGCATTCAAGCACTTAGCACTTTGCATTTGTATCCTCCATTATTGCAGCCATATTAGCTTTCATTGCATCCAACTACCATCCTTATCACAACACCCATTTCCATTATTGCAATCCTTATCATTTCCTCTTTGTTTTGCATCCATTATTGCATTCATTTGCCACCAAGGGAGCATACAATCAAGCATCATCAAAGGGCCAACCAACTCATCAATCCAAGCACGGTATAAGATTTCCTTTTTTTTATTGTTTTGTTTGGATTCAACTTAGGTTAATCTTGAGTGTTTGTTTTTGTTTTCTCTTTTGTATTCCATTTTTTTTGCATCTTAGGATAGGGAAAATGACTTGCACACATTATTGGCATGCCTAGTGGGACCCACAAATGAGTCTGTTCTATTTTACGTTCGTTGTTTTTTGATATTTTGTAGGTTCAGGTTACACAGAGGCGACCTCGCCATAACAGAGCCGACTTCGCCCACTATTCTATTTTACGTTTACTATTTTTTGATATTTTGCAGGTTCACATACACAGAGGTGACCTTTCCCAAAACATAAAGGCGACCCCGCCCTAAAAGAGGCAACCTCGCCCACAGAGATGACTTTTCCCAGAATACAGAGGCGACCTCACCCCAGACACAGGTAACTGAGGTAAAAAATAGACTTAAAATTTCATTTCCAAAGTTTAGTTATTGTTGTTTTCCTTAGTAATGACCCTCTAACTTGTTTTGTTTATGAGTGTATTGGTGTTTTGCTAATGTTTGTGCAGTTGTTTCATGATTATTGAAGAACAAAAGAAATTTTTTTTAACATATTTGCTGCAGGGGGAGAAAAACCACCTTCTTTAGTTAGGTTATTGCTTATTGTTTTCAGTTTAATTAGGCACATAGATATAACTAGGGGGAGTCAAATAACTTGTTTGTTGTGTTTGAAAGGTGGAATATTAACGTATGCAATCCCCTTGTGCCATTTGGAGATCTTGGGTGAAGAGAAATCATAGTTCACTTAGTCCTTTGTGTACCTTCTTTTTTTTAGCGGGACCTACTTGGGGATTTCATCACCCTAAGGGACGATCTCAACCACGTGCTATTGATGGGGTATATAAAGGGGGGATAGCGAAATTTGTACCTCAATCCAGTCATGTCATGTTTGACAGAGCATCAAAGCTATGGTGATACCTAGACAAGACGTGAAGAGTTGGTCTAAGCTTTCAGTATCTCGTTGGAAGTTCCCGACTCATGCTTATGATGAGCTGGTGTTCATGATTGTGCCCCACGTACCATGCGTATATCGGGGACTCCCTTAGTTGCCTTTTTCAACCTAGTTAGAGGATTGTGTTGACCTTACCTTCACATGAATCTTAGGATTGTGCTACTTGAATTGTCTTCTTTGTGCAAAACCAATGCATCTTGTCCTTTTGCTTGTTGTTTGCTCTGTTTTTGTCCTTTGCCATAGCTATTTTTGCCTAAGTCAAGTCCAAATCAACTAATAGAGGTGACCCTACCCTAAAAGGGGTGAACCTACCCTCAAAGGGGTGACCCTTCCCTAAAATGGGTGACCTCACCCTTTTGTCTCAGTTGTTTTCCACCTTGTCCAGGTTAAATTTGATCAATTTTCATAGAACAGGTGACTCGACCCCTAAATAGGCGACCCTTCCCTAAAAGGGGTGGCCTTGCCCTAAAAGGGGCGACCCTACCCTAATAGGGGTGACCCTGTCCTAAAAGGGGTGACCCTATCCTCAAAGGGGTGACTTTTCCCTTCGAACAATCAATCCCATATTCAGTTTGTCAGTCATTTTCCCGTTTTGAGCATCGTTTCCTCATTCTGAACATCCGTTTTCCCCATCTAAATATTCCTTCACCTATTCCGTATATCCATTCACCCATTCTGTACATTTGTTTTCTCATTTTGAGCATTGTTCTCCCATTCTGAGTATCCATTCATCTGTTTTGAGTATTCGTTCACCCATTCCGTGCATCCCTTTCCCTATTCCGAGCATTTTTTTCCCATTCCAAGCATCGTTCTTCCATTCCAAGCATCCGTTCCTCATTTCGTGCATCCGTTCTCCCGTTATGTGCATATGTTTGTTTGATCCATCTACCCGTTCACTTCGTTTATCGACATCGCTTGACTATTTTTTGACTTAATCGAGTTCAAAAGTTGTTTAGGTGACCCTGCCCTAGTTTGGGCGAGCTTGCCCCAACTTGGGCGGCCTTGCCCTAACTTGGGTGACCCTAACCTAGGTTGTGCGACCCGACCCTCATTTGGGCAACCTGACTCCAAAGTTGAGTGACCTTGCACCCATTACACGAGCCTGATCTTTGTCTGAAAAACTAACTTATTGAGATCTTGAAAAGCTTTTTATTTCTTTAGCCATCTACGCATTCTGTTCACTCATAATCCTCACGTGAGTTCATTTGCATCCTGACTCACCTACATCCAAATCATTATCCAAATCATATAGGTGCATCCTTAATCATCCTTAAATTACACATCCATTATCATTTTCTTAATCCAAATCCTCTGAACTTTGTTTGAAGTTATATCCGAATTGACCTAGGTGTCTGAAATCGATAGTCATCCCTAAACATCTGCTTAGGATCGCCATCTATCTTAAGTCAGTCGTCATCCTCGACCCAATCAATCCCCTTCCATCTCAAGGTGGATTTGGTAATATGATTATCAGTTCATCCTTTAATCTGATCAATCAACTCCTTAAGTCACCTAGGTTGATTTCTGAACTCAGTTTAGAATCCCTTCCAATCATCCGATTTTATCCAATCTTATCAATCGCTTTATCGATCAATCTTATCCAATCTAATCCAATCACATCCTTATCCAATTATCCAATCAATTGATCCCTCATCTAATCCAATCAATCCTCCAATCATCACTTAGGTCATCTTTTCATTACATCTTAGAGTTTAACCACATCTTAGTTCATCTGGTAATCTTGCATGTTCATGCCCATTCAAACTCGATCATAAGTAAAGAAGAAAATGGTAGAAAAACAAGCCCAAGGTTCCCAGCTTAATATCCCGCAAGATCCTAATAATGTTCCAAATATCCCACAAGATCCCCACAATGGTGCTTCATCACAATCCAATACTAACGTTCAAAACACCACACCACCTGGTGACGAAAACATGGTCAATCAACCTGAGGTCACAGTTGATGAATACCTTAGTGATCCTATTAATGTTTAGATGACGGATCACCTCCTCAATGAGTGTGGGGATAAGATTCTCGCCACTCTGATCATGAGAAGAATCAAACCACCATCTAATTTTGATGTGTCACAATATGCTAGTACCCACACCCTTCTAGCACCTACAAATCCGCAAACTTCACAAAATGTTCCAAGGAATTCATATGTCCCCGAAGGTGCACCCATAGAGAATTGGTATCACCCTGAGTTTGAAAATTTTGTGCTACATCGAGTCGCCAATTATCCTCGCCTCTCAGCCACAAATTCTACTGCACAACCCAATCCTAACGATCCCTATGCCTACAACATGCCACCATACATTCCAGTCGCTCCACCACTTCCACCTCAGTATCTTAGTCAACCACCTATCAATACTGGGGGCACACCTGTTCTTGCATTGATTCCACCTCTAGGATCTACACCTATTGGAAATTTACCACCACCTACATTCCAACAACCTCCTACCAATCCTCAAAAATTCAATACATTGCAAGCACCACCTCAACACGAGGCTATCCCCTCACAAATTCCCCCACAATGTATTATTGTTGTTGTTGTTGCCTCATCCCAACCACCTCATCAACAACCTCTACAACACAATGCCACAATCCCACAACCAAACATTTTGACTCCTCAGCAACACTCTACCATTCCCATGCAACCACCACACCAGGTGACATAAACTACATCATAGCCACCGCAACCACCACATGGTGCTTATGTAGCAGTCTCACAACAACATATCCCATCTCGTCCATCTTGCCAGCAACCGCCGCAACAACATCCACCCCAACATACCCACATTCCCATGCAAACTCAACGTAATCCTCTTACAATATCTCTATCACCTATCCAAAATGTATATCGCCTATACAGTTGCATCCAATCCTAATTCAAATCTCCATTTGACCTCCTAAAATCCATCATGAACTCAACTGCCTCTTTACACCAACCCTCCACAATCACACACTAATCCTTATCAATAGTCAACAAATCCACAACCACCTCCATATGTCACACAACAACCCACTGTTGCATATCACTACCAATCCAACCCATCCTATTGTCAACAATAGTCATCTTATCAACAAGGTGCTTCATCCACCTCCTACTATCAACAACAACTACCATATCAACAAGGGACTTCCATCTGTTCATACTATCAAAATCTTACACAATATCAACATGGTGCTCCATCCACAGGATATTATCAACAAAAACCACCCTACCAACAAGAAGCTTCCACCTCTTACCAAAATTCATCATCCTCATATCCATCGTACATTAATCTGCAATTTTCTTACATCAATCAAAGTTAGTAAATGCCTCCATATACACCTCAACTCCCGCAACACCTATCAATAAAGACTTGGAAGAAGTGAAAGCTACGCTAAAGGATTTACAAGTAGGGACATGCAAATAATCGTTTAAATTTGAAGACATTTGTTTTTATCCATTTAATCCCTCCATTTCCTTAGTACCTTTCCCTAAATATTTCAAAATGCAAAAATTTGATAAATACAAGGGAACCAAAGACCCCAAGGCTCACCTTCAAGAGTTTTATGCCCATTGCCAAGAAGTCATGCATAATGACAATTACCTCATACGGTTGTTTCCTAGGAGTCTATAGGGGATAATTCTTGACTGGTTTATGGGTCTCGAGAAGGGATATATTAAATCCTTTGCACAACTTTCAGAAGAGTTTGCCTCTCAATTGTCCTTCAATCTGGGAAAGGATATCGATCCCTTAGACCTCCTAAAAGAGAAACAACGGGACAAAGAAACGTTTGCAAGCTATCTTCAAAGATGGCAAGCTTTAGCCAGTCAGATGAAATCCTCACCGAAGGAGAAATACATGGTCACGCTATTTGTCGAAAACTCCCTTCCGGATATGGCCCACAATTTTAGACTCCACTATGTCACAATATTTGCAAAAATAGTAGATAAATGGCCTATCCTAGAGAGAGCCCTTATTGCAAAAGGGAAAGTCAAAATCTTTAATTATGATAAAGAGAAGCCATCTATTGACAAGCCTCGTTATTGGAACAAAAATAAAAATTATGTCAATGATGGTGTCACTGACACCAAACACATCCAAGTGGCTAATGCCTCACAAAAGCTGCAATACACTCCTCCATAACAGTCAAGGCCAAACGCCATATCTATGCCACAAGGAGCACCTCGTCCTCCTCAACAATCCAATCAAAAGAATCAAGGTGGAAACAAGCGTTTGTTTACTTAATTGGGAGAACCCTTAAGTGTCATGTTTAATAGGCTTCTTCAAGCTAACTACTTGATCACATATCCTGTAACTAAGCCCCTTGACGAGTCCAAGCCTTAACCAACCTGGTTTAAAGAAAATGAGTATTGTGAGTTCCACAAGATTAAAGGACATACATTGAATAAATGTCAAGGTTTAAAAATGTACATCTAGGATCTTATAGATTAGGGTGACATACATGTGGATGCCAACACAACACCCTCATCCAATGCTCAACTAGAAATATATCATAACACATTCCCTAACCATAACCAATGATCTAGTACATCTAATGCCAATCCTGGGACAAGCAACAACAATGGTCAAAACAATAGCACCAACAAAATTGGCTACAAAAATGTGTCTTATAACTATGATGGACTAGTTATGTGAATCAACCAAGTGGATCCTAGTGTGTCCATGATTTGCATCAAAGGAAAAGATCCTCAGTGTGCTATTACAATTTGTCAAACCCGCATTACAGTCCCTGGACCTTCCACGTCAACCCAATAATCTCCTGTGAGCTCACAATACAATATTCTTGACCATCTTCAAAAGACACCAGCCCAAATATCTATTTTGGATTTGCTTAAGTCTTCTCTAGCTCACCAAGAAATCCTCACCAAAGCCTTATAGGATACCCAAGTACCAAATGATATAGATCCCACCCAGTTCCAAGCATTAGTGGGACACTTGTCTTCATCTTATCAACTGGGTTTTAGCCAAAATGACATGCCTGCCGTCAATCCCAACCATAATCACCCTTCACATTGAAGTCCTTGTAGACCGACACAAGGTAAAAAGGGTCTTGATAGATAATGGCTCTGCCCTCAATCTATGTACATTAAAATTCATAAAACAGGTTGGATATACCTCAACTGACTTAAACAATCAAGTCATTACTATAAAGGCTTATGATAATGCTGAGAGAGATTCTGAAGGCACCATTTGCCTTCCCATCCAGGTTGGCCCCATTGTGTAGTATACCATGTGCCATGTTCTTGATCTTGATCTTTCATACAATCTCCTTCTCGATCGTCCATGGATTTATTCCATGCAAGTTGTTCCATCCACCTACCACCAATGTCTGAAGTTTGCTTTTCAAGGAATGAAAGTGACTATACCAGCTGATCCTCAACCATTTGAGTATTGTCGTGCATTAGAAGCTTCCTTCCCCCATTCTCACTATTGTCTTGGAGTTGAAATTGGGGTACCTCAGATGTCGTCATCCAATCCATCTCAACATCCATCTACCAACACCACATCCACCACTTCCGATTCCACCATCACCAAGGTCAAGATCACCAACAAAGGCTATGTGGAATACGAAATGAAAACTACACTTAATGTGGCCACAATGCCACCCTCTCCTTGCTCATTTGGTCAACCTTCTCAGCCGTCATCAAATGCAGAAGAAAAGACACTCACACTCACTTCCAAAAATATGTGCTCAAGAACATTTAGGGATTTGGGTACTCTTCAAGATCAACTGGAAGATGGCATCAACCAATGGGTTTACAGAGAAGAACTTGAACCATCATGTCTCCTCATGGAATGATTTCAAGAATTTTATCTGTGTGTGTCCAAGTTCATTGAGAAGTGTAATTACCAAGGCAAAGATCTTGTTATAGAAGAATAGGGAAAGCGAGGGAAAGCGACAACCCGTCGAAGCATCTATGCGACCCAGAAGGATAGGCCTAGGCTATGAAATGAAACATAAGGGACCTGTGGTATCTGCTAGTAATTTTAACAATGTCAATGTGGATAACGGTCTCCTCGAAGACATACCTGAAGAAGAGTCTATTATACTTGTCTACAATGACATAGATCTCTCTTCCATGTTTGATTGCCTATCCATCTACACTATTGACCTTCCTCTTCATCACCTTGAACTTATTGATTGAGACCTATGTAGTCATGCTTCTATCAAAACCTTTCCTTCATTAGATGCTTACATAAATATTATGGGGTTGGGGGAGGATGAATGCCCTAATCACAAAATTAAAAAGAAGCAAAATCAAAATGGGTCATCAAGTGAAAACCTCCTTGAGGCACTTTTTGACTGGGAAAAAGTAAAAACAAAGGGTGTATCTGATAGTGAAAATCTTAGTGAGGCACTGGAATATGGGGACATTCATCTTCCCCTCGTAGGAACTCAATTTTCTGAAAGATCTTCTATTCTCATTGAGGAGAAACAAAAAGTCAATTTGGGGACAGAAGAAGACCCCAAAATCACTTATGTAGTCAAAGCCTTATCCGAAGAAGAACACTCCACCATTGTCCAACTGCTCAAAGTTGGCATCATCAATTTTGCATGGGCCTACTCAGATATGCCAGGCCTAGACCCTGCTCTAGTTGTACATCATTTGGATGTTCGTCTGGATGCCAAACCTGTCAAGCAAAAGTTATGCAAATTGCATCCTCAAGTAGCCTTACTTGTCAAAAAAGAGCTAGAGAAATTGCTAGAAGCTAGATTATTTGACCCATTGATTATTAAAATTGGATATCCAACATTGTACCTATTGCCAAACTGAATGGGAGTATCAGGATTTACACGAATTTCTGAGATCTCAACAAGGCCTGCCCTAAGGATGACTTCCCTTTGCCAAACATTGATATGTTGGTTGATCTCACTGCATTACATGAAATACTATCCTGATGGATGGTTTTTGAAGATATAATCAAATTAAGATTACCCCTAAAGATCAACACAAGACTGCCTTTACCACACCTTGGGGCACATTTTTCTATAATGTCATGCCTTTTGGTCTCAAGAATGCAGGGGCAACATATCAACGTGCTATGACAGTTATCTTCCATGACCTCATTCACATTATAATGGAAGATTATGTTGATGATCTGTTGGGGAAGTCCAAAACAAGAGCAGAACATCCTGCAGTCCTGAAAAAGATCTTTAAACAGTTAGAGCATTATAAATTGCGCCTAAATCCTAAAAAGTGTGTCTTTGGAGTCACGTCAAGAAAAGTACTAGGTTTCATTATCTCCAGGAGGGGCATAGAAGTGGATTCAGATAAAGTCAACGCAATAATGGAAATGCCCCTGCCACACCATTTGAAACAATTAATAAGTCTTCAAGGAAAGTTGCAGTCCATTAGGTAATTTATAGCTCAGTTAGTTGATAAGTGCCAATCATTCTCCCACATGTTATGAAAAGAAATCAACTTCAAGTGGGACTCCAGGTGTCAGCTCGATTTCAACTAGATCAAAGAATATTTGGCTCATCCTCTTGTCCTTATGCCACCAATCCTAGGCAAACCTCTCTTGTTGTATATTTTAGCTACCTCAGTGGCATTGGGGGCATTGTTGGCTCAACATGACGAGTCATCAAGAGAATGCGCAATCTACTACATCAGTCGAATATTGGTGGGATACGAGCTTAATTACTCTCCAATGGAAAAAGAATGCTTAGCTACCATGTTCTAGTAAAAAAAGCTATTACATTACATGCTCAACCACCTAGTAAAGTTGATATCTAAAGTCGATCCACTCAAGTACCTATTATCTAGAACTGTAGGTTGAGAAATGCAAATCCATAGAACCCAATCAATACCTGCATGCAAAAGACTTGTCACAGAGAAAGAGAGAGATCAAGACAAGGGTTTGGCTCTCACAATGTGCAAGATGTATTCCAGAAAAATGAATAGTGCATCAAAGAAATACAAGAGATCAATCCTTATAAAAGGAGATCAAAACCTAAAAGGAAAACCTAACCCTAAAGGTGAGTGCATTTAATAATTAATATTAATTATTAAATGACTAATATGTGTGCAAGGCGAAATCTTAAGAGGAGAGTAAAGTTAATTAATTACTTTACTCTAACACCCCCCCTTAAGATGAGCAAGAGTGCAGCTACAAACTAGTGCAAGAAAGCAAAAGTAACTACAATGCATGAAGGTAAAATTGGGTCCCGGCAACTAGGCCTGATCAGGTACCCAAGTACAAGGAAATCTCTATGAAATGGAGAAAAGGAGAAAACCCAGTGGGAAAAAAAAATCCTCTCCAAAAAGAGATGCAAAAAGAAAGTACAAATGAAATGTCTCAAGAGACTCTCTCAAGAACATATGCAGATATACAATCAGATACCCCCCCATGAGAGAGAGTGGAGACTCCAAAGCCCCCCCAGAATGAGAGAACCCCTGTGCCAATGATCAAACCGATGTGTCGCCTCGGAGGAAGAAACAGATCCAACGGTCGAAGAAGAGGAAATCCTTGGATGTGAGGTGAAAATGGAAGTCCTGGATGATGCGCACTGAAGAATGAAACAACAACATGAGTGTATGAATAACAAAATGGTGAATCAAACAACTCAAGATGATCCTGAAATGGAATCTCCAATGAAGAAGGGATAACAGGTGTGCTGAATCTGTCATCTGTGAGGAAAGGAATATCCTTAGATATGGCCTCAACAACTGCACTTGATGGCTCGATGAGTGGAGCAACAATGTCAGTCACAACTGAAGAGGTATCCTGCTGAACAAATGTGATCTCAACAGGAGGAAGAGGTGTAGAAGTCTCAACACTAGTCTCATGAACAGATGGAAGAACACATAAGTTCAAGTGACCAAACTTCTCCTCAGATACTGCATGCTCTCTTGTAGAAAGAGAGGGAGATGGTGGACCAAAGTGTGTGAATGCATACAATCAGGAAGAATGATCAACTGTCCCTGTTGCAACAATGTTGCTAGTCTGAATGTCTCTGATGTGCACTGAATCAGGTGTGAACTCAACTGTCTTCCCTGTCCCATTGTGAGCAATCTGATAGATGGAGAGAAGGTTAGTGGACAAAGATGGAACACATAGTACATCATTGAATGTACTGTCATCAATATCGATAGAACCTTTCCCACATACACTCATATAAGTGTTATTACCCATCAATATGTGTGGTGAGGACGCAGCCTCAAAAGATGAGAACATGTCCTGAGAAGATGCCATATGGTGTGAAGCACCTGAATCCAGTAGCCATCTAGATGAATGTGAACTAGTGGTTGCACATAATGCATGACCCTTATGTGGGGCCTGTCCATCTATCTGGAATGATGGTGAAGAAGAAGACCCGCCTGAAGTAGATGAAGAAGAGTGATGAATATGGTTCTTCTCACGAAGAGTTGTCAAATCTGAAACCTGTTTTGCATATCCATCTATCTTCTTCTCATAACACTTGGACTCATCATGTCCTAGCTTAGTGCAATAAGCACACTTAGGTCTATCTTTCTTCGATGATTCCCCCTTAGGAGAAGGTGAATCAGAAGCCTTCTGTGAACTAGAATCCTTCCAATGCTCTGTGGTCTGTGGTTTTTGTTTCTGCTTCTGCTTCTGCTTCCCCTAATATGACTGTGCTACCAATGCTTGGTGCGGTGATCCTGTGAGAGCATCCAACTATGATATCTTAGCCTGCTCTTGAGTCAAACGATCACAAAACACCTCAAAAGAAGGCATGGTAAAACGTGCACCCAAGGAATCCATAGTGGAATGGAAGGTAGATGAGAATATCTGAAAGTTCCCACGAAGCTTTAACAAAATCAGGTAAATACACTCTGTATCAGTCTTAACCTTACCACAACCCTATAGAAGAGATCTCTGTTGTTTGAATTTCGTCAGAAAGTCCTCAATGGAGGGAAAAGAATCAGGTACCAAGGAAGTTAACTCGGCCTCAAGCTGCAAAGCTCTGAACTGATTGACAGTACTAAAAAGTCCATCAAACTTGGTCCAAATGGCTCGAGGAGAGAGACAACCATCAAGATAAAACAGGAGACTGTCGGAAATTTGTAAAGCCATCAATCCCATAGCCTGATCCATATTGTTCCTGTGCTGCATAACCTCAAAGGCTCGAGTCAACTGAGGCTGAACCTCATCCAAACAGGACCATAATCCTCGAGACTGGAGAAGAGTCATCATGCGACCCTTCCAAGTGTGATAATTATGTGGTGTGAGAGGTTCAATAGATCTATCGGCCATCCTGTGAACTGTGCCTCAACTGCTCTAATTTTTTTTTTTTATTATTTAGTGGTCTTTCAGAACTAGACAAAAGATGCAGAAGGGGTTTGCTTGTTTTGTTTTGGTGTTTATAGATTCTGGTTGTCTGATGTAGATGACAGAAAGCAAGAAAAAAACACCCCCCCACAATGCAAAAATCCAATCCCCAGTACAAACTGAAAGCCAGAAAACAATAGAAAGCAGTAATTGGTTGAGACAAATCTTTGTGTACCTAAAGAATTTTCTGGTGAAATAAACTGCAGATCTGGAAAGAGCACAGAACCACCTTTCCGACGCCTATTCGCTTTCGAAAAACGGAGCAAAAACAAGCAAGTTATGCCCCTCGGAGTGCAAAAATATCATCTGACTTTGACTGCGAAAAACTGCATACAAACTGAATATTTTTGAAGAAATTCCTACACCATCAGAACAGGCTCACAACCCACTTTCTGACGCCTATTTTCGTTCGAAAAAAGGAGCTCAAACGTCCGAGATACACCCGATTTTGCGAAAATAGCTCAAAAGGGTTTTTGAAAAAAATGAACAGCCCTCAGGGGCTTAAAAAACTCCGGCTCCTGGTCACATGGCCGACCAGGGGGCTGGCGGCTGGGAGCTAAGGCCAAAGCCCTTGGCCTGCATGTGACCCTGGCACTGGCAGGTTAAGCCCGCGGGGGTTGCGCAGTCCACCAGCGGCGGCCTGGTGGCTCCGCCCGGCCTGGTGGCGCCTGGGTGGCCGCTTGGTGGCGGACCGACGGCGCCCGGGTTTAACACTGGCCGCACAATAATTTTACAAAAAACCTTTGAAAAATCAATAAAAAATTGATTTTTTATATATATTTTTTTGAATTTTCTGTCTTGAAAACTGTGCCGTACGGCCCTGGTGAAATTGTTTTGCTTCCCAGAACGACTGTGGCCAAATCGGACAAATTTTATATGAAAATAGGGGTTTTTGGATGTTGCGAGCTCAACGGTGAGGTCCGTTTGAGCTCAAAGTGCACCAAAAAAATAAATTCCCCCCAAATCCACAAAAAACTAGAAAATAAACATAGATCTGATGCAACCAAACCTAGATCTCTAATTCTTTCAAAAACCGAACAAGCTGCAGCAGATCTGGCTCTGATACCATGTAGGATTTGAGAAATGCAAATCCACAGAACTCGATCAATACCTGCATGCAAAAGACTTGTCATAGAGAAAGAGAGAGATCAAGACAAGGGTTTGGCTCTCACAATGTGCAAGATGTATTCCAGAAAAATGAATAGTGCATCAAAGAAATACAAGAGATCAATCCTTATAAAAGGAGATCAAAACCTAAAAGGAAAACCTAACCCTAAAGGTGAGTGCATTTAATAATTAATATTAATTATTAAATGACTAATATGTGTGCAAGGCGAAATCTTAAGAGGAGAGTAAAGTTAATTAATTATTTTACTCTAACATAGATAATCTGTCATTTGCATGGCTAAGTGGATGTCTTTCTTTGAGTGAATTTGATATAAAATTATCTGAGATAGAAAGGACATTCAAGGGTAAGTGATAAGCGTACTAGTTGAGTAGAGGCTCCTTTGGTAGATGCATATCCATTGATTATGAAATTTCACGATGAAGAAGTTCATACAATCCACCAAAACATACCTACGGATGCTCTACTTGGCCGGTTCCTACACACCGCGATGGATCGGGGGGTAGGTATCTTGTTTATCACCCCAAGGTGACTATAGCCAAAAACAATTTAGGGTGGAATTTCCATGCATAAACAACATAGCAGAGTATGAAGCTCTCATTACAGGTCTTAGAATCGCTTCCCAATGGAATATCACTCACATTTGAGTCTGTAATGATTCTTAATTGGTCATTAAACAAGTAAATGATGAGTTTCAAACTAAGGATGACAAGTGGTTACCCTAAAATCACATGGTGGATGATTTTAAGAAGTATTTCACCTACATTCAATTTGAATAGATCCCAAGACTCTAGAATAAGGAAGAAAATGCAATGGCTACTATTGGTTCCTTAATTGATATGCCAAAAGGTCAAACAAATTGTCAATTCCTATTTGAAAAACTCTTAATCCTCGCATATGATATCCCTGAAAGTAATATGGTGTGCGACATCATAGGTCTCAAATCTCCTTAGTATCATGACATCTACACTTACCTCCATGACAACATCTTACCTCTTGATCTTGCACGTAATCAACACAAATCCTTTATCCAATGAACCTCCCATTATACCATAGTGGGATATACTCTTTATCATCATGGGTATAATGGAACCCTTCTTAGTTGTTTGAATGAGACCGAATCCCACAACGCATCGGTAGAAGTGCATAGTGGTATTTGTGGGGGCCATTCTAATGGCATGGACCTGACCAAAAGGATTCTCAGAGTAAGCTATTATTGGCCTACTATGGAACATGATTCTTGTGAGTTCTTTAAGAGGTGCTTTCCTTGCCAACAACACGTGGATTTGATTCATGCTCTGGCACAAGATCTATAGCCTATCATAGTACCATGGTCATTTTCACAATGGGGTTTTGATTTAATCAACAAGATTTACCCTCCATCCTTTAACAGCCACACCTTCATCATCATTGCTATTGAATAATTTACTAAGTGGGTGGAAGAAATATCACTCACTAAAATTAATAGTGTTCAGATTTCTAAATTAATCCTCTTCCACATCCTCTGCAGGTATGGGATCTCCTCCACCATCATTTCTGATAATGGAAAGTCATTTAAGAGCAAGGCCATGAAAATACTTTGTGAGACATATCACATCCAAAACCGTTGGTCCACTCCATATTACCCCTAGGGTAATGGTCAAGTAGAGGCAACTCATAAGACCTTAATCCAAATCCTGAAAAAGGTTTTTAACAACACTAGCCGAGATTGGCATCTCCTCATCCATTCCCCCCTTTGGGCTTACCGCACCTCCATCAACACTCCCACTGGCACCATACCATATTCCCTTATTTATGGAATCGAGGCCATCTTGCCAATTGAAGTCCAAACCCCATCACTTCGCATATCTCTGAAGAATCTAATAAGTGATGAAGACACTCGGATTGGACACCTTGCTAAATTGGAACTCCTGGATGAAAAATGTGTAAAAGCATATAATCATTTGCAAGCCTACCAACACCATCTCATAAGAAGCTACAAAAAAAAGATTTGGCCTCATCAATTTAATGTTGGTGACCTAGTCATTAAAGAAAATTAGTGCAATCTGCAAGAACAAGACAAGAAAGGAAAGTTTGAAGCAAATTGGCTAGGTTTGTATGTCATCACAGCTAAGTATGGTTCCAATGCATACATGCTCACTACACCTGAAGGAGAACCCTTGGAAGATCCCATCAATATTATGAATTTGAAATGGTTCTAAGCTTAAGTCAGTTGGGTTATCCTATCCTGCAAAAATACCAAAAAAGTAAAAAATTGTCAAAAATACAAAGAAAAGTAAAAAATTGTCAAAAATACAAAAAAAGGTAAATAATAAAAATAAAAATAAATCCAAAAATAGCAAAGAGAAATAATTCATCCTATGGTGAAAACCACTCTTCGTGCCACCTTGAATAAGTATGTTTGGTGAAAACCTCGCAACAAGTGCCATTCATAGAGGGATTAATCATTATTTACCATTATGTCCTAGTTACCTTATCCTTCCATCCATCTTATCCTTTGTCTTATCCCATCATATAATTTATCCTATCATTCCATCAATGTCTCATCATCCACTACATGATACTTTTGTGATTGAGCATTAGACAATCTATATCAGCTATCTGAGGTCCTAATCTTTTTATCCTTCATATGAGCTTGTCATCATCTATATATTGTGTCATGCCATCGATCTTATGTCATCATCTAGGCTCATCCATCATGTCAGTCATCATCAGATCACATCTTGTCTTTTGTCTTTTTCAAACTATGTTTTCCCTGTGCTTTCACGTAGGCAAGGTTGATCTTTTGATCCACCCCAAGGGCATTTGTCCATTTGTCTTTATCCTTTAACATGGTTCCCATGGTCTAATTTCCACTTTTATTCATGGTATTTTGTCGAACTATGAGGGATATACACATTCATGTAGGAAAGGTTGATATATGACCGACCCTCAAGCCCCTAGGTCTTTAGGGTGTTTTTGTCCCATGTCCTACATCTTGTGGTCTTGTTGTGTCATCAAGTACATCCCTATCATAGTTGGTAATTACAAAAACATGTCACTCCTATCATTAGGTTCTGTTATTTTCAAATACCCTGAGTCATGTTGATCTTTTAGCTTAGCCTCCATCTTTGGTCTCAATAGGATGCATCTTTCCTAACAGACCTCGTCAATCCCTTCCATCTTTTTTATCCTATGATAAAGGATGTTTGAATTTAATTATGATCTTTTGATGATTTTGACATGTTGTTTTATCAACTGAGCTTTCATTCATACCTCATCATGGTCACCATGATCCATCATATCATGGTGCACTTTGACTGGTAAATTTAGGGGTGTATCTTGATCTTTTGTTTTCTTGTTGTCTTTTTGGTTGTCGCACATAGTACCGACCAAGATCCCTATGGTCTTGTGTTATGTTGGGGCATCCTTTGTGATTGTGGTTATCTCAGTACCTGGCCCAACCACAGTCCCTACAACTTTGGGGTATTGGGATAGCCTCTCTTATTTGTTGTGTTTGTTTTTTGCATTAGAAATATGCTCACCTTAGCTCCTCATACTCTGGTGTCTTGTGTCTCCTGCTATAGAAAAATCAGTCCTCCTAAATTGGCAAATGGTATTATGATTGCATTTTCATATATCATTCCATTGCATTGCATCTATCCCCCCATATTCTCTAACCTATGACTAGTGATTTTGGTTGTCCAAACATTCACTTCCCATCCTCTCTTCTTCTCAGGATCCACATAGTCATGACAGGTGTAGTTCTACACCTTCTCCCCCTGACCATCTCACCTTACTTTTATAATCATTATAGGGAAAGTAATTTCCATTAAACCCAAATACCCCACCTCCATCAATGTGCATGCCCTTATTTACACTCATGTGCATGTTAATTTAATTCAGATATTAATCTTTGTAGGGGATTTAATTCCATCCTATCTTGCATAGCATTATCATTCTCAAATTCATTTTTAGTTTAGATTGCAATAGATTTTGTCATTCTAGGAATCTTAAATTACAATCATTCCATTATTACTTCATTGCATATTAGTCCATCTCATTACACACATTACATCATACAAATCCATTACATTTAATGCATCCATTATATTTCATTATATTACATTCATACATCATAATAATATAGCCCATGACATAAATCATAAAATCAACACACATATATAAATATCATGCATCTCCATCTCTATCACAAACCATTCATCCATCATCATATCATACATCACCTCCTACATCATCACATGTTAGGAATCATATATATCACATTGGTCATCATAAATGCATACATATATCATGATTACTTATAACATCTAGGCATAAATCACATCTCATAATAAAAGCATCCATAACATCATAAATACATAACATAAATAAGGACATCGCATCATATATATAAATACTAAAAAAATCTACATCCATACAAACATCCATAATAATGTCCCTCATAATAATGAACACATTTCCATCATGTGTCAATAAATAAAGTACAAGTATAGAGGGTCCCTCAAAAATAGGGACCACTTCAATGAGCAAGCTACTCTCTGTCTATTTTGTGGTGTGAAACTTGTGACCTCTATCCCTGTCCCCTGCCAATCCACCCTGCACCTGTCAAACATCAAGATCCTATCCCTCTTGTTCTCTAAACCCTGAGCTTCCCACCTTTGACCTTAGCGGTGAATCTGGCATTGATGCCCTATGTGGGGGAGTCTCTTTGTAGCTGTTGTAGCCTAGTGTGTGTGTCCCCACTATCTTGGATGGTGCTAGAATTTGTTGCGCTGCTCGGATGAAATGTGGTATATGACATTACAGATCTGGAATAGCCTTGAAATATGCCACCATGTAGTAGTTCGACTCCCTCATATACTCATCCCTCTCTTCTCCAAATCCACACATAGCATCCTACTCTGACCTATACCTATCTCATAGCCCTGATAGGAATCTCCTCTCCTGCTCCCATGCCTCCCGTGCCATCTATAGCTACTCTACCTATCCCTATATTTGTGTCATCTCCTCTACTAACTTGTATTTCTCATCCCACAACTACTCTATGTCCTGCATCCACCTCATCTCCTACCCTACCATGTCTCCCCCACCCTACGACTGACCTATCTGACCCTGCATCAGTGTCATCCCCTCCACTTCTATGTCTCTCTCCCACTATATCTAATCTAACCACTCCTACAACTATTCTAGCCTCTCTATAGTTGTATCACTCTCACTCTAAAGCATCTTAATCTGCCTCTTTGCTGCCTCGGCTCCCTCCAAGATCGTCCCTGAATATCCTATATCTACCTCTACACACTTTGTCCTCTATTGGAGCTCATCCTGCTCCCTTCTCAACTCATCCTGCTCTCTCATCTGCTCCTATATCAATATCCCCCTATCCTCCAACTCTCTTGGGGTATCAACTAGCCTCCCCTCCAACTCATATATCACTATCTCGTACCTCAAGACATCACATCCTGCCTCATCTACTAGGGTCCTGAAGTCCATATTCTCTGCAGTCTGTAATTTCTCCACCTATGCTTGTAATCTATCCTTGTCAACCTCTAGCTCTATGACTCTCCACTCTGTGATCTGCATCCTACCCATCTCTTCCCACAGCCTCTCCCTCTCTATCTTAGATCCACTCAGTCTCTACTCTTCAATCTATAACCTTGCTAGAGCTCCTATCAACAATACAGTTGGATCCTCTGATGGAGATGATACATAGGGAACCATAGCCAAAGGATGGACCTCTAGGATGTCTACCTCCATCACATCTACGTTCCCTCCCATCTGATCATCACTCTCCTCCTTATCCTTCACCTCCCTGACTGCATCCCTCCTCTTATGATCATCTCTCCTCTTGCCCCTCCTCTATGCGGCTAGTCTCACCTAGTCCTCTACACCAAATCCCCAATCCCCTACTATCCAGTAGTCCTTGCGTTTACCAACCCTACTGTCCTTTTGGGAAAAACTGTCACTTGCTACTCCTCCAACATCTACCTTGCAAACTCTGCAATAAGCGAGTCCCCTCATAAAACCTTCCATGAAATCTTCCTGAACCTTTGTGGTGTTTTTGGTATATCCTACTCTATCTTCTACTGTCTCAGCACTCTCTCCGCCCTATGCATCTCAACAATATATGGCTCCCTCCTTAATATGTAACATACATAGTAGAAATGACCCCTATGTCTCCACTCATCATCTCTCCATCCCATGAACCACCATGTCATGTAAGACCTCCATATGATATGCTCCTCCCATAGATTATCTAATCTCCTCCTCCACCACTCTAAGTCACCAATGTCTATATAGTGCAATCGCTAGTTGTACTCTACCCCATACCAATAGTCTACTAGTAAGGTCTCATCCGTTGTCCTGTGTACCACAATATTTGGCCTAGTCACACTGATATGCTGCCATGCCCATTTATGTAAGAGTGTCACATGTGTGATACTATTTTCCCCTTGTACAATTGCACTAGTACACAAGTCCCCTATGCAAATTCCCCCTCGCACCTCTCCACTGTGTGTCTCACAATCTCAATAACCTTGAGATTGCAAAACCTCCCACTCTAGTCTTGAAATAGGATACCACTAATCAACCTGCAAAAGTATAGTGGTAAGGATATCACTCCCAATCCCAGGCATCTATCTAGATCTAGCTCTATCCCCTAGATAGGAAGCCTCCTCTGTTCAAATAGGATCCATATACACCTCTCTTGATCTCTCACCTTGCACCACGTCCAACTGACCATGTGTCCTATAATGGGCACCCACAAAATCCCCCAAACATCCTCCAAGGTCATAGTCATCTCCCCTGTCGAGAGATGAAGTGTGGAGGTCTTCAAACTCCACCGCTCCATTAGGGCTAATAGTAATGCTCTATGTGCCCAGATGTTGGGATAACTCAACATATGTAACAATCCCGCCTTAGCCAATGCCTCAAGATCCATGCCATTCATAGCATGAGTAGTCACCGCTAACACAACTGTGTGTCTCTCCCTCATGCACAAAACATAAAATGCTTGCATCCATCCAACCACCTATCAGCTCTACTAATTTTATTTTTCTTTCTTTCACTTTTCTTTCCCCTCCCTCGTTGAACCTCAAGAAACTTCACTCGATATTTCTTCCTTCTCTTCACTTCCTCTCTTTCTCTCTTCAATTCTCCCCCTTTCTTCCTTCCCCGCCTCTAGGGGGTGCATTCCTGCCCTCCCCGCTAGTAGTTTCACCCCTCCCTTAGGGCAGGTTCACCCCTGGGAGGGGTGATTCTATTCGCTTGGGTGAAACCGCCCCCTCCGCATTGGGCGATCCCGCCCACTTGAGTGGATCCCCCCCCCGTGTTGGGCGATTCTACCCATGCGAGCAAATCCACTTGCCGCATCAGGCGTTTCCTCCCATGGGGGCTGGTTTTCCCCCTAGCTAGGGTGTTTCTACCATGGGGGAGGGTCTGCCCTCTCACTAGAGCGATCCCACCCATATGGGCAAGACCGCCTAGGGGGGCAGGCTCGCCCCACCGTGGGGGTCACCTCTGCCTATCCCGATGGGCTCGCCCCTCCATGGGGGGTGCCCCTGCCTATCCCAATAGGGTCGCCCCTACGCGGGGGAACCATCGCCTATGGTAGTGGGTTCGCCCCCACCTAGGGGGAGTTCGCCCCTCTATAGGGGTGCAACCGCTTGTGGTGGTAGATCCGCCCCTCCACGGGGGCACCGTTGCATATGGCGGTGGATCCGCCCTTCCATGGGGGCACCGTCATCCAAGGCGGTGGATTCACCCATGATAGGCGGTGGATTCATCTCTTTGGGGGGTGGCTGCACCCTATTTCCCCCCTACTAACCTTCCCCACAAGCGAGTCAGCCTATCTAACAGGTAGATTTGCCCAAAGTTCCTCCCTCTTTGGGTGAATTTTCCTTTCAAATGGACAAATTCTCCTCTTCTCCCAAAAACTCTTATGGGGAAATTTTGGCTCTTGGGATGGGAAACTCGCCCATCCCTCAACAACCCATTTCCCATCCTATCCTATTCTAGCTACCAAAAACCCACATTTACTATATCTTATCAAAATTAACTCAAAATTAAAAAGGTGGGTTTTTCTCTAACCTAGTGGGGTATCGCATGATCGAAGTATAATTTTTGTATCTCTTCACCTTGGTGGATGATCGTGTCCTTAGATGTGTTATCATCCCTTCTGTCATACCCATGGGTCATCCTCATCACCTTTCTCTCTCTCTCTCTCTCTCTCTCTCTCTCTCTCTCTCTCTCTCTCTCTCTCTCTCTCTCTCTCTCTCTCTCTCTCTCTCTCTCTCTCTCACTCCTTCAATCTCCAACAGTGAAAATGGTGAATAGTAATTTCTAAACATTACTATATATTCACTCTTACTCTTTTTAAATTTTGGGTATTTTTTACCCTTTATTTAAATTCTCTTTTCCTCTTATTAATCCTCCATCTTCTGTAGGCCACTATTTGCACCTTGTTCATCTATTTCACTCTTTTCAAAAGCCATTTTTCTGGGTTTTTTGAGCTCTTCCGTGTGGTACCCTCTGTTTCTTCATATTGAGAAGTCTCCCAAGGCCCCTTTTCTTACCCATCTACCATCTTGAGGGGGCATACCCTACCATTTCCTCCATTCTTTCGTCCTATCCAATTTCCCGCAATACTAGGGCATCTCCTTGCATCTTCTTTCATTTCAAACTTCATACCATCCTTGTTGCACTGGGGCATCAATTTTCTATCCTATTCCTCTATTGAGTCACCTATATTTTATTCTTCTTCGAAACACTGTTATTCTGACACTATTTCGAAGAGGGCCAAAATGTAGACATCCAAATTTTACCTCCCACATAAGGTCAAATTCATCCCCTTCATCCATCCATTTCATCTTCTTCAATGTTAATTAAGTCAGTTATTTAATTAATGTTCCCCTTTTCTCTAACATTCATAAGGTATTTAATTCAATGAATTAAATAATTTGTCATTAGGCCTTTCCTCTCCGAATTAAATAAATTCTCTTATTTATTTAATTTAGTCATTTAACCTTTATGGATTTAAACCAATTTTAAATTCACTATTTTCTCTCTCCTTGTCCCATCCTCCATAACCCATCCTTAACCTGGATTAGTCTAATTAATTTATGATTATGGATTTGCACACCCTTAATTTGGTTTAATGTCACATCCTCCATCATAACCCACTTTCCTTAGTTCTTCATTTACCACCTAATCCCTTGTTTGCACAACTTAATCAATTAATTAGGTCAACCTAATCCGTATGCCATTTATGGAATTTCACAAGTCAAATCTTTTATTAAATACTTCTCTTTTTGGAGAAGGCAACGCCTTCCCAAGGTGAATTTTCAATTCACTTTTATTCCTCCAAGGACTTTAAGGAATTTGTAATTCCTCAAAGGTCACATCACCCACATGGGGACAAGGACCTCCTTTATGAGGAGATCTTGTCTAATCCCAAGGTACTAGAAAGTACCTCCACCTCATATCCTCTTGGCCACATCATCTACCACATGTCAAGATGCGAGGACTTGTGAGTTCTCATATCACCCAAGCCCTTAATCTTGTCAAAGGTGGCTACATCTTGACCATTGATTACTTAAGGGTTTTTCCCCTAAAATTAGAGGATTTTCCCTCATTTGAAACAATTCACTAAGGTCATTCAACACTCAAGCAACTCAAATTTTAACTTACCACTCTCAAGCACTTGCATTCATCCTACATTCTTGCAACTTTCAAGCTTCCATTGCATCCACATAAAACACTCATCCAAATACCCACGTGCACAATTACATTCCTCATCACCTCTACTTCATTTTGCATCCATTCTTAGGTCATTTGCCATTGAAGGAGCACACGAAATTGATTGATCAACAAGGCCAACCAACCTGCCAACTTGGGCAAGGTAACATTGTTCTTTTCTTGCATTTGTTCAAGTTCATCTTAGGCCTAATAGTCAGGTGTTGTTCATGTTTTATTTGTTTGCATTTTATTTTTTTTGAATTTAAGGCTTAGATAAAACACCTACACAAAATTATAATTGGTGCTATTGTCATCGATGTCTATAGTTATATGTTTTTGATACTCTATGATGATAATTTCATGGTTTTATATCATTCCTTTGATGTTTCTAAGGTTCATGGTTGGATGTCAAGCCTTTTTTGACGTATTGAGTATAGTTCTTGGTGTTATCATGATGATATATTCAGATGAGGATTAGAAGTAATTTTGATGGTGGAGAGTTGTTGTGGATGATATATAGTATGTTTTATATTATATCCTATTGTTCTTTAGGAAGCATGTGTTGTTGCAAGGAAGTTCTGGTCTCTACAAGTTGGTGAAAGTTTCTATTTCAAGAATATGCTTTAAAGATTGTTTGGGAGAATTTTCTGCATTCCTCCATTGTTGAAGATATGGTCTTGTGGTTTGGGATTCAGTATTTAAGTTTTGTGGAAATTTTATTCCTATCATTTTAGGCCAGTGGTGTTTTTGAGGAGGTTTCTATTATTTGCAATGTGTTAGCAATTTTGTTGGTTGTTTGGACTAGTCGATTTTTTTTTTTCATTTCTTCGCATTTCTCTACATTGATTTTTCTACTCCTATGGTTTGATGGATGTGCTCTCAGTTCTTGTGCATTTTCTCGGTTTAGTTTTCATACAATGAAGTGGTCCACAAGTTGGTTTATCAATCTTCTACCTCTTAGAATTATCTTATATGTTTCTAGGATGAAGTATTATGGCTATGTCTATATTGCAATAGTTTTTTGTGGAATGAAAGTGTGAAATAAGTTTCTAGAAGTGTTGTTGGATGTTCATGAAACATCTCCATATGATC